>CM065590.1:580063081-580373315 GCA_033119425.1 Bufotes viridis
AGACAGTTTGGTTGTCCACTATCCAGGTGCAGGAGGCACCTCCATTACACCCCCCTGTCTCTGCCCGGGCTTTTTATAGGCACTTGGTAGAAAGAAATTTGGTGCCATGGTGCCCTGCCATTGACAGCCGGTCACTGTCACCTTCGTTTGCAGTGGTGTCACAAGCAAGAAACCTGGACTGCTACGGACAGGAACCTCATCATCTTTAGAGATGAATACAGGTTCTGTTTAGGATCCCACCACAGTTCGGTTAGAGACTTAGAGTATGGAGGCCTTGTGGTGAGCACCTCTATCCTGCCTTTACCGTGGAGCGACACACTGCCCCAACTGCTGGCGTGAGGATCTCGGGGTCACTCGTACAAAGCAGCAGGGATTTTCCAGGGATGTCTCCTCCAGATTACAGCACTTCTTTGGCTGTCCTATCGCTAGATTTATCACTAGTCAATCATTTATGGGACAAGTAGGGACACCAGCTTCACCAACCTCTGAGTGTGAGGGATTTAAAGGCCCAGCTGTAACAAGTGTGGGCAAATGTGTTGGACGATACCATATGGAACCTGTATGCCTCCATGCCCAACTGTACCTCATTTGTGTCCAGGCTACAGGCCGAATCTCATCTTGTATCCAGACTAGAGGCCATATCTCATCTTGTATCCAGGCTAGAGGCGGTATCTCCTCTTGTATCCAGGCTAGAGGCCGTATCTCATCTTGTATCCAGGCTAAAGGCTGTATCTTATCTTGTATTGAGGCTAGATGCCATATCTCATCTTGTATCCAGGCTAGAGGCGGTATCTCATCTTTTATCCAGGCTAGATGCCATATCTCATCTTGTATCCAGGCTAGAGGCCGTATCTCATCTTGTATCCAGGCTAGAGGCCGTATCTCATCTTGTATCCAGGCTAGAGGCCGTATCTCATCTTGTATCCAGGTTAGATGCCATATCTAATCTTGTATTCAGGCTAGAGGCTGTATCTCATCTTGTATCCATGCTAGAGGCTGAATCTCATCTTGAATCCAGGCTAGAGGCCATATCTCATCTAGTATCCAACCTACAGGCCGTATCTCATCTTGTATCCAGGCTAGAGGCCGTATCTCATCTTGTATCCAGGCTAGAGGCCGTATCTCATCTTGTATCCAGGTTAGATGCCATATCTAATCTTGTATTCAGGCTAGAGGCTGTATCTCATCTTGTATCCATGCTAGAGGCTGAATCTCATCTTGAATCCAGGCTAGAGGCCATATCTCATCTAGTATCCAACCTACAGGCCGTATCTCATCTTGTATCCAGGCTAGAGGCTGTATTGCATCTAGTATCCAACCTAGAGGCTGTATCTCATCTAGTATCCAGGCTAGAGGCCGTATCTCATCTTTTATCCAGGCTAGAGGCTGTATCTCATCTTGTATCCATGCTAGAGGCTGAATTATTATTATTATTATTATTATTATTATTATTATTTATTTTTAGAGCGCCATTCATTCCATAGCGCTGTACATATCATAAGCGGTGCACATACATAATAAGACAATAGCCTTAAGCATGAACGAGACAAGTTACAGACTGGTACAGAAGGATAGAGGGCCCTGCCCGTGAGGGCTTACAATCTACATGGTATGGGGGATGGAGACAGTAGGCGAGGGTGAAGCTGGTCATGGCGGTATAGAAGCAGCAGTGTCACTAGTCGTAGGCTTGTCTGAAGAGGTGGGTTTTCAGGTTGCTTTTGAAGGATTCCACTGTAGGTGAGAGTCTGATATGTTGGGGTAGAGAGTTCCAGAGTATAGGGGATGCACGGGAGAAATCCTGGAGGCGAGTGTGGGAAGAGGTGATAAGAGGAGAGGAGAGAAGGAGGTCCTGTGAGGATCGAAGATTGCGTGTGGGGATGTATCGGGGAAGTAGCTCAGAGATGTAGGGAGGGGACCGATTGTGGACGGCCTTGTATGTGTGGGTTAATCTCATCTTGTATCCAGGCTAAAGGCCGTATCTCATCTTGTATCTAGGCTAGATGTCATATCTCATCTTGTATCAAGGCTAGAGGCCGTATCTCATCTTTTATCCAGGCTAGAGGCCATATCTCATCTTTTATCCAGGCTAGAGGCTGTATCTCATCTTTTATCCAGGCTAGAGGCGGTATCTCATCTTGTATCCAGGCTAGAGGCCATATCTCATCTTGTATCCAGGCTAGAGGCCGTATCTCATCTTGTATCCAGACTAGATGCTGTATCTCATCTAGTATACAACCTAGAGGCCGTATCTCATCTTGTATCCAGGCTAGAGGTTGTATCTCATCTTGTATCCAGGCTAGAGGCCGTATCTCATCTTTTATCCAGGCTAGAGGCCGTATCTCATCTTTTATCCAGGCTAGAGGCTGTATCTCATCTTGTATCCAGGCTAGAGGCTGTATCTCATCTAGTATCCAGGCTAGATGCTGTATCTCATCTAGTATACAACCTAGAGGCCGTATCTCATCTTGTATCCAGGCTAGAGGCTGTATCTCATCTTTTATCCAGGCTAGAGGCTGTATCTCATCTAGTATCCATGCTAGAGGCTGTATCTCATCTTGTATCTAGGCTAGAGGCCGTATCTCATCTTTTATCCAGGCTAGAGGCGGTATCACATCTTTTATCCAGGCTAGAGGCGGTATCTCATCTTGTATCCAGGCTAGAGGCCGTATCTCATCTTGTATCCAGGCTAGAGGCTGTATCTCATCTTGTATCCAGGCTAGAGGCCGTATCTCATCTTTTATCCAGGTTAGAGGCCGTATCTCATCTTGTTTCCAGACTAGAGGCTGCATCTTTTCTTATATCCAAGCTGAAGGCCCCCAAGAGGGTCCTAGAGCATCCTTAATTGTACAGTTTTCCCAGTAAACCTCTCCTTTGGCTCTTATATTGTAATCACTTCCATTTATCATCATTACAGTCACACAGAGAAAGCTTAATTCCAAAAACCTCTTATTGGTGCAGGATTCCTCTCATCAATGAATGTAGAATAAATCACAGACTGTAGATCATGTTACAGTTTTATATAAAATTAGAGATCGGTGATTGCACAGTATGGCCAGCAGGGGCAGGCTCTCCAGTGTTCATGAATGAGGGGGCAATATCACATACCGTATATTAGTGCAAACTACAGGTAGATGTTTCCACTGTGTGTCGTGTGAGTGCAGCCAGTTCGCCTGTCCTGTCCTGCTCCTGAGGTTTTCTCATGATATTTTTAGCTCTCAGTGACTGGAATCATAACATTCCTCTTTCAAGATCGTCATCATTTATGAAGGATTGTAGTAGAGAGGTCACATTCATTTCATTCACATGCAAATGCAGCAGGAAGTGCATAAAAATGAGCCTGCAGATCTTAAAAGGTAAGTTGTCCTTGTTTTGAATCATCTGTTGAGTCGTTTGCATCGTCCCTACTTTCCATCCACCCAGAATGACACATTTGTGTTACGTTCTGTCCCTACATTCTCACTATACTCGTCTAGAACAGTGTTTCTGAACCTGCAGTATGCCCAAGGGTACTTGCCATAGTGTAAGTTTCATTGCTGGGTTTTCACCTTCCTCAGGAGGGCGATTCAGTTGAATGTTGGGCACGGGAGCGATGTCTCAGGTGGCGCGATGACATCATCATCGTGTCACCTGAGCCAGACTGCAAGCAACTAAGGACCGAGGCCAGAAAAAGATCTGTGTCCTTTACCACATGGTATATTTGTTAAATATATACCAAAAAAATGCAAAAATATAAAAGTTTAAATTAATCCCCTTTCCGTATATAAAAAAAATAACTACATAAATAACAAAACATATAAATATCATGGGTATCACCGCGACCGGAAACACCTGTACTATTAAAATATAAAAATATATTTCCAATACGGCGAATGGCCTAACAGAAAAAAGGGGACAATGTCCAATTTTACCCGAAAAAAAGTAATATTGTTATAAAGTAATATAAAATTGCGTTTTTCACACCATTTGGAATTTTTTTTACGCTTCCCACTACAATGTATGCCATAATAAATGTTGGCATTAGAAAGTACAACTTGTCCCGCAAAAAACAAGCTCTCATACGGCTATGTGAATGGAAATATAAAAATGTTAGAACTCAAGGAAGATAGGGAAGAAAAATTTAAATGCAAAAACAACAAAAAACCCTGGTACCCTAAGTGTTAATGATGAATGTTTGTATATGATATGAGATATCCCTCATATATATGTATCATTAAGTCCACCTGGCATTGTATTGATTTTGTTATTTTATTATACGTGGTTTTTCTTCTATTTGTATAACTTTCTGTTTACCGGAGAGAACATATGAAGATGCCATTATCTGTCAGAAATGGGGCAATTTAAAGGTTTCTTAGTGATTACACTTTTTGTGAGGCAAGGTAACAAAAAAATAGCTGTTTTGGCTCCGTTTTTATTTGATGTTATTTACAATGTTCATCTGACAGGTTAGATTCTGTGGTATTTTTATAGAGCAGGTTGTTACGGACGGCACAATACCAAATATGACAAATTTTTATTTATTTTTTAATTTTACATAATAAAGCATTTTTGAAAAAAAAAATTTTTTAGTGTCTCCATATTCTGAATGCCATAGTTTTTTTTTTTTTTTTTGGGCGACTGTCTTATTTAGGGGCTCATTTTTTTCTGTATGAGATGATGGTTTGATTGGTACTATTTTAGGGTGCATATGATTTTTAATCGCTTGGCATTACACTTTTTGTGATGTAAGGTGACAAAAAATGGCTTTTTTGACACCGTTTCAAATTTTATTTTACAGTGTTCATCTGAGAGTTATGTCATGTGATATTTTTATAGAGCAGGTTGTTACGGACATGGCGATACTTAATATGTCTACTTATTTAATTTTATTTGAATTTAATATCTTTTTGAAACAAACAAAATCATGTTTTAGTGTCTCTATATTCTGAGAGTAATTGTATTTTCATTTTTTGGGCGATTGTCTTATCTAGGGTCTCATTTTTTGCAGGGTAAGATGACTGTTAGATTGGCACTTTGGGGTGCATATGACTTTTTGATTGCTTGCTATTGCACTTTTTCTGATGTAAGGTGACAGAAAATGGCTTTTTTTACATCGTTCTTTTTTACGGTGTTCATCTGAGGAGTTAGTTCATGTGATATTTTTATAGAGCAGATAGTTAGGGATGTGGCATTACCTAATATGTATACTTTTTATTTATTTATTTAAGTTTTACACAATAATATCATTTTTGAAACAAAAAAATAATGTTTTAGTGTCTCCATAGTCTGAGGGCCATAGTTTTTTAATTGTTTGGGCGATTGTCTTATGTAGTGGCTTATTTTTTGCGGTTTGAGGTGACGGTTAGATTGATACTATTTTGGGGGGCAACCACCTTTGTGATCGGTTGGTGTTGCACTTTTCAGTGATGTAAGGTGCCAAAAAAAGTTTTTTTAAGCACAGTTTTTACTTTATTTTGGGAAAAGGACGCCTTTTTTTTTTTACTTGAAACTGTTCATTTTTTTTGTAAAACTAATTTTTTTTTACTTTTTTTTAACTTTCTTTTTTGTCCCACTCTGAGACTTCAACTTTTGGGGGTCTGATCCCCTTTACAATGAATCACTTCTGTATTGTAATGCATTGGCTGTAAGTGTGTTACCAGGAAGCTGGATCTCACAGGGTTACATGGAAGGCAGCTACCATGCCTAAGGAAGGCATCGGGCTGCCTTCCCTGCCAAGTCACAGCAACGCGGGACCCGATGGCAACTCCGATCCCCGCATGTACATCGCACGTGGAGGGTTAATGCACCTGCATCAGTGTTTTCACTGATAAAGGAGGTCATTTAATAACCCCTATATCTGGCAGTGGATCTGCCAAAGTTATGAAGCAGCATTGGCCGCTACAGAACTTTGGCGCATCCAGCGCCAGTCTAAATGTAAGACGGCTTCCTTGCTGGCGTAGATGTAGAACATTTTCTACGCCTAAAACAGGCGTAGAAAATGATGAATGAGATGGCCTGCCGGCCTGTCCCCTTCCCTGCCCACTTTTTTAGACCATGTGCCCCAATCTGTTCCAGAAATACGCCTAACGTAGACATATTTCTGGATAATAAATGATCCCCATAGTTCTTGGCAAGTGCTGTTAGTGTTTCATGTGTCTGAAATGTTAAACAAGTCCAAACCAGAGACCTGTCCACTGCTAAAGTCCCCAAATAATGAGGTTTCACTTCTCACCCCACCCCTTTCAATCTAATTATTAAGCGTTGCAATGTTCTGAATCCATCAGCAGGAAGGTGGCCGGATTCAGAAACGTGTGGAGGGCTTGGAGAGAGAAGGGACCAAGGCTATATCCAGCCCCTAATTTTTCAATTAGGCAGTGAGGAATTCCAGTTTAACATGACACACGAACATGATTGTGAAGCATCGATGGAAACAAATAGATTGGCAAATATTCCTGGTGTACCACTCACTGACCCTTCTCCTTAGTACTTTGTAGATGGCTCCAGATGATGGGACAAGGACCAAGATTCGTCACCGGGGTAGGCCATAGTCCAAAATGGTGAGGCAATAATACAGAAACCACTCCCTTCTAGTTGCTTGGCACCAGGGGCGGATTAAGTGCATGATAGGCCCGGGGCTGTCTACCCAACTAGGCCCCCCCCCCCCCCCGCAATTTTATTTTTATTTATTTTCCTGTACGAAGAGTCTGTGGTGCTTTGTGAGCGTCACAGTCTCTTCCTCGGCCATATGACATCATATTCATCGTTCACGTGGCCGAGGTGCAGCTCAATCCCATCTAAATGATTGAGGGTGAGCGACAATACCAAGCGCAGAGCTATCAAATGGACAGCGCTGTGCTTGGTAAGGAGCAAAGAAGCTGCGGCGCTCACTGGGACATCGCAGTCTCCTCAAACAGCTGATTGTTGGGGGTGCCAAGAGTCAGACCCCCACCATCTCATAACTCTCTGAGTACAGATGTCATAGATGTTACCTGCAGTCCTATGTAACACCCCACATAACACAGTGAACTATTGTGTTATGTGGGGTGTTACATAGGACTGCAGGGAACATCTACTACGTTATCTGCACACAGAAAGTTATCACTGTTATCTGGGCTGTTACATAAGACTGCAGGTGACAAATTAAAATTTTAGTTGCCAAATTTAAAATACATATGATTATAATAAAAAAGTACTTGGAGGAGAAGATGAGAGGCAGGTCACAGTAGTGAGCCAGCTCTACATATAAGAGAATACAGCACCACATACCTCTTACATCCAGTGACATCTCCTGTCATGTAGATCTTCTCTTTCCTCTTCTCCTCCATTTGACCCAGACCGCCATGACAAATTCTTTCAGCCGCATCTCGTCTCTACAGAGTTTGTTACACAGACACGTTAAATTACCCAAATTATGAGAAATCTATCAAAATGGTGTAAAGTACAACTTGCTTTGTTGCCCATAGCACACAATCAGTTTCCACCTTTCTTTTTCAAAAGGAGCTGTCAAAAATAAAAGGTGGAATCTTTTGCTATGGGTAACTAACCCAGTTCTACTTTCCAACAGATACCATGCTCCATATAGTAATTTCCCCCATACTTCCCCATATAGTAATTTCCCCAACACTGCCACCATATAGTAATTTCCATCACACTGCCCCATATAGTAATTTCCTCCACACTGCCCCCATATAGTAATTTCCCCCACACTGCCCCCATATAGTAATTACCCCCACACTGCCCCCATATAGTAATTTCCCCCATACTGCCCCCATATAATAATTTCCCCCACACTGCCCCCATCTAGTAATTTCCACACACTGGCCCCATATAGTAATTTCCCCCACACTGCCCCATATAGTAATTTCCCCCACACTGCCCCATATAGTAATTCCCCCACACTGCCCCATATATTAATTTCCCCACTCTGCCCCATATAGTAATTTCCCTCACACTGCCCCCATACAGTAATTTCCCCACACTGCCCCATATAGTAATTTCCCACACTGCCCCCATATAGTAATTTCCTCACACTGCCCCCATATAGTATTTTCCCCACATTGCCCCATATAGTAATTTCCTCACACTGCCCCCATATAGTATTTTCCCCACATTGCCCCATATAGTAATTTCCCTCACTTCCCATATAGTAATTTCCCCATTGCCCCATATAGTAATTCCCCACACTGCCCCATATAGTATTTCCCACTGCCCCATATAGTAATTCCTACATTCCCCATATAGTAATTTCCTCACACTGCCCCATATAGTAATTTCCCACACTGCCCCATATAGTATTTTCCCCACACTGCCCCATATAGTAATTTCCCCACACTACCCCATATAGTATTCCCCACACTGCCCCATATAGTAATTTCCCACACTGCCCCATATAGTAATTTCCCACACTGCCCCATATAGTAATTTCCCCACACTGCCCCATATAGTAATTTCCCCACACTGCCCCATATAGTAATTTCCTCACACTGCCCCATATAGTAATTTCCCTCACACTGCCCCATATAGTAATTTCCCCACACTGCCCCATATAGTAATTTCCCCACACTGCCCCATATAGTAATTTCCCCACACTGCCCCATATAGTAATTTTCCCCACACTGCCCCATATAGTAATTTCCCCACACTGCCCCATATAGTAATTTCTCCCACACTGCCCCATATAGTAATTTCCTCACACTGCCCCATATAGTAATTTCCCCACACTGCTCCATATAGTAATTTCCCCACACTGCCCCATATAGTAATTTCCCTCACACTGCCCCATATAGTAATTTCCCCACACTGCCCCATATAGTAATTTCCCCACACTGCCCCATATAGTAATTTCCCCACACTGCCCCATATAGTAATTTCCCCACACTGCCCCATATAGTAATTTCCCACACTCTGCCCCATATAGTAATTTCCCACACTGCCCCATATAGTAATTTCCCCACACTGCCTCCATATAGTAATTTCTCCCACACTGCCCCATATAGTAATTTCCCCACACTGCCCCATATAGTAATTTCCTCACACTGCCTCCAGTAATTTCCACACTGCTTATATAGTTTCCCCACACTGCCCCATAGTACATTTCCCCACTCTGCCCCCATATAGTAATTTCCCCACACTGCCCCATATAGTATTTCCCCACACCCCATATAGTATTTCCCCATGCTCCATATAGTAATTTCCCCACACTGCCTCCATATAGTAATTTCCCCACACTGCCCCCATATAGTAATTTCCCCACACTGCCCCCATATAGTAATTTCCCCCACACTGCTCTCCATATAGTAATTTCCCCACACTGCCTCTATATAGTAATTTCCCCACACTGCCCCATATAGTAATTTCCCACACTGCCCCATATAGTAATTTCCCCACACTGCCCTCATATAGTAATTTCCCCACACTGCCCCCATATAGTAATTTCCCCACACTGCCCCCATATAGTAATTTCCCCACACTGCCCCATATAGTAATTTCCACACTGCCCCATAGTAATTTCCACACTGCCCCATATAGTAATTTCCCCACACTGCCCCCATATAGTAATTTCCACGCTGCCCCCATATAGTAATTTCCCCACACTTCCCCCATATAGTAATTTCCCCCACACTGCTCCCATATAGTAATTTCCCGCACACTTTCTCTATATAGTAATTTTCCCCACTCTGCCCCATATAGTAATTTCCCCCACACTGCCCCATATAGTAATTTCCCACAAACTGGCGCCCCAAATAGTAATTTCCCCCACAATGCCCCATATAGTAATTTCCACCACTCTGCCCCATATAGTAATTTCCCCCCACTGCCCCATATAGTAATTTCCCACACACTGGCCCCAAATAGTAATTTCCCCCACAATGCCCCATATAGTAATTTCCCCACACTGCCCCATATATTCATTTCCCCCACTCTGCCCCATATAGTAATTTCCCTCACACTGCCCCCATATAGTAATTTCCCCCACACTGTCCCCCATATAGTAATTTCCCCCACGCTGCCCCCATATAGTAATTTCCCCCACACTTCCCCCATATAGTAATTTCCCCCACACTGCTCCCATATAGTAATTTTCCCGCACACTTTCTCTATATAGTAATTTTCCCCACACTGCCTCTAAATAGTAATTTCCCCCACACTGCCCCCATATAGTAATTTCCCCACACTGCCACCATATAGTAATTTCCCCACACTGCCCCCATATAGTAATTTCCCCACACTGCCCTCATATAGTAATTTCCCCCACACTGCCCCATATAGTAATTTCCCACACTGCCCCATATAGTAATTTCCCCCACACTGCCCCCATATAGTAATTTCCCACGCTGCCCCATATAGTAATTTCCCCACACTTCCCCATATAGTAATTTCCCCACACTGCTCCCATATAGTAATTTCCCTCACACTTTCTCTATATAGTAATTTTCCCACACTGCCCCATATAGTAATTTCCCCACACTGCCCCATATAGTAATTTCTCACACACTGCCCAAATAGTAATTCCACAATGCCCCATATAGTAATTTCCCCACACTGCCCTATAGTATTTCCACACTGCCCCATATAGTAATTTCCCCACACTGGCCCCAAATAGTAATTCCCCCACAATGCCCCATATAGTAATTTCCCACACTGCCCCATATAGTAATCTCAACACTGCCCCATATAGTACTTCCCCACACTGCCCCACATAGTAATTCTCCCACACTGCCCCATATTACTTCCCACTCTGCCCCATATAGTAATTTCCCACACTGCCCCATATAGTAATTTCCACACTGCCCCTTTAATAATTTTCCCACGCTGCCCCATATAGTAATTTCCACACTTCCCCATATGGTACTTCACACTGCCCCCATACAGTAATTTCCCTCACACTGTACCATATAGTAATTTCCCCACACTGTACCATATAGTAATTTCCCACACTGCCCCATATAGTAATCTCCCCACACTGCCCCATATAGTAATTTCCCCACACTGCCCCATATAGTAATTTCCTCACACTGCCCCCATATAGTAATTTCCCACACTGCCCCCATATAGTAATTTCCCCACACTGCCCCCATATAGTAATTTCCCCACACTGTACCATATAGTAATTTCCCCACACTGCCCCATATAGTAATTTCCCCACACTGCCCCATATAGTAATTTCCTCACACTGCCCCCATATAGTAATTTCCCCACACTGCCCCCATATAGTAATTTCCCCCACACTGCCCCATATAGTAATTTCCCTCAAACTAACCCATATAGTAATTTCCCCCACACTGCCCAATATAGTAATTTCCCCCACAATGCCCCATATAGTAATTTCCCACACACTGGCCCCATATAGTTATTTCCCACACACTGGCCCCATATAGTAATTTCCCCCACACTGTCCCATATAGTAATTTCCCCCACACTGTGCCCCATATAGTAATTTCCCCCACACTGCCCCCATATAGTAATTTCCCCCACGCTGCCCCATATAGTAATTTCCCCCACACTGCTCCCATATAGTAATTTCCCGCACGCTTTCTCTATATAGTAATTTCCCCCACACTGCCTATATATAGTAATTTCTCCCACACTTCCCCCATATTGTAATTTCCCCCACACTGCCCCATATAGTAATTTCCCTCACACTGCCCCCATATAGTAATTTCCCCCACGCTGCCCCATATAGTAATTTCCCCCACACTGCTCCCATATAGTAATTTCCCGCACGCTTTCTCTATATAGTAATTTCCCCCACACTGCCCCATATAGTAATTTCCCTCACACTGCCCCCATATAGTAAATTCCCCTACACTGCCCCCATATAGTAATTTCCCCCACACTGCCCCATATAGTAATTTCCCTCACACTGCCCCATATAGTAATTAGTCTTGAGCGCGAATATTCGAATAGTGAATTTTTTTTGCGAATATTGCGAATATAGCGCTATATATTCGCTATTTCGAATATTCCTTTTTTGTTTTTGTTAAGTTGTTAATCCTTGTTGCTCTCTGGTTGTCTAACTTGTTTTCCCACTTCCCAAAAGCTGTTCTTACCTGTCCGGAGGATTCCTGGCTCCCTGCCCGCTCCAGTCAATGCCCGTTGCCGCTTCTGCCAACTTCCCGTGTGCATGGGAACGCCTCCATGCTAAAATGTACTGTCGGATGTGAGAATCACAAACTCACAAATTTGACTAAGTTATAATCGCAATGAGATTAATATAACCTGAATTACTCGCATTGAGAATTCAACTTCCTAATAGTTCCTAATGGTTGTATTGCTAGAATATAATACGAATATCACGAATTCATGAATATAGCACTATATTCTCAATCTTCATTATATTCTAGCATAACAACCATTAGCAAATCAGCTCCAAGTTTGATTAGTAATGCGAGTATATGTTCATTTTGCGAATGAAACTTAGAGCTGAGTTCCTAATGGTTGTCGCTAGAATATAAAGAAGATAGAGAATATAGTGCTATATTCGGGATATTAGTTATATTCTAGCAATACAACCGTTAGGAATCCAGCTTTAAGTTAAATTCGCAATGCGAGTATATGTTCGCATTACGAATTAAATTTAGAGCTGAGTTGCTAATGGTTGTATTGCTAGAATATAACGAAGATTGAGAATATAGAGCTATATTCGTGATATTCGTTATCTTCGTCAATTCTAGCAATACAAGTTACAACCATTAGGAACTCAACTCTAAGTTTAATTCGCAATGCGAATATAAATTCGCGTAACATTCGCAGTATATAGAATAATGATGAATATTTGATTTCAACGAATATATGACGAATATTCAATCGTATATTCGCAAAATATCGCGAAATCGAATATGGCACCTCACACTCAACACTAAGTAATTTCCCTCACACTGACCCATATAGTAATTTCCCCCACACTGCCCCCATATAATAATTTCCCCCACACTGCCCCCATATAGTAATTCCCCCCACACTGCCCCCATATAGTAATTTCCCCCACACTGCCCCATATAGTAATTTTCCCCACACTCCCCCATATAATAATTTCCCTTCACACTGCCCCATATAATAATTTCCCCCAACTGCCCCATATAGTAATTTCCCCCACACCCCCATATAATCATTTCCCTTCACACTGCCCCCATATAGTAATTTCCCCCCACACTGCCACCCATTAAGTAATATGACCCCACACTGCCCCCATATAGTAATTTGCCCCCACACTGCCCCCATATAGTAATTTACCCCCACACTGCCCTCAATTAAGTAATGTGCCCCCACACCGCCCTTCATGAAGTAACTTGCCCACACTCTGCCCCTATTAAGTAATTTGCCCCCACACTGCCCCCCATTAAGTAATGTGCCCCAACGCTGCCCTTCATTAAGTCACTTGCCCCCAATTAAGTAATTTGCCCCCATGGAAACATTTCCCCCACTGTCCCTGTAGTAATATGTCCTCTTCTGCCCCCCAAAGATGGCACACACAAAAAAAAAAAAAAAAAGGCTAATACGTACCTGTAAAAATGGGTTACATAACCAGTGGCTACACCCAGTATCCTCCAAAAAATGAATGTGGTGCACTACCCTTGGTCTGCCCCTATACCATAAACAAGGATGAACAATTAGGAAAAAAGTGTGAGGCACTCTACTCACAACTGGAATATACAGAGATCTCAATGCAACACTGTAATAAATTCATTCACCCTTTATTGAACATGCCCTTACATAAAACATAAAAACATACTCTATTTCAATACAGCAAATTGATCATATGACAATAAAAAATATTAGAAATATTAAAAATTTGACCCTCATGGCGTATGAATTTAAATCCTCCATAAAAGTCCAAAGATATGGACTAGATGATGCAGGCCATATATCTAGGTTGTTACGTCCCAAAAAATTGTTGTTAATTGCAAGCCTTGTATCTATGATGTTTCACCTCAAGAAGGGTCAATTTGGCTTTTTGGGAAGACCATAAAAATATGTGGTTTATATCATATAGTCCGCTGCCAAGAATGTTCCTTTTTATCTCCAATAGATCACTGAATCGAGTACAAAGCAAACACTCAGTTGCGCAGGGCAATATACTCAATGTTCCATATAGTGAGGCATATAGTAAAGCATAACCTTTTAGCTCTGCGCTACAATATTGCCCATTTTTATTATGTCATAAATCGTAGAGAGGATATAATGGCAAAGGTTGCTACGTTACCACTGGCATGTGTGTATGCGGCGTCCTTCTCTCTCCAGTGTGCTCGCTCTGTGTATCTGCCAGGACCTGCCGCGGCGTCCCACGTGGTCCCTCCATCATACAGTGGCGTCCCACGTGACGGTGGCATCGGCGTCTGGTTGGTCAATCTTCTTTTATGCTGTTATACGGGATGGTTTGATGTAATGCTGCTCCGTATGGATATTCAAAGAATTTTTCATCCAATATAATAACGCATTAATGCAGTGTGGCGTCTCCTCACTCTATAACCCAAACGCGTTTCGGGGCAACCATATATCTGGCCCCTTCACCACTGATGAAGGGGCCAGATATATGGTTGCCCCGAGACTTTTTAAAGCAATCTGCCACTTTTCAGGCATTTCGGTCCATCTAGGACCTTTCTTAATGAGTCGCTCATAGTGAAAGGCATATATCTATTAGTAGATTTAGAGAAGGCAACAATGTGCGGACATCGCACACTGCGCTAGCTCCTCCTCCCTCTTCATTTTCCCTGAAATGACGCTCATAGCCATCACCTTCTCCCTACTTAAACCAGCTTTCTGCAACACACGCTCCAGCAACACGTGTTTCCACCCATACCTTCTTGGTAAGTTTCTCATCTTATAGGACCTCTATTGCCATAAGCCATTGTTATCTATATGGATTTGTACTACCTTCATTTTTCTAGTCTTCTCTAACTCTAGGACGGAAAGCAAAAACGCTGATGTGAAAGGGGCCTAAAAGGTGTGAACAAGCTCTAATTTTTTTCACGATTGTAGATATTGAATAGTCGCAACATAAGATCTGATGAGTGTCGGTTATTTACCGCATAATGCTTGGGTGTATAGGGAGAGGCATTAACAGTAGAAAGAGGAAGGCGCTCGTGTCGCTCTACAGAGCACTAGGGAGACTTCATTGGGAGTATTGTGTGCAGTACTGGAGACCAGATCTGCAGAAGGATATTCAGAGAAGAGCTACTAAACTAGTACATGGATTGCAGGACAAAACTTACCAGGAAAGGTTAAAGGACCTTAACATGTATAGCTTGGAAGTAAGAAGAGACAGAGGGGATATGATAGAAACTTTTAAATACATAAAGGGAATCATCACGGTAAAAGAGGAGAGAATATTTAAAAGAAGAAAAACTGCTACAAGAGGACATAGTATTACATTAGAGGGGCAAAGGTTTAAAAGTAATATCAGGAGGTATTACTTTACTGAGAGAGTAGTTGACGCATGGAATAGCCTTCCTGCAGAAGTGGTAGCTGCAAATACAGTGAAGGAGTTTAAGCATGCATGGGATAGGCATAAGGCCATCCTTCATATAAGATAGGGCCTGGGGCTATCCATAGTATTCAGCATATTGGGCAGACTAGATGGGCCAAATGGTTCTTATCTGCCGACATATTCTATGTTTCTATGTTTCTTTCACACCTGCGTTTGAAAGTTCAGTTCAGTTGCCGGAAAGACCGGATCCGTCAATGCGGTAATTTTAATGCCGGATCCAGCACTAATACATTTCAATGGAAATTAATGCCAGATCTGGCATTCCGGCAAGTGCTCCGGTATTTTGGCCGGAGAAAATACCGCAGCATGCTGCAGTATTTTCTCCGGCCAAATACGATGAAATGGACAGAACAGAAGACATCCTGATGCACACTGAACAGATTGCTTTTCATTCAGAATGCATTAGGACCAAATTGATCCGGTTTTCTTCCAGTATTGAGCCCCTAGGATGGAACTCAATACCGGAAAACTTTAACGCTAGTGTGAAAGTACCCTTACATATTTGCAGACAAACTGCATCTTAAGCCACGCGGTATGTGTTCAATCAGGGTGGAGGCATGTAGGGTTATCTTAAGGGTACGGCCACATGGTCACGCTTCTGTATGCAGTTTTGGAAGCCAAAATCTGGAGTGAATCATAAAAGGAGAGAAATTATAAAGAACAGATATGACTGCTCCCCTTTTATGAATTCACTCCTAGTTTTGGTTTTCAAAAACCTGACCGTGTGGCTGTACCCTAAACTCATTTTATTTTAATTTTACAACTTTTTAACTTAGTCAACAGGACATTGGGGGTCATTTATAAAGACCGGTGTCACATTCATGTCACATGGATTCCCCCCTGCACTGCCAAAAGATGTTCCTAATTTATGATGAGATGTGCATTTCTTGATCACTTAGGCACGCATTTTCCAATCCGTGCACCGGGTGTAAAAATTATTCCAGCCACTGACTAGAGTAGTTTTTTTTACCAAAATGTATGTCTGTTTGCAGATGTGCATATTGATAAATTTGTCAGAACTAGAGATGAGCGAACTTTAAAAAAAAGTCCGGCGTTCGGGTTGTGGTAAGTCGCGCATCCCGTTATGGATTCCACTAGAGCGGCATATGGAATCCATAAGGGGCGGCTGCCACCAACCCGAACTGTTGAACAGCCGAAGGACCTGGGGTGACGTCACTGTCATGTGATCAGTGCAACCCGAACGCTGAACGCCGGACTTTTTTTTAAAGTTCGCTCATCTCTAGTCAGAACCAATGTTCCTGCCCAGGCCCGGACCCCGACAATGCCCCAACCACCCCCACACAATAAAGAACTGCATATGCGAAAATATTTTTAACAGTGTTTTGCAACTTTATGGTAAAACAAAAATGATGTAAATGACCCCCAATACCTCACTGAACATCAGAGTGAATTTTGTTTCTGAGACAACACTAGTGTGAGCAAGAAAATGGTGCAGATTTCTGTGCATCTAGCAGTAGAAGTGAGTGGCACTAGTAATAAAGATGCACCAACTCTGGGCCTCAGGGCCGGCGCATCCTATAAGCTGACTAGGCAGCCGCGTAGAGCGCCCCTTGGGAAGGGGCGCTGCTAGGAGCGCCGGCCCCGCCTCATGCTGCAGCCACCCGAACGCTATATTGAGCCTCTGGCGGCTGCAGCACTGCCCGGGCTGGCGCATCCATGAGGGCGCACCGCCCGGGCGCAGCAAGAGGAGAGGAGCTGACAGGAGGGAAGCGCTCAGCGCTCCCTCCTGTCACTCCCTCATTGTAGCGTGGCCGAGCCCTGTATGGTCCGCGGTACAGGAGCATCTGTCTCCTGTACCCGGCCGGACTGACATGAAGTGCGCACACAGTGTGCACTTCCTGTCAGTCCGCTCAGGTACAGGAAACAAAAGCGCCTGTACCCGTGGGCCATACAGAGCTCGGCCATGCTACACCAGAGGTAGGGGGGGATTGGGAAAGAGAATGACATGGGGGGGAGAATGACAAGAAAGGACAGAGAATAACAAGAGGGGAAGAGAATGACATGGGGGAAGAGAATGACATGGGGGGAGAATGACATGGAGGGAGAGAGAATGACATGGGGGGGGAAGAGAATGACATGGGGGGGGGAGAATGACATGGGGGGGAGAGAATGACATGGGGGGGGGGGAATGACATGGGGGGGGGAATGACAAGAAGGACAAAGAGAATGACAAGGGGGGGAAGAGAATGACATGGGAAGGAACAGAATGACAAGAGGGGGGAGAGAGAACAGGCATTAGTTAAAGGGATTCTGCAGTTTATTTAAACTGATCAGCAGAGGTCCAACACCCAGGACCCTCGCCGATCAGTTGTTTGAGAAAGCAGCGGCGCTGGCAGTAGCGCCTCGGCCTTCTCGCTGTTTACCGCCAGCGCAGTGACGTCACGACTAGTATCACTGGCCAAGGGCGTAACTACCGGGGAAGCAGGGGAAGCGGCTGCTTCGGGGCCCGGGCTGACAAGGGGCCCGGCACCAGGCAGCGCGTGTCCTCTCTCCCCTCTACTTCCCCGGTAATCTGCTGCTGCACCAATTGCTGACTGAGACTCGCACTGTCTCAGACTCAGTCAGCTGTGCTGTCTGTCTGCTGTGCCGGGCCCCCCCTCCCTCCCGTCCCTTCACAGTTTGCCCCGCCCCGCTGCTTAGGCTTACATTGCTGCCTGCAGCCTCTGGCTCTGTGGTGGGCGGGCCACTGACGGCAGGGCCATTTCTTGGACTAGAGGGGGGGCGGGTGTCCGCCTGTCACAAGGGGGGCGCTGGAGCTTGCCATACAATCCCCCCCCTCCCCCTCCGATTCGCTGCCGTGCCCGCCCCGCTCACTAAATCTATCCAGCAGTCTGCTGGCAGCAGTGTCATACTGTCCCCCTCCACTCTGGCTGACTCTGGCTGCGGGATGCTGGGCCTGGTGCTGGGCGCCGGCTACTGTAAGTATGTACCCTATACCCTACCTGGCCTGCCACAATGCTTTCCCAGCCCCTCCTCAGTTATACCCCTGTAATGTACCCTCAGTTATAATTTACCCTGATACCCCTCAGTTATATTATATAACTGAGTGGTATCAGTTATACAGGGTAATATAACTGAGAGCGCAATCAGGGGTATAATGTCCCTGATAGGCCTCTGAGTTATATTACCCTGTATAATAATGTACCTGATGCCCCTTAGTTATATTACCCCAGCGGGGTAATAAAACTAAGTGGTATCAGTGTACATTATTATACAGGGGTAATATAACTCAGGAGGTCTATCAGACATTATACAGGGGTAATATAAGTTATATTACCTCTGTATAATGTGCCCTGATACCCCTCCTCAGTTATATTACCCTGTATAACTGATACCACTCAGTTATATAATATAACTGAGGGGTATCTGAGTAAATTATACAGGGAGGGGTAATATAACTAATGGTGTCAGGGTACATTATTATACAGGGGTAATATAACTGAGGAGGGCAATCGGGACATTATTCAGGGGGTAATATAACTGTTATATTACCCCTGTATAATATCTGATAGGCCTCCTGAGTTATATTACCCCTGTATAATAATGTACCCTGATACCATTAGTTATATTACCCCTCCCTGTATAATTTACCCAGATACCCCTCAGTTATATTATATAACTGAGTGGTATCAGTTATACAGGGGTAATATAACTGAGGAGGGCTATCGGGACATTATTCAGGGGGTAATATAACTGTTATATTACCCCTGTATAATATCTGATAGGCCTACTGAGTTATATTACCCCTGTATAATAATGTACCCTGATACTACTTAGTTATATTACCCTTGTTACCTCATGTACAGAGTCTGAAGAGGAAGAACGAAAAAACCATACTGCCCAGTGGACGGCGTGTTCTTAGACCTAGCCCCCCAGCCGAAGTCGTGTCTGAGATCCCCAAGGTCAAAGCCAAGTACCTGTAAGTTTTCATGTGGAGTATGTTTATGGTATACACATATAGCCTACACTGTGCCACACAATATACAGTATACCGCTACACTGTGTAGGGGCTATACTGTATATTGTACAGCATGGCGCAGGGGTTATATTGTCCGGCATGGTGTAACCTCCATACATTTTATGTACAGTATACAGTAATCCTTGCACCTTGCCATACAATATACAGTAGGGGGAAGGATGGGGCCCAGCAATTGGCAGGCAGTGGCGATGGGCCATATATATATATATATATATATATATACACACATATATACTGTGTGTGTGTGTATATATAT
Source organism: Bufotes viridis (assembly GCA_033119425.1). Classification (NCBI taxonomy): domain Eukaryota; kingdom Metazoa; phylum Chordata; class Amphibia; order Anura; family Bufonidae; genus Bufotes; species Bufotes viridis. Next base: position 580,082,801 of record CM065590.1, read on the forward strand.
ATATATATATATATATATATATATAGAAAAAGGCGCAGGTAGCAGCACTCAAATAACGGGAAATTGGGTGCAATTCCTGTCGTCCCTGGATCGGGATCAGCAAATTTTTAGATGAAGGAAAGGCAGCACTCCGTGGATACGTGGAAAAATGGATCCCTTTATTCCATACTGTGCACAGTATGGAATAAAGGGATCCATTTTTACACGTATCCACGGAGTGCTGCTTTTTCCTTATATATATATATATATATATATATATATTCTCGTGACTTGCCAAAGGAGTGGGGTTTACACAAGAGGCGGGGGAGTGAAACGCGCAGGGGGGCCCATACAAAAATTTGCTGTAGGGCCCAGTCATTTCTAGCTACGCCCCTGTCACTGGCCTTGGCGGGGTTAAGCTCTGTTCACTTGAATGAAGCTTAGCCCCACCCAGGCCAATGATACTAATCGTGACGTCACTGTGAGAAGGCTGAGGCGCTACTGCCAGCGCCACTGCCTTCTCAAACAGCTAATTGGCGGGGTTCCCGGGTGTCGGACCCCTGCCGATCAGTTTAAATAAACTGCAGAACCCCTTTAATATGGCAGATCATATGGGTGGGGCATTGTGATGTCACATGGGGGGGGGGGGGGCGGCAAACTTTTCTTTTGCCTAGGGCTGCAAAAATCCTTGCACCGGCCCTGCTGGGCCTAGATAGGGCAAAGAGACAGCCAAGCATCACAAAGGAGTAATAGCTGGAGAATAGGGGAAGGAAGAAGTCTCTAATCCCTGAATCCTGAGAGCAGCCAAGTCCTACAAAGAAGACTGGTCGGAGACCAAGACCAGCCAGCTTGCCACCAAGTAAGCCATGCAAAAGTGACTGATTCAAAAGAAGACTGGGACGTTGAAGGGACAGTTTAAAGTGTGCGTAAGGAGAGAGATACTAGAACCTGGGAGAGCCTGTTAAAGACTGTCCGTATGTGTGAGACAGTGCCACATAGAGAAGTCACTGTGCGCCATCTACAGCTTGGCTTTCCTCATCTCTACATCTTTTGGGCTCATGCACACGACCGTTGTTGTTTTGAGGTCCATTTTTCACTGATCCGTTGTTCAGTATCTGAGTATTTTTTTTCTCTGATTTAAGTCCTCTTCCGTTCCGTTATTGCACAAAACATATTCGTATGGTTTCCGTATTTGATCCATTTTTTGCGGAGTGGAAATGGAAACAGTAACTTATTAATCACCAAACACATGAGCAATATGGGCTGGGCATAGCATTTCTACAGTATGGATCCGCAAAATACGGGTGAAATACGGATGTATTCCTTGTGCATTCCGTATTTTTTGCAGGCCCATTGACTTAAATAGGGCCTAGGACCGTGATTTGCGGACAATCATAGGACATGCACTACTTTTTTGCAGAATAGAAATACGAAATTACGGAAATGGAATGCACACAGAGTACCTTCCGTTGTTTTTGCAGACCTATTAAAGTGAATGGTTCCGCATACGATCCACAAAAAATGGAAGCGGAAAGAAAATACGTTCGTGTGCATGAGCCCTTAAAGGATAACTGTCACATTTAGACCCTAATTTCAGTTTTCATACATGTAGTTACTAATATGATAATATTCCTGAATCAATAACTATTAGACTTACTTACCCCTTATTTAATAGGATTAAGCCCTTAGCACCCAGTCTGCATAAAACTACAACTTCACTATTCTGTTAAAATGGCCGCCCTCAGCCCTGAGGCTAATCCATAGGACACCTGCAGTGAAGTTAGTGAAGACCAGCTCTGTATAGGGGGGTCTTGCAGTGAAGTTCCCAGGTCTGGCTGAAGCCTATAGTCCTCTTACAAGCTCTCCTCTTATCAGATAAGGCTTTCATTTATACACTGAGCAGCCAGCATATTTACCTGGGCTCTACATTCTGCAGCACTGCTAAGGGAGTGTCTGCCAAGCACAGGCATGTTGAGAAGTTCACACACACAGCCCAGCACTGTTATCTCCTGTCAGGAAGAACCTGGCTTTTTATACATTCCCTTACAATGTTGACTCACTATCAGTGCCCAGTGCAGCAACGTGCGTCCTCATCTGGTAGACGGAAGGAGCATAGCAACCTGATTTTATCTCAGGTAACAATAGCCAATACTGGGGACTTTTAGGTGGCTTTTAGGGGTTATTTATTAAACAATCAGAAATTAAAACAGGGCCAACAAGGTGATATTAATCACCAAAATCCAATAGTAAAAAATAAATAAATTTTTGACAGTTATACTTTAAGGAGACTCCAGCCAAAGTGTTGATGCCCAGATAAGTTGGGCACCATGCCAATATCAAGTGCAGCACTTGAACAGAGAGAAAGAGTAAGCCATTACCACTTAGACAGAATAACCTGTTGCTTCTAAAAAGCCTGTGCTTTGTTAGGTTTGAGCCTCAAGTCATTTCAGTAAAAGCCTGTGTTCAATGTTACATCTCTGTGTCGGCTTGATTTCTTCTGCCATCCATGAATAAGAAGCTCTGTGTACTGCTCATTGTCCAAAAAGGCCCTAAAGGCTATATATACTTTCAGGGGGCTTTCTTTTATGATTGCATTTTACTTATTTTTCAATTGGTCATTATTAATTATATACACCCGTACTGTCACAAAGGGTTAACTGTCCAGTTCGGTGAATCATAGTTTCATTTTCACTAATAACCCTATTCTCTAAATGACTAAAATGCTATGGACACTTATTTAGGCCACATTCCTATCAGTGCCATAGGAATTGAGCTATAATGAGTGTTTAGGAGGTCAGAGAATAGCGATAAGGAGCCGTCAGCTGAGCTTCCTGACCAGAGACAGTGAAAATACAGAGCCTGCTACTAGAGAATCTCAAGGCTGTACAGAGAAAAGGGCTCAAAATGTTTAATAAAGACCAATTGGAAAAATTATTTTTAGCTCAAAATTAGTACAATACAGTAATTAAAAAATTGCCCCCAAAGATTTACATAGCCTTTAATCACCTAATTTCTGCCCATGACAATTCCTTGTTTACCACACAAATAAACTTCTTCCAAAATGTATGTCCTCTGGATTCCAATTCTTTAGGGCATATTCAAATTGTGGACATCTACCACAGTTTCTCACTTTGGTTGCTGCAGATGCACACCTGATTTAGTTTCATTGGTCATGCCTTTAAACTGCCAGCTGTGTGAATGGCAGCACTACCTGTGTGACTATGACGAGGGGACATCCTCTGCATCTGGAGGAAAGAAGGTTTGTACACAAACATAGAAGAGGATTTTTTACGGTAAGAGCAGTGAGACTATGGAACTCTCTGCCCGAGGAGGTGGTGATGGTGAGTACAATAAAGGAATTCAAGAGGGGCCTGGATGTATTTCTGGAGTGTAATAATATTACAGGCTACAGCTACTAGAGAGGGGTCGTTGATCCAGGGAGTTATTCTGATGCCTGATCGGGAAGGAAGTTTTTTCCCCTTAAGTGGGGAAAATTGGCTTCTGCCTCACAGGGGTTTTTTGCCTTCCTCTGGATCAACTTGTAGTAAACAGGCCGAACTGGATTAACAAATGTCTTTTTACGGTCTTATATACTATGTTACTATGTTACCTTACATTGAAAAAAATTGGAGACACACAGCAGGCGGTTGCCACTGAAATTTGGGTTTGGAATCTGCACCACGTTTCTGGCGGTATGAACCGTTGTGCGTCTACGATTGAAACAAAAAACATTCCTGACAAACATACACCAATCAGTCATAACAATGAAACTAATAGGTGAAGTGAAGAACATTGATTATCAGGTGACAATGGCACCTGTAAAGAGGTGGGATATATCAAGTCAGTTCTTGAAGTTGATACGTTGGAAGCAAGAATAACGGCCAGGCGTTAAAGCAGTTATCTCAGGATAGGTCACCATTATTAGATCAGCAGGTGTCCGAGTCGCAGCTGTTTCAGGGCGCCTCCACACTCTTCATATCTCTGGGAGCGTAGTCAGCTTCTGCCAGCTTTCCAAGCGCAGCGCTGTATTCAATTCTATGGGACTGGGCTGCAATTAGTCCACATGGACTAGGAAGAGGCTACAGTGCACATTGAGTGCCTGAGCTCTGCTAACAACTGATTTGTGGGGGTCCTAGGCGACGGGCCTGAGGATAGGTCATCAATATCTATTTCTGGATAACTCCATTAAGAATCTGATCAATTCTGGCAAGGGCCAAATTGTGATGCCTGTGGTGTTCCTGTTATGCTCTGCTGTGCTACACGGAGTTACACAGACCAGAGAGAGTGCCCATACTGACCACTGTCCACTTCCAAAAGTGTCTACAATGGGCATATGAGCATCAGAACTGGACCATAGAACAATGAATGCAGGTGGCCTGCTGTGATGAATGACATTACATCATGTGGATGTCCGTACAACAATAGAGATGGCCCGAACTATTCGCTGGCGAACAGTTCCCGGCGAACATAGCTTGTTCGCGTTCGCTGTGGCGGGCGAACACATGCGATGTTCGGTCCGCCCCCTATACATCATGATTGAGCAAACTTTGACCCTGTACCTCACAGTCAGCAGACACATTCCAGCCAATCAGCATACCCTCCCTCCCAGACCCTCCCATCTCCTGAACAGCATCCATTTTAGATTCATTCTGAAGCTGCAGTCTTAGTGAGAGGAGGGAGAGTGTAGTTGCTGCTGATTTAATTGGGAAATCGATAGCTAGGCTAGTGTATTCAGTGTCCACTCCAGTCCTGAAAGACTCATCTGATCTCTGCTGTAAGGACAGCGTCCTGACAGCACCCCAAAAAGCCCTTTTTAGGGCTGCTACATTAGTCTGCTTTTTTTTTTCTTCTCCATATATATATTGCAGTTGCCTGGCCTGCCGGTGTGTGAGGAGCTGCAGGCCCACAGACTGTAGTGTGCCCTCTGCCAGTGCTGCCCATCAATCATACCGTGCGGCACTGGACTTTGCCATAAAATAAGGCACTTTATCTGTACACTTTAATCTAATTTCAGTTGCCTGCCGGCCAGTGTGTGTGTGTCAGGCCCACAGACTGTAGTGTGCCCTCTGCTAGTGCCCAACACTCATACTGGGTGGCACAGTACCTAGCACACGTAGTACCACTTATCTAAAATTCATTCAATACATGTCCTGATAGGGGACGTAACAGGGATTAAACTGATGAGAATAGTACTACAGAAAATACCACTCATATCGGGTGTGACAGTAAATTGCACGACGCAGACGCAGTGACCGTGGATTAAAACAAAGGGGAGGGAGCCAGCGTTTTTTTAACCATCTCCCCGTTCGAAAAATCAATTCAATTCATCTTTCGGGGACCCTTGGTGTACGTGGCTGGGTGGTGGAAGAAACCTTCAATGATATCACCGGGATGTGGCTAGCTTGGTATCCAACCTTGTGCAAATGGGGAGTTTGCGGTTGTGCAAATGGACTGTTTGCGGTTGTTTGCGGTGCATTAAAAGGGGAGTTTGGTCTGTCAATGTCAGTGAAGTGGGTGTAACCCTTACACTACCTGATCGATACAACATCATACCTGATCGTATACACACACTGGATGTTTTAAAGCACGTTATTCCAAACAATTTAGGAATGTTAGTTGATTTATGCCCTTTATGGATTAAAACCCGACTCTGCGTCCACTACGTAATTTTCCATGGGAGTTTTGCCATTGATCCCTCTCCAGCATGCCACAGTCCAGGTGTTAGTCCCCTTGAAACAACATTTCCATTACTATTGTGGCCAGAAAGAGTCCCTGTGGGTTTTAAAATTTGCCTGCTTATTGAAGTCTATGGCGGTTCGCCGGTTCGCCCGTTCGCGAACATTTGCTGAAGTTCACGTTCGCCGTTCGCGAACGGAAAATTTTATGTTTGCGACATCACTATACAACAAGTCCAATCCATAGAGGCCGCACCTCAGAACTTACAGGACTTAAAGGGCCTGGCCACTATGATGTAATACAGGGATGCTCAACCCGAGGCCTTCCAGCTGTTGCAAAACTACACCTCCCAGCATGCCCTAATAACTTTCATCCTTCCTCTCCTGGTGGTTCAACAGTGTTATCCTGCTGCTGTCCCCAATTCTGTTTCCGCTGTGCTCCCCAATTCTCCCAGATTTTACACTGCAGAAATTATATGGCCATAAAGATAACCACCCCATAGTAATATTCCCAAAAGTCCCACCAATAGTAATTTTATTCCACAGTGCCCTCATTTTTAATAGTGCCCTCTACATTGTTCCCAATAGCTATAATGCTCCCTGAGATTGCCCCTATTAATAGTAGTTTCCTCAATATTGTTCCCACCAATAATAATGCCCCCAAAGAACTCCCAATATTAATAATACACACATAGTGCCCACAGTAGTAATAAAGCCTTCTATAAGGCATTCTCATAGAGCCCCCAGTAGTAATAAAGCCCCTATAGCACTCCAGTAGTTATTCTGCCCCCAGGAGTTATTATTCCCTCCATAGTGCTCCCAGTAGCTATAATGCCCCCTGTAGCACCTCCAGTACTTATGTGACCCCTCCTCTCCTCAGTGTTCATAATGTCCCCCATGTAGTGCCCTCAGTAGATATAATGTTCCCCATTAGAGCCCCTAGTATTTAAAGTACCCCAATGGTAATGTCAAGATAAAAAATAAAAAAAAAAAAATACTCACCTCACTCCCTGTGAGAACACAGTCATCTTTCGACCTGTAACTAGAGTTGAGCGAACACCTGGATGTTCGGGTTCGAGAAGTTCGGCCAAACTTCACGAAAATGTTCGGGTTCGGGATCCGAACCCGAACTTGACCCCGAACCCCATTAAAGTCAATGGAGACCCGAACTTTTGGGCACTAAAAGTCTGTAAAATAGCCCTGTAAAGGGATAGCAGGCTGCAAAAGGCATCAAAATGTAGGTAAATCCCCTGCAAACAAATATGGATAGGGAAATGACTTAAAATAAAATAAAATAAATAAAAATTAACTAGTGTTGAGCGTGAATATTCGAATAGCGAATTTTTATTGCGACTATCGCAACTTCGATAATTCGCGAATATTCAGAATATAGCGGTATATATTCGCTATTTCGAATATTCTATTTTATTTATTTTTTTAGCTGTTTATTCCTTGTTGCTCTCTGGTTCCCAAAAGCTGTTCTTACCTGTCCGGAGGATTCCTGCTTACCCGAGCAATGCCCGCTTCTGCCGACTTCCCGTGTGCATGGGAACGCCTCCATGCTAAAATGTACTGTTGGATATGAGAATAATGATCTCACAAATTTGATTAAGTTGTAATCGCAATGCGATTAATATAACCTGAATTATTCGCATTGCGATATTCGTTATATTCTAGCAATACAACCATTTGGAACTTAGTTCTAAGATCAATTCGAAATGCGATTATATGTTCGCTTTGCGAATGAAACAGAGCTGAGTTCCTAATGGTCGTTGCTAGAATATAACGAAGATTGAGAATATAGTGCTATATTCGTGATATTCATTATATTCTAGCAATATAACCATTAGGAACCCAGTTCGGGGTGAGGTTCTTTCGATGATGTGGGGGTGGTAGAAGAGGAGTAGGAGGAGAAGGAGGATGATGCGGAGTAGGAGGAGGAACAACAGGAGGCAACGAATAATGCCCTGCGATCCTCGGTAGTGAGAGGACATGCGCCAAACCGCTATCTGCCTCGGGCCCAGCCGCCAATATGTTTACCAAGTGTGCAGTTAGGGAGATATAGCGTCCCTGGCCGTGCTTACTGGTCCATGTATCTGTGGTTATGTGGACCTTGTCACAGGTGGCGTTGCGCAGTGCACACTTGATTTTATCCTCCACTTGGTTGTGCAGGGAAGGGACGGCTCATCTGGAAAAGTAGTGGCGACTGGGAACAACGTACTGGGGGACAGCCACCGCAATCAGCTGTTTGAAACAGTCCTTCTCCACCAGACGGAATGACAGCATTTCAAAGGCCAGTAATTTTAAAATGCTGGCATTCAGGGCCAGGGCTCGAGGGTGAGTAGGTGGGTATTTCCTCCTTCTCTCCAATGTTTGGGAGATGGACAGCTGAATGCTGCCGTGTGACATGGTAGAGATGCTTGGTGATGGGGTCGTATGTGGTGGTGTTTGTGAAACATCCTCTGTTTGCTGGTCGCCAGGTGCCACGGTGACGCCAGAGGTGGAGGGAGAGGCCGAGCCAGCAGCAGAAGAGGGAGCAGGAGAAGCTTGAGAGAGTTTCTTGTTTTTAAGGTGTTTACTCCACTGCAGTTCATGCTTTGCATGTAGATGCCTGGTCATGCAGATTGTGCTCAGGTTAAGAACGTTTATGCCTCGCTTCAGGCTCTAATGGCACAACATGCAACCCACTCCTGTCTTGTCGTCAGGACATTGTGTGAAGAACTGCCACGCCAATGAACTCCTTGGAGCAGACCTGGGTGCGGTGGATAGTAGCAGGCGTACTGTCTCTGGAACGGCCGCTGCGCTTTTGCACCTTGCTCTCTTTTGCTGTGTTGTTGCCTCTGTGCGACCACCGCCTCCTTCCTCAGAACTGCACGCCTCACTAGCACGACCTTCAGTCCAGTCTGGGTCTAGGACTTCATCATCCTCCACATCATCTTCCACCCATTCATGACCCCTGCCCTCCTTGTCGGTCTGCATATTGCAGAAAGCCACAGCAGTTGGCACCTGTGTTTCGTCAGCATCAGAGATGTTTTGTGGCGGTATTCCCATGTCCTCATCCTGCAACAGAAGTGGTTGAGCATCAGTGCATTCAAGGTCTTCCTTTTCTGGGGCAAGGCTAGGTGGATGGGCCGGGGAAACCCTGCCAACAGAGTCATCAAAAAGCATGAGACTTTCCTGCATGATTTGGGGCTCTGACTGCTTGGCTTATTTGCAAGGTGGTGAGGTGGAAGACTGATAGGCATGGGCTGCAGGTGCCAACTCTGAGCTTTCTGCAGAGGACTGGGTGTTAGATACTGTGAAGGAACTGGAGGCACTGTCAGCCACCCAATCTACTATCGCCTGTACATGTTCTGGCTTCACCATCCGTAGAGCGGCATTTGGGCCTATCAAATAACGCTGCAGATTATGTCGCCTACTTGGAGCGGTAGTTGGGCTGAACGGCCACGTCCTCTCCAAGCAACAGGAGCTCCACCAACACCACCACGACCATGCCCATGTCCCTTATTTGACACTGACTTGGAAAAGGTCTGATCTAGGAATTTTAATAAACAGCAAATTAAGCTGCAAAAACCAGTGTCAGGCAGCTACTGCCAAGGCCAATAAGATAATGGTTTGCATCAAAAGGGGCATAGACGCCCGTGATGAGAACATAGTCCTACCGCTTTACAAATCACTAGTTAGACCACACATGGAGGACTGTGTACAGTTCTGGGCTCCTGTGAACAAGACAGACATAGCAGAGCTGGAGAGGGTTCAGAGGAGGGCAACTAAAGTAATAACTGGAATGGGGCAACTACAGTACCCTGAAAGGTTATCAAAATTAGGGTTATTCACTTTAGAAAAAAGACGACTGAGGGGAGATCTAATATCTATGTATAGATATATCAGGGGTCAGTACAGAGATCTGTCCCATCATCTATTTATCCCCAGGACTGTGACTGTGACGAGGGGACATCCTCTGCGTCTGGAGGAAAGAAAGGTTTGTACACAAACATAGAAGAGGATTCTTTACGGTAAGAGCAGTGAGACTATGGAACTCTCTGCCTGAGGAGGTGGTGATGGTGAGTTCACTAAAAGAGTTCAAGAGGGGCCTGGATGAATTTCTGGAGTGTAATAATATTACAGGTGTGGGGAGTCGCTCTGGTAGATAGCGGTGTGGGTGCAGTACTGAGGCAAAACAAGGAGACCAGAATGTGCAATAAACAGTGTTTTATTCACACTTGCACAACATAAATGAAAAACAGTCTCTTGGTGATAATTCACACATAACAGAAATAATGTGGCCAAACAAAACAGGCCAACACAGGGTTCAGTCACCTGGGAGGTTTAGGTGAGGGTTCACACCTAGCAGTCGGCCCAGCCGCAGGAGATTCCACCTTCAAGTTGCAGGGAAAAACACCACCTTGCTGAGCTCTTTCCTCCAGGTCATGGAACTCCACAGGACTGTTAGCAGCTCCAGGACAATCACAGCCCCAGCTGCTGGTGCTGGCTGAGTTTTTAAACCCAGCCCAAAACCAGGACTGGGTCGTGGGGAGCAGCCACCCACCCTACACTTTAGCTGCTCCCGGTAAGAGCCGGCCCGGATCGGCTTTGCAGCCATGCTATTTAAAACTATGTCAGTAGCACTAGCTGCTGCTGACATCAACAAAAACGGCTCTTACCTCACCGAGGCTATGAACCTCGGTGACACATACCTGCCATCCACGACGGCACCCTGCACCTACCACACACCCCCTTTGTTCAACCCTGAGGGGTGGACACATGTGAGGCAGTGGACGCGGGAAAGGGCATCTGCATTCCCCTGCAAGCGGCCTGCCCTATGTTCCACGGAGAACTTGAAGTTCTGCAGGGATAGGAACCACCTGGTGACCCGAGCATTCCTCTCCTTGGCCTGGCTCATCCACTTGAGAGGGGAATGGTCGGTCACCAGACGGAACCTCCTCCCTAACAGGTAGTAGCGGAGAGATTCGAGTGCCCACTTGATAGCCAGGCACTCCTCTCCACTATGCTATACCTGGTCTCGGCGGGACTGAGCTTACGGCTCAGGAAGACAACGGGATGTTCTTCCCCGTTGACCTCCTGAGACAGCACAGCACCGAGGCCTACCTCCGAGGCGTCGGTCTGTACGACAAACTCCCGGTTGAAGTCGGGTGTCACCAAAACCGGGAACCCACAGAGGGCCGACTTCAACGCGGAGAAAGCCTCCTCCGCCTTCTCACTCCAGCTAACCTTCCCAGACTTTCGCCCCTTCAATAGGTCTGTCAACGGCGCTGCTATTGTGGCAAAGTGGGGCACAAACCGCATGTAGTACCCTATCATTCCCAGGAAGGACTTTACCTGCCTGGCAGTGACCGGTCGGGGCCAGTTACGTATGGCTTCCACTTTAGTTACCTGCGGCTTGATGACTCCCCGCCCAATTACATATCCCAGGTATTTGGTCTCTTCCAACCCAATCGCACACTTCTTTGGATTGGCGGTTAGACCAGCTTTCCTCAGGGCATCCACTACCGCCTGCACTTTGGGCAAATGGCTTTCCCAGTCGGTGCTGTGGATGATTACATCGTCTAAGTAGGCCGAGGCGTACCGACGATGAGGTCGCAGCACAATATCCATTAACCTTTGGAAGGTGGCGGGGCGCCATGCAGGCCAAAGGGTAACACCTTATAATGATACAGGCCCTGCGGGTAACAAAAGCAGTTTTTTCCTTGGCCGACTCCGTTAAGGGTACTTGCCAGTATCCTTTAGTGAGGTCTAGCACAGAAAAATAACGGGCTTGCCCTAAATTCTCAACAAGCTCGTCTACCCGGGGCATGGGATACGCATCGAACTTGGACACTTCATTTAATTTGCGAAAATCGTTGCAGAACCGCAACGTCCCATCCGGCTTGGGTATCAGGACTATGGGACTGGCCCACTCACTTTTCGACTCCTCAATGACATCGAGCTTCAACATTAATTGCACTTCCTCCGCGATGGCCCGTCGCCGAGCCTCGGGTACCCGGTATGGTTTTAACCGGATCTTGGCCTGAGGCTCAGTGACGATGTCATGTTGGATGAGAGACGTGCGGCCAGGGAGGTCCGAGAACACATCCGTGTTCCGACTGATGAACTCCCTGACTTCCTGAACTTGTTTGGAAGACAGGCTGTCTGCAATTTTTACCGTGGTTACTGCTTCACAGGCCTCGAACTGTGGGGCTGGACCCTTCTCACCTAGAAGCCCTGGCCGGGGCTGTTGTCGCCGGCCATGTTCCTATCTTTCCACGGCTTTAGTAAATTCACGTGGTACACCTGCTCCGGCTTGCGCCGCCCTGGCTGGTGTACCTTGTAATTTACTTCCCTACCTTCTCGATCACCTCATAGGGGCCCTGCCACCTAGCTAGGAACTTGCTGTCAAGGGTGGGTACCAGAACCAAAACCCGATCTCCCGGATTGAAGTCCCGTACCCGAGCCTGACGATTATACACCCTACTTTGGGCTTGTTGCGCTGCCTCCATATGCTCCCGGACCAGCGGCAGCACCCTTTCCATCCGTTCCTGCATCTGGGTGACATATTCAATGACACTTTTGTGGGGGACAGGTTGCTGTTCCCACGCTTCCTTGGCAATATCCAACAGGCCTCGAGGGTGTCTGCCATAAAGCAGTTCGAAGGGCGAGAACCCAGTAGAGGCCTGGGGCACCTCTCGCACTGCGAACATGAGATAGGGCAGAAGCAGGTCCCAGTCCTTCCCATCTCTAGACACCACCCTTTTTAACATATTTTTTAAAGTTTGGTTAAACCTCTCGACAAGACCGTCTGTTTGCGGATGGTAAACGGACGTCCGTAACTGCTTTATACGCAACAATTTACACAGTTCCCTCATAACTTTGGACATAAAAGGGGTCCCTTGGTCTGTCAGAACCTCTTTTGGCAGGCCCACACGGGAAAACATTTCCATTAACTCTTTGGCGATGAGCTTAGCTGAGGTATGTCGCAGAGGCACCGCCTCCGGATACCGAGTTGCATAGTCGAGAACTACCAGAATGTGTTGGTGGCCCCTGGCAGACTTTGGTACAAGCCCAATTAGATCCATAGCGATTCGCTCAAACGGGACCTCAATAATTGGAAGAGGTACCAGAGGACTACGGAAATGTGGCTGGGGGCTATTTATCTGACAGGTCGGACAGGACTTACAATAATTTTCTACCTCCTTGAACACACCGGGCCAATAAAACCGCTGCAGTATGCGGTCCTGGGTTTTCTGCCACCCCAAGTGTCCCCCAAGAACATGTTGGTGGGCAAGCTCCTTAACCAGCTTGCGATATGCGGTGGGCACCACCAACTGTTCAATAAATCGTGAGAACATTAATTCAGCCCCAGGTTTCTGGGGTTTACCATCAATTATTACGACACTTTCCCAGGCCCTGGTTAGGGTTTGGTCCCGGTGTTGTGCGGTCCCAAAATTTTCCCCGGAGACATGGAGGTCTGCCAACTCAGGTCCCGGTGGCAAGTCCTCCGTGTCTCCCACCATTACACTCAGTGGGGTTGTCTCCCCCTCTACCGCAGCAGTGGTGGTCACCCCTACCGCAGGCCCTTCGGACTCGGGCTCCCAGGGCTCTGGCCTCCCACTGGAACCAGGCCACTCTGCTAGGGTTACCCCTTTCTCAGGGCTATTAGTCACTTTCACCTCAGGCCATAGGGACGGAAAACCAGGGAAGTCTCTCCCAATTATTAGTTCATAAGGTAGCTTTGTGGAGATCGCCACTTCATAAGTCCATGTGCCGGCCGCCGTGGACAGAGACATTACAGCAGTGGGATAGTCCTTTAAGTCTCCGTGTATGCACACCACACCAACTTTCCGGCCCGTATACTGGGTGGGCTGTACCAGGGCAGCACTTACCAAGGTTACTAGGCTCCCTGAGTCCAACAGCGCCACTGCCAGGTTATCACCAACTTGCACCTGGCACAGATGACGATTGTCTATTATCTCGGGTTGCCGGTCGCACACAGTCTCCGGGCATACATGGAAGCCCGGTACCATAATTAGTCTCCATGGGCTCTCCCGGCGTGGACAGTCGGCCCTTATGTGTCCAGGCTCCCGACACTGCCAGCAGACCACTGGGGATGGGTCTGCAGGGGTACATCCCAGGCGGGTTTGGCCGGCCGAGCGGGTCTGGGGTGGAGATTTCTGGGTTTGACTGGTTCCCTCCCAAAAGAACCCCCCTGCAGGTTTCTGGTGGCCTCATATCGCTCCACCAGGTCGACCATCTCTAAGGCATTCCCAGGTGACACCTGGCCGATCCAGTGCTGGAGAGGGTATGGCAAAGCCCTCCAGAATACATCGGCTAACAGACGGTCGAGCATTGCAGTGGGAGTCAGTATGTCTGGCTGCAGCCATTTTTGCAACCGTTGTAGCAAGTCATAATATTGTGGTCTGGTGGGTTCAGCCGGGTTGAACTCCCACTGATGCACCCGCTGGGCCCGGACCAAAACATTCACCCCCAGTCTTGCCAGGACCTCACCTTTCACGGTCGGGTAGTCAGCTGCTTGGTCATCTGGGAGGTCAAAAAACACTTGCTGGGGTCCAGACTGCCCACTGTTCTCGGGGTAATTTCTCCCTCACGGCCACCTTCTCGAACACCGCCAGATAGGTCTCAACATCATCCGAGGGGGTCATCTTAGGGATCGCTGCACGGACAGCATTCCGGGCATCGTGGACGTGGCGGGACGCTCCTGCCGCTTGTAACGCCATCACGTGCTGTAGCAGTAGCTGGTTGGTCTCCCGCTACTGCACGTTAGCCTCTATGAGGGCTTTCACAGCCGCCTCCATTTTGTCAGGGAACAGGCCGAATATATGACATCCAGTCGTGCCCAGCAAAAACAAACTTCGGCGTTCACGCCAGCCTCACTGCGCATGCCCGCATCCGACACCAAATGTGGGGAGTCGCTCTGGTAGATAGCGGTGCGGGTGCAGTACTGAGGCAAAACAAGGAGACCAGAATGTGCAATAAACAGTGTTTTATTCACACTTGCACAACATAAATGAAAAACAGTCTCTTGGTGATAATTCACACATAACAGAAATAATGTGGCCAAACAAAACAGGCCAACACAGGGTTCAGTCACCTGGGAGGTTTAGGTGAGGGTTCACACCTAGCAGTCGGCCCAGCCGCAGGAGATTCCACCTTCAAGTTGCAGGGAAAAACACCACCTTGCTGAGCTCTTTCCTCCAGGTCATGGAACTCCACAGGACTGTTAGCAGCTCCAGGACAATCACAGCCCCAGCTGCTGGTGCTGGCTGTTTTTAAACCCAGCCCAAAACCAGGACTGGGTCGTGGGGAGCAGCCACCCACCCTACACTTTAGCTGCTCCCGGTAAGAGCCGGCCCGGATCGGCTTTGCAGCCATGCTATTAACAACTATGTCAGTAGCACTAGCTGCTGCTGACATCAACAAAAACGGCTCTTACCTCACCGAGGCTATGAACCTCGGTGACACATACCAGCCATCCACGACGGCACCCTGCACCTTACCACACAGGCTACAGATACTAGAGAGGGGTCGTTGATCCAGGGAGTTATTCTGATTGCCTGATTGGAGTCGGGAAGGGATTTTTTTCCCCTTAAGTGGGGAAAATTGGCTTCTGCCTCACAGGCTTTTTTTGCCTTTTTCTGGATCAACTTGTAGGAAACAGGCCGAACTGGATGGACAAATGTCTATTTTCAGTCTTATATACTATATTACTATGTTAGTATTTGATGTTCTCCTCATTATTTGCGTCCACCCACTAAGCTGAAAGATTGGTCTCTCTCCGGTGTCAATTTACCTGCCACTAGTCAACAGTTACGTTCGCTAAGGCAGTGCCCGTGTCATAAAAATGCTCTGTGAACCCAGAATAATGTTTTTTGGGCCCAAAATACACTGATTCTCAATTTTTTTTATGCGGAAATGTAAAACTTTTTTTTGGTACGCTGTATACACAAGTGGTTTGTGGAACAAGAACAAGTATTTTTTGTAATAAAATTTAGAAAATTAGTATTTCACTGCTGTAAATTGAAATTAATTATTTATACGCCGGATGCACAACATGGCTTTTTTCAATAAAACCTCAAAATGCAGTTTTTAACTGCTTTACATTAAAAGTAGATATTTATACTACATATGGACACAAGATTTGGGGACCCAGAACACGGATTTGGTCACCAAAATTCACAAATGCAGTATTAGACTGTTATAAATTAGAAATAATTATTTAAAACACAGCTTTTTTCAATAAAACCCCAAAATGCAGTTTTTCACTGCTGTAAATTTAAATTAGATATTTATACCGTGTATGTACAACTGCTTTGTGAAGCAAGAATATTGCTTTTTTCACACAAAACAAAATAATGCACTATTTCTCAGCTGTAATGTGAAATCGGTATTTAAGCGGTGTATTTCAAGATTCTCTGTGGATCAGGATTTCCACTTTTCTGTCAAAAAAAATACACTTATGCTGTATTTCACAGCAGCAATGTAAAATAGGTGGTTGTAATGGGTATTTCAGACTGTGGTGGACCAGGAATAAAGTTTTTTTTCTATAAAAAACAAAGAAGCACTATTTCCATGCAGAAATATAAAATATGTCGTTGGACGGTGTATGCAGAACTGTTTTGTGGACAAGGAATACGGTTTTCCCCCCAAAATTACACGGATTTTCCATTTCACCGCAGAAATGTCAAATATATTTTTTGGTGGAGTAAAATAGGCTTCATCATCCTCCACATCATCTTCCACCCATTCATGACCCCTGCCCTCCTCATCGGTCTGCACATTGCAGAAAGCCACAGCAGTTGGCACCTGTGTTTCGTCAGCATCAGAGATGTTTTGTGGCGGTATTTCCATGTCCTCATCCTGCAACAAAAGTGGTTGAGCATCAGTGCATTCAAAGTCTTCTTCTACTGGGGCAGGGCTAGGTGGATGGGCTGGGGAAACCCTGCCAACAGAGTCATCAAAAAGCATCAGACTTTCCTGCATGATTTGGGGCTCTGACTGCTTGGCTTATTTGCAAGGTGGTGAGGTGGAAGACTGATAGGCATGGGCTGCAGGTGACAACTCTGAGCTTGAGTGGATCAGGATGACCACTTTTTTTTAACTAAAATACACTGATGCACTATTTTATAGCAGAAATGGAATATACGGTTTAGTGCATTGTATACACAAGTGCTCTGTGGCACCACAGATCCCAGACTAGACAAATGGACTATCTCACCCCTTAAACATACAAAAGGCAATATAGGGGACTTGAGCAGCCCGAAAAATAAGTTTTTTTCCTTCAATGAGCTACAAAATAGGATTAGGCTGATGTCCCTGGCAGGCTGGCAGACACGCAGTACACTGCAGTGCCTAAAATGGCCACCGACCCCTACCTCAGTAACAGATGGATTACAAAAATAATCTCCCTGGCAGTGGCTGGGTACAGAAATGTTGGATTGCTGAGGCTCCCTCTCTCTCTATGTGCTGTATCATGGGAATTAAAGTTGCACAGGTTCTTCAGATTTCTGCCCTATTCTGTCCCTGATCGCAGCACCAGCATCCTCTCCCTAAGCTCAAATCAGCAGAGTGACGTGCGGCAGTATGTGACTCCAGCTTATAAAGAGGCTGGGTCACATGCTGCAGTCAGCCAATCACAGCCATGCCATTAGTAGCCATGGCTGTGATGGCTTCTTAGGGCAAGAAGTGAAACGCTTGCTGATTGGCTGCTGTGCACCCCAAAGTTCAGTACGGACCTGAACTATACAGTTCAGGTTCGCTCAACTCTACCTGTGACCCATGTTGCCTGCATCACGACACAGGCAGTCGCAATGATGTTGTTGTTTTTCATTGTGATGACATCATTGCACTGCATAAGACCCTGTTGTACTGCCTAATAGGCTTCAGGTCTAGTGGCCTGTGGCCTCTAAGAGTGAGCAGTGGGGCTCCTGGACTCCTCTATAATCTTCAAACGCAAGACACTGGGCAAAACATCCAGGGCCCAAGACTCAAAAGTTTAGGCCTAGAGACGTCCAGGAATATTAATGGGCATTTTGGGTGGCCACGGCACCCTGGGAGCCTCAGGGTCCAGACGTCCACCCAAAACAACCTATTGAAATCTACCATTGTAGGTCTACATAATACCGGACGGCAATGCTATACACACAGCTAAGGCTAGGTATGCAGCTTCCCTGCTACTCTCTGGTCTCTGGGGGGGGGGCTTTTTTCATTACTTTCAGGAAACTAACAGTAATATGACTGCCATTGTTAGGTACTGAAATCCTTTCATAAATATTTAACCTGTAAGTATGGTATCAGGTTAGATAGAGTATTTTCAGATTTCATGGTTTGATCTACATGGTATTACAAGAATTCTTTAGAAGCTGTAGAACTGGTTCCCTTATGCTCCCGCTAGGTATCTGTGTACACAATGTCTGCACCTTGTACAAGCTGCAGTATAAAAGGGCTTCTCTCTCGAAAGCTTCCCTGCAGAGACATACAATGAGTTAGACTGGTGGTACTGTGGGGGAAAAGGTAAGTACATCTCTGTAATATGCACTTATCTACTGGTCAGACATATTTTTAAATCTTCATCCAGTTGTTCCTCCCTGTCATGAGCCGTACAAGTACAGAAAAGGCAGCTAAACTCTGTGAGAGCCACAACAGATTCACTCTTCATGACATGGCAAACCTAAGGAAGTCATGATTTATTTTATTGTCCTGTTTTACATAGACCTGTTGCAACCAGGTTTTATTCATATAACAGTCCCTACTTGGAGATACTTGTCCATATGACTATTCTACGTGATACACATTTTATACCTCCTTTCATAATCACAATTGATAACAGTTAAATGTTTTCTGACCATTTTGGCAAATTTTCCAGTATTCCACTCAACTTGATCTGTACCCCAACTCTCTAGTGGCAACATAGCAACTGTTTTGGCTGCTTCTATTGTACGTACAACTTTGACTGTAGATAGATTTTCTATATTACACGTACTGATGACAATTTAGAATACTAATCCACTAATCCCACAAGAGCAGATCCAGCTAGGTAGCACAGGTAGCTGCTATGATGGAAGCCTGGCTTCGAGGATTTGTCTTATTGACACAGATCTTATGCATTACATAGCTCGGCCAAAGATGTAGCTAGGTTTCTATTCATCTAGGGCAGGCATCAGCAACCTTCGGCTCCCAGCTGTTGTGAAACTACAATTCCCAGCATGCTCCATTCATTTCTATGTAAGTTCATAGAAGAGCAGAGCAACTATGCATGCTGGGAGTTGTAGTTTCACAACAGCTGGGAGCCAAAGGTTGCCTACCCCTGATCTAGGGCAAAACATTTAATTTGGCACCCTCCCCCTTTGGAAGCTTAAGGAAGTGTGGCAAATTATAATGCACCAAAATCGCACAAGCTTTATCAGAAGTTTTTGCAAAGAGGTTGTCAGGGTTCACTCTTTTTACAGGTGCAACACATTATGGATTAATGTAAAATACAGTAAAGTGCATTGGAAAAGTCTTTAAACCATTTCACTTTTTTCACATTTTGTTATGTTTCTTCTTTTGCTAAATAAAAAAATCCACTTTCCCTATTATTCTACACTCACTACCCAATACTGAGAAATTGAAAACACAATTTTATAAAAGTTTTTGGTGAATTTATTAAAAAAGAAAAATTTTAAGACATAATTATTTAGATCCTTTGCTGTGATACTTGACATTTAGCTTTAGGGGCCTCCCATTTCTCTAAATCATCTTTGAGATGTTTTGACACCTTGATTGGAGTCAACCTGTGGTAAACTCAATTGATTGGTCATGATTTGGAAAGACAGAGCCTAGTCTCACAGCTGACAATGAATATCAAAGCAAAAAACAAACCATGAGGATGAAAGAACTGCCTGTAGAGCTCTGGGGTAGGATTGTGTGGAGGCACAGATCTGAAGAAGAGGACAAACATTTCCGCTGACCTGAAAGTTCCCAAAAGCACAGTGATCTCCATAACTATTAAATTAAAGGAATTGGAACAACCGGGACTTTACCTAGAGCTAGCTGCCTCACCAAATTGAGAAATTGGGGAGAAGGGCCTTGGTAAGAGAAGTGGCCAAGAACCCAATGGTCACTCTGGCTGAGCTCCAAAGATCCTGTGTGCATATGAAAGAAACTTCTAGAATGTCAACCATCACAGCATCCTCCACTAATCTGGGCTTTATGGCAGAGTGGCCCAAAAGAAGCCTCTCTTCCTGGGGTTTGCAAAAAAACGACCTAAAAGACTCTCTCAGACTTTTTGGCCTCAATTGTTAGCACCATGTCTGGAGGAAACCAGACACTGCTCATTACCTGCCCAATACCATCCTTACAGTGAAGCATGATATAGCAGCATCATGCTGTGGGCAACAGGAGAATGGACAGGGTTGAGGGAAAAATGAATGGACTAAAGTATATAAATATTCTAAATAAAAAAAAATCTGATCCAGAGTTCTGGATCTTAGACTTGGCTGAAGGTTCACCTTCCAACAAGACAATGGCCCTAGGACCACAGCCAAGACAACACAGGAGAGGCTTAGGGACAACTCTGTGAATGCTTTGAGTGGCCCAGCCACAGTCCTAACTTAAATTCAATTGAACATCTCTGGAAAGACCTGAAAGTGGCAGTCCACCGACGGTCTCGATCCAACCAGACAGAGGTTCTGCAGAGAACAATGGCAGAAAATTCCTAAATCCATGGTGCATATCTTGTGGCATCATCCCCAAGAAGACTGGAATCACTCCAACTAACTCCTGAGTAAAGGGTCTGAATACTTATGTCAATGCAGGATTTTAGCTTTTCAATACAATAGCGAGAATTTCAAAAATTCTGTTCTCACTTACTCATTATGGGTTATTGAGCGCAGAATGATGGGGAACAAATGTAAATTTTTATTTTTTTTAGCACAAGACTGCATGATAACATAATGTGTAAAAAGTGAACTGGTCTGAAGACTTTCCGAAAGCACTGCAAATTTTTTACATTATTTTTCATTTCAGTAAGGCACTTCATTTTCATGTTTCCACTGGTGGTATAAGGTCTGAGAATTTTCTAACGTGTAGCACCGACATATGACCCTGTGTAGGCATACAGAGACATACTGGTATGTTGACCATTAATCCCTATTGTAAAAATAAACCTTAAAAAGCATGCAGATGGATAACCATGGGTGCATACTGACCTACTTATGTGTACTGGGACCCTATGTCAGACTGGGGTTACTTGGGTCTACCAGAGGAAATTATTCTCTGGGCCCACCCCTTATATCACCTGTAAAGTCTAATAGGTTTTGAATCAAAGAAACAGTCCCTAGAGGCAACTGACTGGCTACAAAGCCAACCCAATGTTTTTTTTGTTTTTTTTTAAACTGTGGTTCTGGCAACCTAGTACACTTTTAAGCCTGCACAGTGCCCCACCTGCCCTCTATCCTAACGTTACCTGGGGTAATTGCCCCTCTTCCCCCACAGTTACTCCCCGAGCGCAGAAATATGGTGAGGAGCTCTGGACAAGATATGAACAGGGAGTTCTTTAAAATTTTCAGAAGTTGAAAAACTCGGTGAATAAATACTCCAATTCAGTGCAAAAAAGAGGTGCAACATATACCGTACAGTGCCCACATAATATGGCCATAGAGTAGCCACAACTAAATGTGAGATGAGTTTTTATGGAAGAAAATTTAAAGTTGAAATAGACTGCATGAAGGGAAATTGGGGAAGAGAGACCCTTAAAAAGTGGGGGCCCAAGTTCATTTGCCCCTTTTACCTATGCTGTATTCTGCCCTGCGTGCTGTAGATCCAGTTCTACACCATTACATTCCAGGACTGGTTCTTTCTTCTATAAACATTGCTCTGTAGATACTTTTTGTGCGTGTTTCTCTTTTTCTCATAAATGTTTTTATTTTTTATTTTTTACTGACTGGTAAAACCAGGATACCTTGTATGATAATGTCACCACATGTCATCTATAGGCATGGTACGATAATGCGTGCCTGATCCTGAGGGTATACCACCCAGTTTTGCCCTGAGCCCAGGATGGCGGTCAAACGCTTGGTTGGCTGACAGTTATTCCTCCTGACTTTCGCCATACACTTGCCCTCTGGGTTTGATCACCAGTTGTAGTTTACCACCAAAGGGAAACCGATGCCAGAACAAGTCCTATTGGATCACTTCTGACGTCCAGCGCATCAGGTATAACGCCGGATGTCTCCTTGTGCCAGACAGTTGATGCAGCATTTTTCCGTCCAATGCTTTCAGACTATGGACACTAGACCACAGCTGGCCAGTTTTTTTGCGCACTTTCGTGAATCCAACACATTCTCAATACTCTTTGAAGGCAGGAAAACAGAGGTGTCATTAACTCATTATTCTTTGGGTTTTTCCATGCATTACTCAAATGGGGACCAACGTAACCAGTTGGTGCAAATGCTGAAGTTCCTCATTCCTGGAAACCATCGCCACATGATGTTTCAGGAACCTCCCCCCTTCATTAGGTGCAATGATGTGTTTTATACCAGAGATTTATACAAACATATTTAACAATCACATGTTTCCGATCACAAAAAAGTTAAAGGGTTTGTATTACCTCATACATTGATGGCATATCGTTAGGATATACCATCAGTGTCAGATAGGCGTGGGGTTCACCTGGGACCTGCTCCTATCTCAAGAAAGGGACCCCTGAAGGGAAGGAGAGCACAATGCGCATTTGTGTGGCCAACCTCCGCTTACCACTATGGGAGTTCCCAAAAATAGCATAGCACTGGCTGTACCATAGCAGTGAATGGAGAGGGACAGCTTACCCTAGTCCAATGATGTCACGTTCATCGGTCACATGGCTTAGGCGCAGCTCAGCCATTTAAATGAATGGGGTTGGGTTGCGGTACCAAGTACAGCCGTTATACAATGTACGACACCGTGCTTGGTGAGCTGCAACGAGGCTGCTGCGCATATAGGAGCTTCTTCAAATTGCTAAAAGGCAGGGATGATGGAAGTCAAACCCGCACTGATCTCATATTGATGACATATCCTGAGGAGAGGTCAACTCAACAGTATAAAAAAAAATGAATAAGTATACGTGAAAAAGGACGGGCACTCCAGTTCTGGATCAGACTGGGAAAGAACGATGTTTAATTACACTTAACGAGATAATATAGTGTACACACAGATTTAAGGCTTTGAATGACAGGTGAAAGGTGCAGAAGCAAATGAGACGACCGTAGGTTATAGTCCGTCCATTTACCCGTCCATCAATCCTCTGCATCAAAATATAAACGTATAATAATCACATATAATAATAGTAAAACTCCACCATTAAGCTCCGAAAAATCGATATCAAAAGAATTCATCCAAAATTGGCAGTGGTATGGTTAGCTAAATGATTCAGTCCATCTAAAATAGTACAAAATTATTAGTCAATTAATAATGGTATCCACCTATCCAGAGAGTGATATTAATAATGATTATAATATTGTCCCATCCAGGCGGTTTAATGATTAAAAGTCAATATTCCATCCAGAAAAATGTTAGTAGTAGCTGTAACTTCCACTTATCAATATATGCCGCCTCTATAATGCATGTGTCTTTATATAATCAGCAGGGTTAGTGTTTTATCCAGCAGAAAAAGATAAAATAATCTGTGATACTTTATAACATTAATAGGATACAGTCCTACCCGCTCAGAAGAGTGCCCCTTTGTTGCGGCGGTGTGGGGTTACGTTCACTGTCGATGCGCTGCTCCCTGCTCCAGTTACCCTCAGTGGCATCCCACTTGGGTTTGCACGGAGCCTCTGACCTGGGGAGCGCGCAGTCTGCAGCGGGCTCGGCTGTGGATCCGGTCGTCTATGCAATGCAGTAATATTCCTGCGGCCGCAGATTGGTCGTGACTCCGGAGTCTTCTTGTAGATAAATTTCACAGGCTGGGGGTCTTAGTATACCAGACGCGTTTCGGGACCTTCACGTCCCTTCCTCACTGCCACTGAGGGTAACTGGAGCAGGGAGCAGCGCATCGACAGTGAACGTAACCCCACACCGCCGCAACAAAGGGGCACTCTTCTGAGCGGGTAGGACTGTATCCTATTAATGTGATAAAGTATCACAGATTATTTTATCTTTTTCTGCTGGATAAAACACTAACCCTGCTGATTATATAAAGACACATGCATTATAGAGGCGGCATATATTGATAAGTGGAAGTTACAGCTACTACTAACATTTTTCTGGATGGAATATTGACTTTTAATCATTAAACCGCCTGGATGGAACAATATTATAATCATTATTAATATCACTCTCTGGATAGGTGGATACCATTATTAATTGACTAATAATTTTGTACTATTTTAGATGGACTGAATCATTTAGCTAACCATACCACTGCCAATTTTGGATGAATTCTTTTGATATCGATTTTTCGGAGCTTAATGGTGGAGTTTTACTATTATTATATGTGATTATTATACGTTTATATTTTGATGCAGAGGATTGATGGACGGGTAAATGGACGGACTATAACCTACGGTCGTCTCATTTGCTTCTGCACCTTTCACCTGTCATTCAAAGCCTTAAATCTGTGTGTA
Organism: Bufotes viridis; assembly: GCA_033119425.1. NCBI lineage: Eukaryota > Metazoa > Chordata > Amphibia > Anura > Bufonidae > Bufotes > Bufotes viridis. The sequence goes on from CM065590.1 coordinate 580,107,048, forward strand.
CACTATATTATCTCGTTAAGTGTAATTAAACATCGTTCTTTCCCAGTCTGATCCAGAACTGGAGTGCCCGTCCTTTTTCACGTATACTTATTAATTTTGTCTTTGGGGTAAGGTGGGACCCATATTGGACGCTAGAGCACCCTATTTCCATCACTCTTCCTAAGTGAGCCACTCCCAGTCTATCATACCAGTATAAAAAAAAACCTCGTAAAATATGACCTCCTCCAGCAATCACATGCCTGAATCTAATATAGTACCCAGGATCCTGCAGGCATGGGTGTTTGACGGTTGATGTAACACCTATAGACTTCAATGGAAAGGTTATCTCTTCCCGTCTTGCATTCTATTTGTGCTCAGGACTTGCTTTGCACAATGGGGATCTCAGCACCTCTGTTCTCCTGATATATACCTTTCAGACATGCATATCACATTCAGTGAAAGGCCCCATTTAAAGGGAATTTCCAGCTTGCATCTCATTTATGAAAGTCGCTGTGATTTTGCAATGTGTTCCGTTTGCTTTTATCACCCCCTTCTTTTGTTCTGGACTCTGCTCACATGACCATGTCCCGGCAGCACATTCTTATTTCCTGTGATGTTATGTCCATGTCTACAGCACCACCTAGTGGCGGGAATGGTTAGTACAGTGATATACAATTTATGTAACATCTTTGATTAACGCTCTTTATATAATGTGCTTCCAAAGTACAGTAATAAAATGCCTTTCATGTTGAAAATGTTAGTAGATGCGCTTCTGCCTGAGCTCACCTTCCAGTGAAATGAATGCTAGATGCAGTCCCTGGTACTATGGCATGTCTAAGGGCTGCCATGTGAGCATCCCTAAAGGTATCTCCGTGCAGAAGTATCTAGCTAAAATTCCAGCCCTAGCTCTGTATCTACATGCCCTGGGCAAAGCACCCTGGCTTGTTGCTCTCGTCTGGAACTTGGGCATGTTACCAGCCAGTCCTTTCCATCTAGCCATGCCTCTGGCACAAGCTTCATGAGCCACATGTACAAGACTAATGGACATACAGGACGGAAGGAACAGGGAAGAGACTAATAAAAGCGCCCAGAATGCTCACGACGCAGTGCGATGCTTCCATACTTAGATCATTTTTAATGTTTGTTACTTAACAGTTCGATGCTATTTTACACATAATAATTAGGTTATTAGCTCTTGTAGTTATAAAAATAATATATAGTTTTGTACTTTTAGGTACAAAAGTAACAACCCTCTTATCTATCATTTCCTGGCTTCAGTCACACGAAGATGAATCTTGCTGTTATCTTCCTTCTTTTAGTGATCGGTGAGTATATTTTACCTCTTTTCAGTGCATTCAAGTTGCATATAGAATAGATAATGTTATAAGTTGTCAATTAAACACCGTTTTAATGCTCATGTAGTTTTGACAAAATGCTGTCATTCCATTACTTCTCCTGTACTGATCCTGAGTTACATCCTGTATTATACTCTAGAGCTGTACTCACTATTCTGCTGGTGCAGTCACTGTGTACATACATTACTTATCCTGTACTGATCCTGAGTTACATCCTGTATTATACTCCAGAGCTGCACTCACTATTCTGCTGGTGGAGTCACTGTATACATACATTACTTATCCTGTACTGATCCTGAGTTACATCCTGTATTATACTCCAGAGCTGCACTCACTATTCTGCTGGTGGAGTCACTGTGTACATACATTACATTACTTATCCTGTACTGATCCTGAGTTACATCCTGTATTATACTCCAGAGCTGCACTCACTATTCTGCTGGTGGAGTCACTGTGTATATACATTACTTATCTTGTACTGATCCTGAGTTACATCCTGTATTATACTCCAGAGCTGCACTCACTATTCTGCTGGTGTAGTCACTGTGTACATTACATTACTTATCCTGTACTGATCCTGAGTTACCTCCTGTATTATACTCCAGAGCTGCACTCACTATTCTGCTGGTGGAGTCACTGTGTACATACATTACTTATCCTGTACTGATCCTGAGTTACATCCTGTATTATACTCCAGAGCTGCACTCACTATTCTGCTGGTCCAGTCACTGTGTACATACATTACTTATCCTGTACTGATCCCGAGTTACATCCTGTATTATACTCCAGAGCTGCACTCACTATTCTGCTGGTGGAGTCACTGTGTACATACATTACATTACTTATCCTGTACTGATCCTGAGTTACAACCTGTATTATACTCCAGAGCTGCACTCACTATTCTGCTGGTGGAGTCACTGTCTACATACATTACATTACTTATCCTGTACTGATCCTGAGTTACAACCTGTATTATACTCCAGAGCTGCACTCGCTATTCCCCTAGTGGTGGCTGCAGGCATGAAGATTGTTATCATTTCAAACCATCTAGAACAGGTCATATATTCTCTGACATTGTTATTAATACTGAAAAGAAAAATAAGAGATTACAAATGTATAATTAGTTAATATTAATATTCTTTTGTTTCAGGTGACTGCAGCACATCAGCAAACACAGGTAAGCCCAGTGTACAAAATGCTAGAAAGTTAGATATCTCTAAAACTGCAGGATCCCCTCAGCCGGTCATGCATCAGGAGGATATCATCAATGTGTCACTTGGTTATTAAACATTTTACAAACTTTTTTCATACGTAAATACTTTCAAATCTATTGCGTTTCAAATGATACAGTAATCTACATACATTATATTACTCAACCTAATCTTTACTTATTTAGCTTGTAGAAGTTGAGCATCTCAGCATTTCTTAGGGCTCATGCACACGACCATATGTATTTTGCGGTCCACAAAAAAACGGATGGTGTCCGTGTGCATTCTGTACAGAATAGAACAGTCCTATCCTTGTCCGTAATGCAGACAATAATAGGACATGTTCTATTTTTTTGCAGAACGGACATACGGAAACGGAATGCACATGGAGTAACTTCCATTTTTTTGCAGGCCCATTGAAATTAATGGTTCCGTATATGGTCCGCAAAAAAACGGGACGGACTCGGAAAGAAAATAAGTTTCTGTGCATGAGCCCTTACTCTGATGCTCCCCCTGATGCATCTCTCAGGCAAGGTCTGTTTTGTTTACTTCCTCAATATTCTAGACGTAGGCTTCTACTTAATGGTGACCCTGGTGATGTCACCGGCACAAATGGCCAGTCTATAGTGCTGCCCTAGGCTCTAGAACCGCCAAGGGCACTGCTATAAGACCGCCCATTTATGTCAGTGATGTCATTTATATCATTAAAGATAGGTGGAAGTCTCCACCTAGCATATCAGTAGTACAGAAAAAGCTCTTGGCCTGTGCGATGCAGGGGAAGGGGAAGCTTGGGAGCAAGAAGTGCTCCAATGCAACACTCATCTAAGCTAAATAGGTGGCGATGAGGTTATGTGCGGGTTCAGCTCCGAACCCAGACAATCCTTTAGGCCTCTTTCACACGAGCGTGTCCGGATTAGGTCCGGATTAGGGCTGGATGCGTTCAGTGAAAACTGTGCGATTTCACAGACAAAGCCATTCAGTTTTGCCTGCGATTGCGTTCAGTTGTTCAGTTTTTTCCGCGTGGGTGCGATGCGTTTTGGTGCGTTTTTCATGCGCGGGATTAAAAACTGAAGGTTTACAAAGAACATCTCCTAGCAACCATCAGTGAAAAACACAACGCACCCGCACTTGCTTGCGGATGCAATGAATTTTTTTTAACGCAGCCCCATTCACTTCCATGGGGCTAGGACTGCGTGAAAAACTCAGAATATAGAGCATGCTGCGATTTTCACGCAACGCACAAGTGATGCGTAAAAAAAACACTCATGTACACAGACCCATTGAAATGAATGGGTCAGGATTCAGTGCGGATGCTATGCGTTCACATCACGCATTGCACCCGAGCGGAAATCACGCCCGTGTGAAAGGGGCCTTAATCTTTACTAATTCTGAGTTACATCCTGTGTTATTATTTGTTTATATGGTCCTTTGGACACAACCGCTAACTAATTGTAAAACATCACTTTTATTATCACCTAATTAAAATTTATAAAGTGTTAAATACGGAACGCAACAATAGTGAAGGTTAAAATTACTCAGAGGAGTCAGGAGGGAATATCTCCCTCAATATGAGCCCTGCCGTATGTGCGACAGCAGCGTACTGGCTCTATAGTGTAGGTATTGCCACAGTCACAGTTAGTGCAGGTATAATAATCCTGTTTGGTCTCACTAACTAGCTAATAATTTCCCAGCTTGTGGGTCCCTTCCTCACTACTCACTATTCTGCTGATGGAGTCACTGTGTACATACATTACATTACTTATCCTGTACTGATCCTGAGTTACATCCGGTATTATACTCCAGAGCTGCACTCACTATTCTGCTGGTGGAGTCACTGTGTACATACATTACATTACTTATCCTGTACTGATCCTGAGTTACATCCGGTATTATACTCCAGAGCTGCACTCACTATTCTGCTGATGGAGTCACTGTGTACATACATTACATTACTTATCCTGTACTGATCCTGAGTTACATCCTGTATTATACTCCAGAGCTGCACTCACTATTCTGCTGGTGGAGTCACTGTGTACATACATTACATTACTTATCCTGTACTGATCCTGAGTTACATCCTGTATTATACTTCAGAGCTGCACTCACTATTCTGCTGGTGCAGTCACCGTGTACATACATTACTTATCCTGTACTGTTCCCGAGTTACATCCTGTATTATACTCCAGAGCTGCACTCACTATTCTGCTGGTGGAGTCACTGTGTACATACATTACTTATCCTGTACTGACCCTGAGTTACATCCTCTATTATACTCCAGAGCTGCACTCACTATTCTGCTGGTTGAGTCACTGTTTACATGCATTACTTATCCTGTACTGATCCTGAGTTACATCCTGTATTATACTCCAGAGCTGCACTCACTATTCTGCGGATGCAGTCACTGTGTACATACATTACTTATCCTGTACTGATCCTGAGTTACATCCTGTATTATACTCCAGAGCTGCACTCACTATTCTGCTGGTGCAGTCACTGTGTACATACATTACTTATCCTGTACTGATCCTGAGTTACATCCTGTATTATACTCCAGAGCTGCACTCACTATTCTGGTGGTGGAGTCACTGTGTACATGCATTACTTATCCTGTACTGATCCTGAGTTACATCCTGTATTATACTCCAGAGCTGCACTCACTATTCTGCGGATGCAGTCACTGTGTACATACATTACTTATCCTGTACTGATCCTGAGTTACATCCTGTATTATACTCCAGAGCTGCACTCACTATTCTGCTGGTGTGGTCACTGTGTACATACATTACTTATCCTGTACTGATCCTGAGTTACATCCTGTATTATACTCCAGAGCTGCACTCACTATTCTGCTGGTGCAGTCACTGTGTACATACATTACTTATCCTGTACTGATCCTGAGTTACATCCTGTATTATACTCCAGAGCTGCACTCACTATTCTGCTGGTGGAGTCACTGTGTATATGCATTACATTACTTATCTTATATTATACTCCACAGACGGAGAACTTAAAATAAACCTGGGAAAAAAAATTATACAAGTGAAACTTTTTAAACGTTTTTTATAGTGGGACCAAAATTGACTGAGGGCAGGGTCAACACAAGTAGGCGGAGCCAAATAACAGCGCATCATAAAATACTGCCCCAGAACCACAAAACTTCTCTCTATTTGGTGGCTGCACCAGGCGTCACATTCTGTATTCCTACTCCACTTGGCTCAGGATGGCAGTACAGTTAAATTCAGGAGTTAGGAGGGAGCATCAGATCAGTGCTTACCATAGCTGATGGTCGTCAGTAGGGCTCCGGTGGTCCCTGGGGATCTGCCCAATGGGAAGTTCTCCTGTATGGTCTATAGCCAGTCCACCCCGTCTGAGAACTCTTCTGACCCCACTCCACTTCCGCTGCCTTTTTTGCACTGCACAGAGAATATTCAGAGAATTTCAGTTTTTCCTCATTTCCATGTCGCTGCAGCATACCATGTTGCCTCACATTGTTCCATTTTGAGTCCTTGTGCCTGATGAGGCTTTAACGCCCATCTTTCTCATAAATGACACCTACTGCAGTAGGTGGGACCCCGGAGTTATCGTTTGGTTGTCAGAATATTTGTATCTTTGGGGGTGACTACAGCATAATGCATAATGTAAATCAAGAGTGCCCAAGATAAAAATAATAAAGCATTTACATGGCTAAATTTTAAATTGGCAAGGATTATGCAAATGAGTAGGTGTTTCTGTGTAGATAAGGGGAGGGGCTAAAGCCCCTGTGAAATGGGATTGACATGTTGGGGGTTATTTTTCTGTTGTGCAGCACTAATGTCGCTTTTTCATAAATTTTCTTGAATCGAGGTGTACTCTACCCATATGGAGCTCCACTGGACAACGAAAACATGAAAGCAGATGATGGAGCATCCAGTGCGATTACAGTCACAGTCCCTGTTTTCGGGAGGCAGTATTCATCTATATATGTGAGTATATATGTGGACTGTATATGTGAGTATATATGTGGACAGTATATGTGAGTATATATGTGGACAGTATATGTGAGTATATATGTGGACAGAATTTGTGAGTATATATGTGGACTGTATATGTGAGTATATATGTGGACTGTATATGTGAGTATATATGTGGACTGTATATGTGAGTATATATGTGGACTGTATATGTGAGTATATATGTGGACTGTAAATGTGAGTATATATGTGGACTGTAAATGTGAGTATATATGTGGACTGTATATGTGAGTATATATGTGGACTGTATATGTGAGTATATATGTGGACTGTATATGTGAGTATATATGTGGACTGTATATGTTAGTATATATGTGGACTGTATATGTGAATATATATGTGGACTGTATATGTGAGTATATATGTGGACTGTATATGTGAGTATATATGTGGACTGTATATGTGAGTATATATGTGGACTGTATATGTGAATATATATGTGGACTGTATATGTGAGTATATATGTGGACTGTATATGTTAGTATGTATGTGGACAGTATATGTGAGTATATATGTGGACTGTATATGTGAGTATATATGTGGACTGTATATGTTAGTATATATGTGGACTGTATATGTGAGTATATATGTGGACTGTATATGTGAGTATATATGTGAACAGTATATGTGAGTATATATGTGGACTGTATATGTGAGTATATATGTGGACTGTATATGTTAGTATATATGTGGACTGTATATGTGAGTATATATGTGGACAGTATATGTGAGTATATATGTGGACTGTATATGTGAGTATATATGTGGACTGTATATGTGAGTATATATGTGGACTGTATATGTGCGTATATATGTGGACTGTATATGTGAGTATATATGTGGACTGTATATGTGAGTATATATGTGGACTGTATATGTGAGTATATATGTGGACTGTATATGTGAGTATATATGTGGACTGTATATGTGAGTATATATGTGGACTGTATATATTAGTATATATGTGAACTGTATATGTGAGTATATATGTGGACTGTATATGTGAGTATATATGTGGACTGTATATGTTAGTATATATGTGAACTGTATATGTGAGTATATATGTTGACTGTATATGTGAGTATATATGTGGACTGGGCCCCACAGCAAATTTTTGTATTGGGCCCCCCCTACCCGCGCGTTTCGCTCCCCCTCTATAATGCGCCAGCCATATAGCCCCCCTATAATGTGCCAGTAGTCAGCCATATAGCCCCCCCAGCCCCCCTATAATGTGCCAGTAGCCAGCCATATAACCCCCCTATAATGTGCCAGTAGTCAGCCATATAACCCCTCCTATAATGTGCCAGTAATCAGCCATATAACCCCCCCTATAATGTGCCAGTAGTCAGCCATATAAACCCACCCTATAATGTGCCAGTAGCCAGCCATATAGCACCAGATGCCCCCATAGTGCTCCTCTCCCCATAGTGCCCCCTATAATGTGCCAATATCAAGTGCCTCTGTCTTCCCCCATCCCAATATCATAGTGCCATCCTCTCCCCCTGCCCCCTAATGTGTGTGACAATATGAAGTGCCTATCTCTCCCCCCATTTGCCAATATTATAGTGCCAATAGCCCCCTCCTCCCCTGTGGCAGTAAAGTAAAAGTCCAGTATTTAAAAAAAAAACAAAAAAAAAAATCCTGTCGTTCAGAAAAGTTTGTGAAGGGAATCGAACCTGTGACCATTAGGATGAAAGGCAAGACACATATCCACAAGACCATATGAGCTGCATAACCAGGTAGCTAAAAAAAATAAATAAGACCTCTAGATAAGGAGAACTTTGATAGTGTATCTATACACATTACAGCTGCCCCAACACACCAAGCTCTGCTACATCCATATACAATGTGCTGGTGCAGCTGTAATGTGTATGGATACACTATCAAAGTTCTCCACATCTAGAGGTCTTATTTTTTTTTTTTTTTTTTAAGCTATCTGGCTTATCAGCTCATATGGCTTTGTGGTTAAGTGTCTTGCCTTTGAACCTAATGGTCGCAGGTTCAATCCCCAGGGCAAGCTTTTCTGAAAGAAAGAAAAAATAAGTTTTAAGTAGGCAAGGGCGAGAGTACACTGCGATTCACTGAGTAATTAGCGAAGGAGTGAGGACACGTGCTGATGATTACCCAGGGGAGGAGAGGAGTGAGGACAACACGTGCTTGCCGGGCCCCCTGTAAGCCCGGGCCCCGAAGCAGCTGCTTCCCCTGCTTCCCCGGTAGTTACGCCCCTGTGTGGACTGTATATGTGAGTATATATGTGTACTGTATATGTGAGTATATATGTGTACTGTATATGTGCGTATATATGTGGACTGTATATGTGCGTATATATGTGGACTGTATATGTGAGTATACTGTATATGTGGACAGTATATGTGCGTATATATGTGGACAGTATATGTGAGTATATATGTGGACTGTATATATTAGTATATATGTGGACTGTATATGTGAGTATATATGTGGACTGTATATGTGGACTGTATATATGTGCGTATAGATGTGGACAGTATATGTTGAGTATATATGTGGACTGTATATGTGCGTATAGATGTGGACAGTATATGTGAGTAATGGCTATTGCCTACATGCAATGTGCAAAAATGTAACAAGTCTAACTTTATTTTTCACATGTTTTGACCCAGGTGAACAACAATGGCCTCCTGTCATTCGATGTGCTTTTTAATAGCAAACTGATGCAACCTTTCCCCTTTGCTGATGGAACCTTACTGGCGCCATTTTGGGCTGATGTGGATAATGAAATATCTGGGGGGATATACTTCAGGATGAGCCAAAATTCCAGCCTGATAACCCAGAATGCAAATGACCTGGCATCGTATTTCCCAGGAATTAGCTACACGCCAAATTGGGTTCTTGTAGCAACCTGGGATAAAGTTGCATTTTTTAACTCAACGACAAACAGGGTATGTACTCATCCCAATCTGTTAAGCGTCCCTGTGGTATTATGCAGGGCACTGGATGGTGGTATTGTATGGACACTATATACCTGTAGTGGTAATCAGTGGTGCACATAGTTGCCTGAGGTTAAAACTGAAATGGCGCCCTAAACCCCCAATAACCCCCCGATGCCAATTTCTTAACCTATCCCTTCCCTCCAGCCCTACTGTTAAATACATACTTGGAAAACATTACATACAGAGCTACAAAACATACAGGGTAATACAGCTCCACATACTGCGCCCACTGTGCTTCCCAATGCTATACTGCAATCGCCTCAACTCGCCTCATTGGTGGTGCACCCCTGATGGTGATATATGCACTGTATGGTACTGTACTATGGTCACTCTATGCCACCGCTATCTCAAAGGAGTTTTCCAGGCTCCTGATATGGATCACCTCTTGCCAAAATAGGTAATCAGTATCTGATTCGTGGAGGTCGGACACCCTACACCCCCACTGAATAGCTGTTCCTCTGAAATCACAGCCACATTCATAGGGTGGTGGCTTTGCCCAAATGCTGATTCAAAAACTCAAACTGACTTCAGATAACATCCTCATGATAAATTCACCCCCCACCCCTTCCCCCGTGTGCTTAGGAAATGAAGGTGAGAAACAGGCTTGTACTGGACCACAAGGGAACAGGTGAATCCCCGGTGGGCCCCTGAGCAAGGTGGGCCCCCTAGTCCCTCACCTTTTTTACAAGTGGCACATGATACATTAGACTGGCTGCACTTGATACAGTATATTGTACCGTAGATAGGCAGCATAGAACATCTGAACCACCATATGTTGATATGAAAAACTGGGTACATTCTAATCACAAAGTACCCAGTTTATAATAGACACACTGGTGGCTTAGAGGGCTTTTAGGTATAGAGTCAGGCTAGCCATGTCCTCTTTCCCTAGGGACCTGCCTCTCAAAGTCCCTGCATGGGCCCCATTATCAATCATAGTGTAGCGTCTTGCTGCTGCTACCACTGTATGGGTGATTAGTAGAGATGAGTGAATCAAAGTTGACGAAGTGGAATTCGATCAGAATTTCAGGAAAAATCCCCCCCAAAAAAAACTGTGGCCCGCACCCGATTTAAGGCAGTCAAGTCTACACCACTTCAGCCGAAGGGAGCTGTCTGTCCTTCCCGTCATCTGCTAGTCCTGATGCTCCTGCTCCTACTCCTCGACAGTCATTCCGTCAGCAATCGATCACCGAAGCCATTGCCAAGAGGCAACAGTATGCATGGACACATCCAATGGCGCAGAAGCTGAATGTGCTCCTGGCCAAGTTGCTGGTACTGCAGTCCCCTCGTTTCCAAGTGGTGGACTCTGCACCTTCCAGAGAACTGATGGCTTTTGCCGAGCCGAGGTGGAGAGTCCCAAGCCGACATTTCTTTGCCAAAAAGGCAGTACCAGCCAGAACAGGGAAAGACATGAATGTGTGGCCACCCTCTGTCTGGACTTTCATTGCTATTAGACTTCAGCAGATAGCCAATATTCCATACAATTGTTGTCTTGAAAATGTATAGCAGTATTATTTAGGCACTGATCTGTAGGCACTATTACCACTGTTATCTAGGTGCTATATAAAAGTACTACGAAAACCTAACACTATTATATAGAGCATGGATGCTCAACCTGTGGACCACCAGCTGTTGTAAAACTACAACTCCCACCATGCCCTGCTGTAGGCTGATAGCTATACGCTGTTGTAGTTTTGCAACAGCTGAAGGGCTGCAGGTTGAGCATGCCTGATATAGAGCATCGATACTGTTTTATCTGGGTATTGTATATCACTATACAGCATTGTTTACAATTGTTATTTGACACTACTGAAGTGAAATTCGGTTAGGAAATTGTGACACTACTTTTGTTCGGGCATTATATGGCACTTATAGTCAAGTCACGTTATTCTTTTGCAGCAGCTAATATCCAGAGTAACCTCCATGTGCAGCACGGACAGCAGCTAGACAGGTCGGGGGCGGGGGGCTCTATGAGGTCACAGGTATCTGGAGCCATGTTGACTGCAGTGCATCCCACAGCTGCTAGAGGGAGTGTGGGGGGATCCATACAGTGAGCATGACCATTGAGGCGGTCGCACAGATGCTCAGTTGGGTTCAAGTCTGGGGAATTAGGGGTCAGGGTAGTGCTTGGAACCAATGTCGGACATTTCTAGTTGTTTTGACATGTCTCATTGTCTTGCTGGAAGATCCCATGTATCCTAGGGAAGACAATCAGCATCTACGGGTGTACATAATCTGCAAGGAAGGATTCATACCCATCCATTCAATAAAGCAAAACATGTGACTCATCGGAGAAGGCATACCTTTACCAATCAGTGGAGGTCCAATTCCAATACTGATGGAGCCCTTTCTCTTTTCTGCCAATGCAACTTCGTTTGCCAAGGTTCAGTGGCCATCCGTCTGCTTACGCAGTAAGGTTCTCTGAATTGTTGTTTTAGACACACATCTTTGTAGCCAACATTCACCTCTCACATCAGTGGTACTCCGTTGTATCCATGTTTCTTATTCACAATGGTGCTGTTTGTCCTCTCACCATATACTTTCACCACACCAGCACAATAATTGTTCACAAACTGGGTAATTTGAGAAATACTGCTATCCCTGCCCCGAAAGCCAATAATCATCTCTTTTGGCAACTCTGATAGATCACTCCAGGGATATACTATATGTGTAAGCAGCCTATCTCACACCTTATATACCCACTGAGCCAGCTCACCGCGTGACGACTTTCGTTAGCTACACTTTGCCGATGTCAAAAGTAGGAAATGGTCACTATATAGCTGTAGATATTGCATGGCATTGTAATTTGTTACAGTGTAGAGGTAATGTATAGTAATGTTATTTGGCATTATATAACGCTATTATTTAGCAATAGTTTCACGTCATTGTATGATTTTCTTAAAGTTCTAATCTTGATTGTCTTCCTTTGATGGCGGTTTCCTCCTAAAATGTTTGACACATATTTTTCTGCAATATCGAATTCTATTCACTTTCCTTCCTTCTACATGTCTTCAGTGCAGCTGAGGACCCCTGATGTCCTCTACAAGGCATTACAAATGTAGATCCAACCTGAACTCACTGTAGTTGACTTCTTTGACACGTTGTATGTCCCATTTGTAGGTGAACACGTTTCAGGCTGTCCTGAGCTCTAATGAAACCATGACTTTCGTCATGTACAACTATGCTGAGATCGAGTGGACAACAGGGACTAATCAAGGTGGAAACTCCGAAGGACTTAGCAGAGATGGTGATGCCAGTATTCCAGCTTTGGTATGAGCAAAAGTTAAACAGTTCTTTTATATTCCATAGTTGAAAATCCTTGTCTATTCTTCAGCTCCAGAATGCAACCAACAATAGCTACAAAAAGCCAAAAAAAAAATTGTAGTCCGTACTGAAACAATATAACAAGAAAACTATTACAATTTCTCATAGTTGTCTACCATGAAGGAAATATAAATGCCTGGCCAATCGCAGTGCACAGCTCACAGCCTGGGAGAAAAAAACATCCCAGGCCGTGAGCTGTGTGCTGCGATTGGACAGCGCTACAGCCTGGGATACAACTAGTATAACCAAGTGTTACTAGGCTCCGCCTAGTAGAACCAAGTCACAAAAGATACCGGATCTTATACCGGGCCAACGGAGCGGCGCCCAAGGATAATAATAAGTGCAGGGAGATCCCTGGGCGCCGCTCTACATGTCAGCATACTTAGTACACATTTTTTACCCTGATGAAAGGTCCTCTTTAACCTCATAGGTATGTTTTGATCCATTGGTATACAGTATCATAGAGATGAATTAATCGATTCTAAATTAATTGGATTTGTTAAGAATTTCACATAAATTTGTCTACCAAAAATTCTAAGTTTTTGAGCTTCATTTCCTGGGAAGTGGGGGGGGGGGGGCTGTGGGAAGGAGGACTTGTCCTGAACAACATGGCATTCTATAGTGTTCTTAGCAGAAGTACCTGCCAGAATTACGTTATAACGGAATGTAAGTCTCATTTTTTGTGGGAGCCCCTGTAGTATATATTTTTATATGTGTTTTTTGGGTATGGAACACCTAATTGGGGAATATGATGGTTACATGGTCGATAAGCATCATATTTAGGGTACCCAACACTCGGACAATTGGAGGAAACCACTAATTAGAAACCTGTTACTAGTGATGAGCGGCAGGTGCCATATTCGATTTCGACGAAATTCGCGAATATTCGAATGAATATTCGTTTCATATTCGTCGAAATCGAATATTCGTCATTATTCTAGTTACCGCGATTAATATGCGATTTAAATAATCGCGTATTGCGATTTTAACTTAAGGCTACTTTCCTATTGGTTTCATATCTAGAATTATAGCGAAGATGACGGATATGACGAATGTATTCGTCATATTCCTCAAAACGAAGATAACGAAGTATTCTACATCTTCGTTTTAGCAAGCTATTCGTCAACTTCGCTAATTCTAGCAATCAAATAGGAAGGTTGACTATAGAGACAACTGTGTTTAATTACGCTATGCGATTATTTATATATTTTTTTAATAAATAGAATAATTATAATAATTATATCAAGTAATATAATTATTCTATTAAAAAAAAAAAATCGCATAGCGAATTTAACACAGCTGTCTCTATAGTCAACCTTCCTATTTGATTGCTAGAATAGCGAGGTTGACGAATAGGTTGCTAAAGCGAAGATGTAGAATACTCGTTATCTTCGTTTTGAAGAATATGACGAATACATTCGTCATATTCACTATTCAGCTAATTCTACCAAGCCAACCATAAAGTTCCTTGCTCATGGAGCGTCCCCATCACCATGGGAACATCTCCATATACTAAAATGTACTGTCGGATTTGAGGAATTACGTTGAAATCGCAATGCGATTAATTCAAGTTATATTAATCGCATTGCGATTTCAACTTAGAGCTGGGTTTATAATGGGTCAGCTTGCTAGAATGAGCGAAGTTAACGAATATGGAATATAGCAGCAGTGCTAAGTTGAATTCGCAATGCGATTAATTTAACTTGAAGTAATCGCATTGCGAATTCAACTTAGCACTGCTAGTGCTATATTCCATATTCGTTAACTTCGTTCATTCTAGCAAGCTGACCCATTATAAACCCAGCTCTAAGTTGAAATCGCAATGCGATTAATATAACTTGAATTAATCGCATTGCGATTTCAACGTAATTCTTCAAATCCGACAGTACATTTTAGTATATGGAGACGTTCCCATGGATGGGGACGCTCCATGAGCACGGAAGTCGGCAGAAGCGGCAATGGGCACTGACTAGAGCAGCCAGGAAGCCAGGAATCCTCAGTACAGGTAAGAACTACTGTTGGGAAGAGGGAAAGAAAAAAATATAACTAAAAAAAAAACAAAAAAAAACCGAATATTCGAAATAGCGAATTTATAGCGCTATATTCGAAATATTCGCGAATTAGCGAAGTGCCGATATTCGCTAAAAAAATTCGCTATTCGAATATTCGCGCTCAACACTACCTGTTACCTGTCTTTGTTCCATTTTCTAACTGGGTAGCATTACACGCCTTTTATAATGATCTCAAATCTTAGACAGGGGCTTCTGGGTTACTTTGTACCAATGAATTCCTGAAGAACAATTTGCAGGTTTGGTGGAGAAGCTGTGTAATATTGTATTACCAGATCCCCCTAATCTTTGCATGTTGTCTATGTTTTAATATAATTTTAGTAATTAGTAAACTACTAGGGGTGATTATAGCAAAAAAAGATTCACCACAATGAAGCCTATTGTTTAAAAGAAGGTTAAAGAGCTGAACTTGCCTTTGGTTGATCTAAAATACACTTAAGAAGATCATGAGTTTCTCCAAAGTCATCTCAGCTGCAACTCTAGGGTCGAAGAGTCCAACTAGATGGGTCAGCTTACTGTATACATGATCTTGCAATGTGGAGCCATCCACTTTATCTAGTCTCACCCAAAGGGTTTCTAGGTTGGTTGAGACGCTAGACAAACCTTGTAAATGATTGGAATTTTCTAGGATTAGAAAAACATGGGTACTTTCTTCCAAAATATAACCAAAACTGTCCACAAACTGTGTCTGGCATTGTGGCTTCACCCCATTCACTTCAATTAAAGATGAGCTTCAGCACCAGACACACCCCATAGATATGGGTACTACTGTTTTGGGAAAATGGCGACCATGTTTTGCAACCCCTTTAGGAACTTTATTGTTTTATGTAGTAACTATGCAAAGATAAAGAAAATAATTAAAAATCTGATGTTTCATAGGCTGGAGGTAATAATGGTGCAACAATCAGTTACTTCGAGATACCTGGGTCTTTAACACCTGCTATAATTAATATAACCACCACCAGCAATGTTGAAGTTCCTGGACGATGGGTATTCAGAGTAGACCAGTCACAAGTCATCTCCCCCAATGTAACCAGCAGTAAGTATACCTTTAGTGTTTATTAAATAGTTTGGATGGGTTTCAAATGAATTGCATATTTTCATGTGAAAATGATCAAAAAGTCAATCGCTGTACAGATGCATTACCATACACTTACACAATACATACAAAGACAACACATTTCGACATTTTCTACTTTGTCCTTCAACCAATTTTTTTTTCAATCTTTCGTCGCCTTTCGGTATTCTTCCTGCCCACTTTTAAAGGTTTGTGTCATTTCATCAATGCTTCTATCCCACTATGCCATTGAGAAGAGCAAAAAGAAAAAGCATGTTCCTGGATCTTACGGACCATGTGCCTAGCGCTGGATTATTGGAATCACCAACATATTTCATCTTCCGTCATAAAGATATCTATATTTTAATTATTGAGATGCACAAATAGTTTTATGTTAAGATGTGTTCTTCAAATGTAGACTGTCTTATTGGTAAGTATGAGGATGTTCTTTAGAAGGAAGTTCTGAAAAATTCGATTTGGCTGCCCTTTGCTATGGTTTCTCCATCAAAAAATTGTTACAAAAAGCTTTTAATAAAAGCCATAACCTATAAACCAAAATTAAACACTTGTCTCCACAAGTGGGATTAAATTGTCTGTTGCATCCATATGAAACCATGGTTAAGCTTTTCTTTAATGGAATTAGCATGAGGAAAATAATGTACGTGCATATATAAGAACTGCCCATTTTTGGGAGATGTCCCTCTATGCCGTTATTGACCTCCAAAGCTGAAGTTAACCAACCTTCATATCCTTGGATGATCCACTGGAATAAGAGTCTAAAGGACAATGAAAACCCAAATATATCATCCTGGTAAAACAGACCAACTTACATGTCTTGAAAGGTAAGTCTGACTGTCACCATTTATTATTATTTTTAATGTGTGACCATCTTTGATGGTCATATGTTTGAGAGTTGTATGAAACAGAGTACAGTCAGTAATTTGTATTCTTTTTTATTTATCCATTTAGCCTCCCATATTGTTGGTTCCACCATGGAGCAGGGTTTAGCTCCACCAATATTTTTCAACAGATGCAGGAAGGACCTTGTCGTGGTTCTGTTGCTCACAACCTGTGGTAATCACTTTATATGCCCAGTAGAAATCCCCCCTTCACAGTAGACATGCCCAGCTATGTGCCCCTTTCATAGTAGACATGCCCAGATATGTGCCCCCTCACAGTAGATATGCCAAGATATGTGCCCCCTTCACAGTAGATATGCCAGAATATGTGTCCCCTTTCAGTAGATATGCCAAGATATGTGCCCCCTACAGTAGATATGCCAAGATATGTGCCCCCTCACAGTAGATATGCCAGAATATGTGTCCCCTTTCAGTAGATATGCCAAGATATGTGCCCCCTACAGTAGATATGCCAAGATATGTGCCTCCTCACAGTATATATGTCAAGATGTGCGCCCCCTTCACAGTAGATATGCCAAGATACAGTATGTGCCCCTCTCACAGTAGATAAGCCAAGATATGTGCCCCCTTGTGGTGGATATGCCCAGATATGTGCCATCTTCACAGTAGTTATGCCCAGATTAGGGAAACAGCCCATTGTTTTCATCAATATCCTAAATATTCCTGAACTCAATGCTCACTGCGGGATGAACAAGGGCCTCAACTTTGATACCTACCCAAGGTTCCAATTTATCTAAAACCAACCTACATAGCCTGAGTAGATGAGGGCTCCAGTATGTGGGTAAATCATGTGATCACTGTCATATTTGAGCTATGAACATCATGGCTTTCATATCCATTGCTTACAAAAGGTACCCATGGGCAGACAAAGGCTTCATATGCCAGCACACAACAGATTAGGTCATTTCTGAAATTCCTTCAAAGGAGTTGTCTGATCAGATCGCCATAGATCCTGCCCCTTACATACCCATCTTATTTTATCGTAGCCGCAACTAGCCAGGCTCAAGTCCGCCAGAATGGGAGCCATTCCTATAGACTCTGTGTCTGTTCTGGCTTATACAGGAGAAGCCCAAGCAGGGGACCTCCCTTCATTTGCATTAATATGGTATTTGGGTGTGAGAGGTCTTCATGAGATAACGCATTTAATTGTTAAAAGTCTACATTTCCCCAATTTGTTCTCCTTTACATTTCAGTGAAAACCACTGGTTGTGCTAACGCTTCCTGGATTGGGCTACATAGGAACCTTGCAGCAACAAGGTTCTTGCTTCTAATCTGAATAGGGCACAGAACAATGTTTAGACTGAATTTCCATACTTACCAACCAGCCACCAGTTTTTCTGACAGTAGCGAAGTGTTACTACAAGGCCTAATGCAGACGTCCGTTAAACACGGATGGGAATGGTCCATGGTATCCTCGGCTAGATTCCTGCTGAGAGCAGGAGCGCATGGCGTCATTGGTTTTTATGACGCCGTGCGCTTCCTGCAGCCCCTGCAGTACAGTGATACACTGGTATGATCTATACGACTGTAGTACTGTACTACAGCGGCAGCAGGAAGTGCACGGCGTCATTGCAACCAATGACGCCGTGCGCTCCTGCTCTCAGCAGGAATCCAGACCAGGATACCACGGACCGTTCACGTCCGTGTGTAACGGACGTCTTTATAAGGCATTAGGGTTATTTACAGGATGAGCCAGGTTGATAAATAAGCGAAGTTTGTGAAAATTTGATTCGGCAGCTTCGCCGAATTTTACAATTTAAAAAAAATTGCTTAGTCACGAAGTGCATTTTCTTTTGTAAGTAGCGGGTGCAATCACAGGGAGCGGCGGTAGCGCCAACCCCCATCATTGTACCCAGCATCTGAGAGTAAAAACAGTGCGAAATTTACGGTAAAAAAAAAAAATCATGCTTACCTTCTCCAGTTTGCGACAGGACGGCTGCCGCCAAATTGCTTGAAGAACTGGCGCAAAATCTCGCACGGCCCGAGATTACGTACATTGATAAATTGTATACTTTTTCAGGATGCATGCAATTAATGTAAACACTGTTACAGGCAGAATTAGCATTTTACTAAGAAACATGGAGTAAAATTGGATAAATTAAAGGAACAGTGTAACCTCTACTCATTTTTGGTCAATTAAAACCAGATAGTGACACATATCCTTTTTTTTTTTTATGTGTAATTATTTGCTGATTGTAGATTTTTATCCTGTTTCTTGAATATGACTATGGGTTGGTTATGCTGCCAGAGCTGTTGATAAAAGCTTTTGGAGATATAATTTACAGCAGCCACCATGGGCCATAGACAGAGTAATCTGGAAGGGACTGATTGACTTCTATGGGAGAGTTTTCTAGGCATGCTCTGTGACTGTGCAGAGGTCATTGTGCAGACAGGGGGAGTAGATAAGCTGTGACCGTCACCTATTGTGAATGGTGTGCATTCAGTGTTTTCTATATATAGAGTAATCCTGCCTGTGATGATAATAAGGGTGCGTGCCTTCTGCTTCCAATCTATATACAGAGCTTTCCTGCTTCCCACGAAGGAACCTGGTATCTCCGGGGGTAATCCATTGCAGCACTTGCAGACAAACCGGCTAGGGGGAATAATAAAGCAACGATCCTTCATTGTATAGCCTGCTGCTTGGACTATGCATAGCTTACTGGAAACTTACAACAGCACCAGATTTGGTGAGATCTGGGCAATTTCTGTGCATATTTTAATATCAATATTCAAATAGACTTCACCTGTCGAGTAATCCGGACTTCTTGCTCCAAGTCCAGCTATTATTGATGATAATGAGATGACTAATGAAAGGTGATCTATGCAGTCCAGGACCAGGCAGCTATTATTAGGCTTAGTGACCGGTGCGAAAACTGGAGTTTTCTTAAAGTGTAACTAACCTTTCAACAAACTTTGCATTAATCAATAATACAGTGTGCAGGGGCGTAACCATTGCGGTTGCACCCTCTGTGAGGGCTCAGCGGGGGCGCTGCAATCACATGTAAAGGGGCCCGATATTTTGACTGCACTTAATGCCGGGCCCCGTCAGAGTGCTCAGCTCACCTGCATGATATGCGCTCTAGGCCTCCAGCATCAGGTCCCGGCGCTGCCTTACTAAAACTAGCCACAAATTAAGCAGGTAGGCGGAGCCTAACCAATGTTAGTCAGACTCCACCCACCTGCCTAATTTGTGACTAGTTTTAGTATGGCATGGCCCGGCATTAAGCACAGTTAAAATTCCGGGCCCATTACATGAAGACTGTGGGCAGTGGGGGACACTACTGGGTGCTGTGGGGGGCACTAATGGGGGCAGTGGGGGACACTACTGGGGGGCAGAGGGGGACACTACTTGGGGAAATGAGAGACATTACCGGGGGCATTACTGGGGGATCAGGGACCAGGGGTGTAACAATCGCGGACACAGAGTGTGCGACTGGGCATGGCGTGGGGGCGTGGCCAAATCCAAACTTTGCCCTGGGGCCCATAGCATTCTAGGTAAAATATACAATGCAACAGCACTCTGCAAACCAAATAAAGTACAAGAAAGTATTCTAATGCTAATGCTATGCTTATTATGTTAATGAGATGCTTGCCAAATACATTTTGTACAAACTTATTTGGGCCCGTCTGCCACACGTCAAGGCGATCTCTGTAAGACGGGAACCTAACCCTAAATTCTACCTGTTATGTGCCATGATGGCTACCATAAAATCAGGGGTGTGTGGCTCAGCACTGGATTTGATCCCGTGCTGAGCCACGCCCCCTGCACTGATCACATGACGGTGACGTCACCCCAGGTCCTTCGGCTTTTCAACAGTTCGGGTTCGTGGAAGCCGCCCCTTATGGATTCCATATGCCGGGATAGTCCGCGGTAGTGGAATCCATAACGGGATGCGGCGATTACCACAACCCGAACGCCGAACTATTTTTTAAAAGTTCGCTCATCTCTATTCCTCATGCATGCTGTGCATGCTGAGCCCACCTTAATTTTTCGGCTTTTTTGGTGCCAAAATGGCCTCCATTGAGGCAATGCAGGTACCAACATGCATGCCGAGCCCACTCCACACCTCCCCTGGCGCCAAATGGCTACCAACGAATACAATGAGAGTCCAACCAATACCTCTCCTGGTGCCACAGGCTTCCAGTGAGGGAGGGAGAGCTAAGCTTTATACTAACATTAATTAAAGTCAGCCTATGGGGGAAGACAGGCTGGTCAGGAGTGCATGGCCCAAATAATTTTGTACAAAATGTTTTTGCCAAGCATCTCATTTACATAATAAGCGTAGCATTAGCATACTTTCTTGTACTTTATTTGGTTTGCAGAGTGCTGTTGCATTGTATGTTTTACCTTGTGGTTTCAGCGATAGCAGCGTGCACCTGCGCATTGGGATGTGCTGACTGACCCCCTTTTTCTCATAGCATTCTAGTTATGCCAGTGTATGTACATGAGGAATAACTATTTCTGGCCACTATATGACTTGTATCTGGCATTGTTTACTTTGTGCATGGTGAATGTGTAGTTTGCAGTTCTGACAGACATGGTGGGTATAGACTAGCTGCTATCCACTGCAAGAAAGTAGAGGAAAATCTGCTTCTTGGCCTTCTCTTATTCACTAAAAAGCAGCCCTGGGAAGAAAATGAAGAAAATTGCAAAGGGGTAATGACAGGTATAGTTTTAAAAACAAAACAGTTTCTTGTACTAAGGTCACTTGTACTATCGATTTATGCAAAGTTGAGTGAAAAGTTATTGACCATTTTAATATAGTAGTGCCATAGAAAATTATTAATAACCAGCAAAATTTCCCCCCACACATTCCGATGGTTAATAATGAGCACCAATAAATCTCCAGTCTTCCACAAACCCGCCAAATCTTTATCCTACAAAAGAGGAATTAGATGGTGGAGAATGAGACAATTTTTTTAACTGTAACCCTTAATCTCCTTTATGCATGTATCATAATTCCCTTGACATAAGTCCAACCATGGATACCTTTAATGTTTTTTAAAGCCCGTAATCAAAGCACCTTTTTGCCCTGTGAGCGCTATTGATGGCTCGAGTCAACACTCAAAGATAACTGAAGAAAACAGGCGGACACATGCAACAAGAAGAACAAGAGTCTTATCAGAGGAAACTACAGTAGCCTAGTGCTTACAGTCGAACATTGGATAACAAGCGTATGGTTATAAATGTCTCTCAATAAAGGAACCTGCTTCGTCAGTGCATTGTGTCTGGCGGTGCACCCAGCATCCCTGGTTGACAATACTATGTGTCTGCGACTCCCTTTGCTTTACAGCTATGGCTTTTCTGCATTACAGACCCAATTGTTCGGTTTGTGGTGCATTCCACACTCACTGGAGAACACATTAACACTTGATCTGCACATACAGTATGCTTCCAGGTAGCAGTATTTTTTCCTCACAAAGCATGTCCACACTTTGCACTCACTGCCCGTTAGCAGTCATGGTATCTGTCATTGAGACACATACAACTGCAGGTGTGGTAGCTAGGAAGAGCAAGTTAGCTCCACCTTCTACAGGCTACCCTCTCCACTGCATTGTGCAGCTTATATGTAGCCCTATTTGCCCTGAGGTGTTGTGCTCCTACAGTATGACTAGTACCTCACACCTCCAATTGGCAGCTGACTAAAATGCAGGAGTATGGCTGGTTTGACCTGAAAAGACCTAAACCTTTCTATCCTATCCTATTATCTATATTTTATATTTTTTTCACTATACATTCACAGCAATAAACATCAAGGTATCAGCTGTAAATAATAGAGCATTAAGACTACATTCAATTCAGCGTCCGGCTGTCCGGTTTTTAGATCTGACTCATTGTGAATGGGGATAAAACTGAACAAACCAGAATGAAGTGCACCAGAATGACGTCTGTTCTGGTTTGTTGCCTTGCCATGCCATTGTAAGTCAAAGGGTACCCGATCAGTTTTTTTGTGTTTCTTCTTTTTCGATATCATACAACTGGATCCATTCTGAATGGATTTAGCCAGTTGTATTATTAGAACAGAAGTGTTTTGCTGTGGTTTTGAGATCTCCTGCCCAACCTCAAAACCATATAGTAATGACACGGATGTGAAAATAGCCTAAGGATGATCACACTAAAGTGAACTTGTTGGAGAGCTTTTCCTGGTCAAATAGACCAGGACAGCAAATGGGACAACAGCAATGCCCAACATGACATCTCTGCCACTCAGTCTCCCAACAGTGCATTTTAGTGTCTAATCTTCCTGGTCTGTTGCAGGATCTTCTCTGCTTGTCAGAGGAAACTGTTACTGTGCATGCCTCACTTATCCTCTGACAAGTAGAGAAGAACCACAGACATAATGAATGGGCTACTTCACTAGGAGATCTCAGGAGGTCTGGACAAGGCAAGCATACATATCCGGACACAGTAGAAAATAATAGGGGAGCTATCGCTATCTGTAATCTAAAACTTCCCATAGACATCAGATAAAGGTTGGCTGAAATGGCCAATGATGACCTTTTTGGCTGACCATTCATTTAAAATTTTATGTGAAAAATAGCAATGACGAACACTAGACTTCTGTCTGGTTGAATAGTATTGCCCATGGTTGGCCAAATTACATCTGTATGACAGGATAAGCTGAATTTGGCTGAGCATTTGTCACTTTGTCAATACTTTTGTTTTATTGGCCAGTTTAGTTTCTAGTGTTGCTGGTAAGATCGGTCATATGAATCTGTGGGCGACTGATAGTACACATTACTTACCTAGAATAAAAGTATAACGTAATAACTTGTAAATACATTCACAATAAACCTGAGGATTCTGACAAAATACAACTACATGCCGCTTAGGCCACTTAGGCTCCTGCTGCAGATGTGAACCTAGCCTAAAGTGTCTATGTATTTTACATTACACATGACACTTTCCCCTCTGCTAGCACCCCAAGCTGTTTTTCCTGGTCCACCTTCTCCTGTATTCAGTGGTTGACCGAGATTCACTTCCTCTTCTCAGCATTGTGATTTCATGGTGAAGCTGCTGAAGCAGGCCAGACACCTTTCATTCATCCCTACTTCTAGATTTTTAGAAGTATATAGCCGTATCTCCGTGTCTCTAGATAACTGTGATGGGTACGGCATTACATACCATAGTGAAATCACTGGGGCTGTCTGTGAGGAACTATGTTCTATGCATTGATAAAAGGGGTTAACAGTGGCTGGTTACAATGCATTCTTGAGGGATGCAGGTGCTTGGCTGTCACATATGATGAGCTGCTGCCCACCAACAGAAAGTGAAGCGACAAGAGCTGCAGAGAGGTGGAGTAAAAAAAAAAAATTATTAAAATAACTATTGAGAGCAGAAAGTTTGGTTTGATTTGATATAGTTATAATGATGGTGTGCATTTCTCCAGATATTTTTTTAAGTTTGTTGGATAACTATTTTAATGATTTTGCATTGGGGCCCCGGAGGTACCTGTTATGAGGCCCCTTCATCAGGCATTTACTAAATAAAACTGGTTGATGAAGGAGCCTCTGTGCTTGATTTTGGCATCATTAGGATACGGCCACATGGCCAGGTTTCTATATGCAGTTTTAGAAGCCAAAATCAGGAGTGGATCATAAAAGGAAAGAAAGTTTACAGGACTTGTACAACTTCTCTTTTTTGAATTAACTCTTAGTTTTAAGTTTCAAAACTAAACTGCATGCAGAAACCCATCCTTGTGGCCGTATCTTTACAGTTCACTTGTTCTGTGGACCTCTCAATGATCATTCTGCCATAAAGACTGTGGATCCTTCTTGAATACCAGTCATGTGGGGAAGCACCTATAATCGTAGTGGTGGCTCCAAAAATTTCTCAGCTCCTGTGGCATTACTGTGCAGCACATTGGTTTTCTGAGGACCAGGGTTTCCCAATATACTGTATATCATTATGAATTGTGCACTTATGGATGGAAGTATCGAACGTACTGTACAGATATGCTTACCATTAGCTTAGCTTAAATTTGGTAAAGGACTCCAATTTCTAGCAAAACAAATTCAATAAAATATCATAACATGTTAGCAAAACCTTTGACAAGCTACAATTCATACCACGAGCACTCGGTGGCCACACATTGAGACTTAAAGGATAGACATTTTGTGACAGAGTATCACAAAAAATCATGTACAGCGGGTGTCATGGTCGGTTAGATCATACGCCTAACTACCACAACCGGCAATAATGCCGATTGCAGTAATTAAAGTCTTTAGATGCCGTGATCAAGTGAGAACACAGCATCTAAATGCGCAAAAACCTTGCACTTCTGGGAGTGTTACCGGCATCCCCTGTGGCCAATGGGGATGTCGGTAATTGGTTTGAATGCTGCACTCAGCCTCGCCGGAGAGGCTGAGAACATTCAAACTGCAATTCTTAAACACAAGAAATAAGCAATTCTCAGTAATAAGTCCAGTTTAAAAATCCATGATTGTTCAAAATTACAAAATAAAAAAAGCATTTTATATGCTCATATATGAGCTTCAAAATAATTACAAAACATTAAAAAACTTAAAAATATATAAAAAGAAATTAAAATATATATAAGTTTAAATCACCCCCCTTTCTGTATAATAAAAAAAACTAAATAAAAAATCATGAGTATTACCGTGACCTAAAACGCCCATACTATTAAAATATAAAAATATTTTTCCAATATGGCGAATGGCGAAATGGGAAAAAAGGGTTTTCATTGCTTCTCTTACCCAAAAAAATGTTATAAAATGTAATCAAAAAGTCACACACTCCAAAATGATCATTAATCAAAACTCACTAAAAACTACAAATTGTCTCACAAAAAATTTGCCCCCACACATCTCAGTTGATATAACCATAAAAAAAGTTATGGGGCTCAAAACATAGTGATGTAAAAAATAAAAACCTATGCATATGGGGTATCGTTGTTATCGTACTGACCTAGAGAATGAAGGACATGGATCAGTTTTTTTGCCACAAACGGAACGCCATGCGAACAAAACCTGCAAAACGGTAGAGTAATTGCTATTTGGATTTCTTTTACAGCTTCCTACTACACTGTATGCCATAATTAATGGTGGCATCAGAAAGTACAACTTGTCATGCAAAAAATAAGCTCTCACACAGCTATGTAAACAGAAATATAAAACAATTATGGCTCAAGGTATATAGGGAATAAAAATAAAAATGCAAAAATGAAAAAAACCTCTGGTATCCTAAGGGTTAAAAAAAAAGCTGTCAAACTCGCATCAAATATCTGTATGTTAAGCCAAGAGCACAAGTAAAAAAGATTCCTTTGTGCTTATCTACTGTTCATGTTCTATCTATAAACTCAGATTGTCACTAGAGATGTCCCGAACTATTTGCCGGCGAACAGTTCCAGGCGAACATAGCTTGTTTGCGTCCGCCGCGGCGGGCGAACATATGCTATGTTCGCATTCGCCCGTATACGTTATCATTGAGCAAACTTTGACCCTGTACCTCACAGTCAGCAGACACATTCCAGCCAATCAGCATACCCTCCCTCCCAGGCCCTCCCACCTCCTATCTAAACGCAAGGACGGCATCCATCTTAGATTCATTCTGAAGCTGCAGTGTTAGTAATTGTAAATCGCAATGCGATTAATATAACCTGTATTATTCGCATTGCGATTACAACTTAGACTCCTAATGGTTGTATTGCTAGAATATAATGAAGATAACGACTATAGCACTATATTCACAACCTTCGTTATATTCTAGCAATACAACCATTAGGAACTCAGCTCTAAGTTGTAATCGCAATGTGAATAATACTTACAATTATTAATCGCTTTGCGAATCCATTTGATGCCTCTATTTGATTGTATATGACGGTTGACTATGACTACCACCAACATTCTGCTGCCTCCGAGGCAAGATATCTGAACCCCCCAGGGGCCATTTGGGCGTTTTTGATAGAAAACACGTTTTTTTGTGTATTTTGCCACATTTTGGTTGCATATTTACATTTGGTATAGGCAAATATGGTAGTCTAGATCATTACTCTGCCCAAATCTATATTCAGCTACATGGCTTAGAAAATATGCTGTCAAACAATGATCCTAGGTTTTGGTACAGACACATGATCTAGACTGCCATATTTGCCTATACCAAATGTAAATATGCAACCAAAATGTGGCAAAATACACAAAAAAATAAAATAAAAAAATGATAAAAACGCACATGCGTTTTTGATGCGTTTTCTATCAAAAACGCCCAAATGGCCCCAGGTTAGTCCCTTTGAAACAACTTTTCCATCACTATTGTGGCCAGAAGGAGTCCCTTTGGTTTTTAAAATTCACCTGTCTATTAAAGTCTATGGTGGTTCGGACTGTTCGCGAACATTTGCGGAAATTCGCGTTCGCCGTTCACGAACTGAAAATTTTATGTTCGCGACATCTCTAGTTGTCACATACACATGGAATGGGTATATTGTATTATATTTACTAGACAAGGATGTGATACTTACTGCTCCGCAGGTTGTTTAGGTCAGCTTTGCTGTTGTACAATGAATACACGATACACAGAGGTTTCTGAATTATTAATAAAATGTATTCTTCATTTTTAACATGAATTATCATTTTAATTTTAATATAGATTGATGAATGCTTTGCTTTGCATTTTAGGTTTCAGTGCCCTTTTCATTCCAACAAAATACATAGATTTTTCTGATGAATTTGTAACTCAGGGTCGAGGGATCTGTTAGCAGATTTGTACCTATGAATATGACTGACCTGTTTCATATGCTCACATATATGTGCCCGCATCGCTGAGAAAAATGATGTTTTATTATATTCAAATGAGCTTCTAGGAGCAACGGAGGCGTTGCCGTTACATCTAGAGGCTCTGCTCTCTCTGCAACTGCCGCGTTCTCTGCACTTTGATCAACCGGACCAGGTGTAATCACTGCCTGGTCCTGCAGAGGGTGTGGCAGCTGCAGAGAGGTGTATTGGCAATGCCCCCCATTGCTCCTAGGGGCTCATTTGCATATAATAAAACATATTTTTCTCAGCAATGCGGACACATATGAACATGGGACCAACACAGACGTCTTCAGCTGCCAAGTGCACATGTAACAGGTCAGCCGGTGTCACAGGTACAAATCTGCTGACAGATGCCCTTTAATGAAGACTCTTCCAAGTGCAGGATGCGCTAACTGGGTAGTGATTGTAGCTGCTAATATGAGACTTTTTGTATATATTCATATGGTTGAAGATGTCTGATTACAGAGATCCAAAACTTCCCCAACAGCTTCCCTTCACACAGCTATAACATTATATGATGACATTCTGTCTGTCGGCAGCCACCACTAGAGGGAGCTTACTGCATACACAGTAGGGAGTAAACTCCAGAGCTCCCTCTAGTGCTGGCTGCAGACAGACAGCATTTTGGCAATGTTATGCTGGAGATTTGGAGCATAGCTGTAAATGCTATAAAAAATCTATGACAAATTCACTTTAAATGCCGGGATGGAGCGATTGGGTATATGGTTATTACAATCACCCAGGTACACATATTTTTGATTATTAGGTAACATTTTTCTGTAGCTTAAACAAAACATTTTACTAATGGGACAAACTGAGCAGCTATATCCAAAACCCTCATTGCTATCTTCATGTAGTCGCTCCAGTCCTTATCGCCGTCCATTAGTCCTTTATTTCTCATCTTATCTATAACCTGTTTCATAAATTCACTTTGCAGTGTAACAATTTCCTTCCATGCCGCCTTTGTCTGCTTGTTTTCTGCTTGGATTGCTTGATGTGCAGCCAGTAGATGCCTCCTCTCGAGCAGTAGTTGGTCTCGTTCATCCTGTAGTCGTCTCCATTCATGTTCTAATCGAGTCTCTTCACTGCTCAGTTTGTAGCCAGTGAAAACCTGAGGATAAAAGAACTGAGAATCACATTCCTTCCATGTGAGCTCCGCATTTACCGTACTTTCAGGATGTGTCCGCCCTCACAATACAAATTCAATACATTATCGCAACACGCTACCAAAACCCTTAAATACAGTTCACATCACAACCACTAGGTGGCCACATGTAGACACATTTCGCATAAACAATTCCTGGAAAAATATCACAAAATTTAGTTTTTGTCTTTTTTTTTCAGATCTGGTTATCTCATGCCACAAATCACAGGACAGGGGTGGGCAACCTGCGGCACTCCAGCCGTGGTGAAACTACAATTCCCAACAAGCTCCATTTATTTCTATGAGAGTTCTTAGAAGACCACAGCAAGTATGCATGCTGGGAGTGGTAGTTTCACAACAGCTAACGTGCCGCAGGTTGCCCATCCCCATCAAAGGATATGACGACCCAATAGAACATTTAGAAAGGAATCTGGAGATGTTGTTTGCTAGTAAAAAAATAAAAATATATCAGTTCTGATTAACCCCTTCCTGACAGTGATTTTGCGTTTTGGCTTTTTGCTATATTCGATATTTGTTATCTTCGTTATATTCTAGCAATACAACCATTAGGTACTCAGCTCTAAGTTGAATTCGCAATGCGAACATATACTCGCATTGCAAATTCAACTTAGAGCTGGGTTCCTAATGGTTGGCTTGCTAGAATATAACGAAGATTGAGAATATAGTGCTATATACGTGATATTCGTCATCTTCGTTATATTCTAGCAATACAAGTTACAACCATTAGGAACTCAGCTCTAAGTTGAATTCGCAATGTGAGTAATTCAGGTTATATTAATCTCATTGCGATTACAACGTAGTCAAATTTGTGAGTTCGTGATTCTCACATCCGACAGTACATCTTAGCATGGAGGCGTTCCCATGCACACAGGAAGTCGGCAGAAGCGGCAACGGGCATTGACTGGAGCGGGCAGGGAGCCAGGAATCCTCTGGACAGGTAAGAAGAGATTTTGGGAAGTGGGAAGACAACTAGAGCGCAACAAGGATTAACAACTAAAAAAAATATACATATTTTAAATTGCGAATATATAGCGCTATATTCGGCAATATTCGTGAATTAGCGAAGTGCCGATATTCGCTAAAGAAATTCGCTATTCGAATATTCACGCTCAACACTACTGATTACTGAATAGGATATAGTGGGAAACTGAAAAAAAAATTAAAAATGTGGCGGAACTGTAAAAAAAAATTCAATTCCACAACAGTTTTATGGGTTTTGGTTTTGCAATGTTTTACAACTGACTTGTGCTCTTTGTTCTCTGTGTCAGTATGATTACAGCATTACCACATTTTTTTTTTTTTGTTCTTAATACTAAAAAAAATATATTTTTTATTTTCATCACCATATTCTGACCCCCATAACTTTTTTATAGATATGTCTACAGAGCTGTGTGAGGGCTTATTTTTTCAGGACAATCTGTAGTTTTTGTGTAAATACTATTTTGGTGCGTGCATGACTTCTTGATCACGTTTTATTCAATTCTTTAGCGGAGGTGAAGTGATGAAAAAATGGTAAATCAGACATTTTGATTTATTTTTCCCCATTATGCCATTCACCTTATGGGATAATTTTATATCTTAACTAGCAAAAGGATCCGGCTTCGCATGGGTATATTTCATCTATTTCACTTAATGTTTGTGTGTGTCATTGAAAGATATCAACAATATCCCCCATAACAGTGAACTCCACAGTCCCCGACCCCTTAACACTGACCCCCCCCCCACAGTGCCCAGCCTTCTTAAAATGGGACCTCCACAGCAGCCCATCCCCTTAACTTTGACCTTCACAGCTGCCTGCCCATTTAACAGTGAGTTTCACAGCACCCCACTTTCTTGACAGTGACCTTCTCAGGGTCTGACACCCTTAACAGTGACATCCACATCAGCTGCCCCTTCAATAGTGGCCCCGGCCCCCTTAACAGTGAACTCCACAGTGCCCGCCCTTTTAACGGTGACCTCCACAGTGCCCGCTGCCTTTAACAGTGATCTCTACAGTTTCCTCCCCTTTAACAGTGACCTCCACAGTGCCCTCCCCTTTAACAATGACCTCCACAGTGCCTTCCCCTTAACAGTGACCTGCACAGTGAACGCCCATTAACAGTGACCTCCCCAGTGCCTGCCCCTATAACAGGGACCTCCCCAGTGCCCGCCCTTTAACAGTGACCTCCACAGTGTCTGCCCCTTTAACAGTGACCTCCATAGTGCCCACCCCTTTAACAGTGAGCTCCACAGTGCCTGCCCCTTTAACAGTGAGCTCCACAGTGCCTGCCCCTTTAACAGTGAACTCAATAGTGCCCAGCCCCTTAACAGTGACCTCCACAGTGCTCGCCCCTTTAACAGTGACCTCCACAGCAGCTGCCCTTTCAATAGTGTCCCCTGTCCCCTTAACAGTGTCATCCACAGCACCCTGCTCCTTTAAAGCTGACCTGCAGCAGTGAAGAAGAAAGGCTGGGCTGTTATGGAAACCTGGTGTAAAACTGTGTGTATGTGGAGACTAAGGACCTGCAAGCTTCTATTAGCTGATAAGGTACATGCGCTACATCTTCTGTATAACGTTAGCCGCTGGTGACAGCAGCAACATTACCTGTGCAACATTTCCTGTATAATGTTAACAGCTAGTAACAGCAGCAACATTACCTGCGCTACATCTCCTGTAAAATGTTAGCCGCTGGTGACAGCGACATTACCTGCGCTACATCTCCTGTATAACGTTTGCGCATTATAAATATCAGTGACATTCAGTTGAATTTTTTCACCGCTGGTGACAGCGACATTACTTGCACTGCATCTCCTGTATAACATTTGCGTATCATAAATATCAGTGATATTCCCTGTAATTTTTTATTAGCTGCTGGTGACAGCTACAATACCTACGCTTCTTCTCCTGTTTAACGTTTGCACATCCTAAATATCAGTGACATTCAGTTACACTTTTTGCCGCTGGTGACAGCGACATTACCTGCTCAATATCTCATGTATAACATTTGCACATCATAAATATCAGTGAAATTCAGTTACATTTTTTTGCCGCTGGTGACAGTGACATTACCTGCTCAAAATCTCATGTATAACATTAGCCGCTGGTGACAGCAGCGACATTACCTGTGCTACATTTCCTGTATACCGTTAGCCGCTGGTGACAGCAGCGACAATACCTGCGCTTCATCTTCTGTATAACGTTTGCCGCTGGTGACAGCAGCAACAATACCTGTGCTACATCTCCTGTATTATGTTAGCAGCTGGTGACAGAAGCGACATTACCTGCGCTACATCTCCTGTATAACGTAAGCTGCTGGTGACAGCAGCGACATTACCTGCGCTAACATCTCCTATATAACATTAGCGCATCATAAATCACAGTGACATTAAGTTCAATATTTTAGCCGCTAGTGACAGCGACATTACCTGCACTACTTCTCCTGTATTATATTTGCACATCATAAATATCAGTGACATTCAGTTAAATTTTTTCGCCGCTGGTAACAACAACATTACCTGCACTACATCTCCTGTATAACAATTGCGCATCATAAATATCAGTGACATTCAATTTAATTTTTCGCCGCTGGTGACAGCGACATTACCTGTGCTACATCTCCTGTATAACGTTTGCACATCATAAATATCAGTGACATTCAGTTAAATTTTTTTGCCGCTGGTGACAGCGATGTTACCTGCTCAAAATCTCATGTATAACGTTTGCACATCATAAATATCAGTGACATTCAGTTAATTTTTTCGCCGCTGGTGACAGCGACATTACCTGCACTACATCTTCTATATAATGTTACCTGCTGGTGACAGCAGCGACATTACCTGTGCTACATCTCCTGTATAACGTTAATGCATCATAAATATCAGTGACATTCAGTTAAATTTTTTAGCCGCTGGTGACAGCGACAATACCTGCGCACCATCTCCTGTATAACGTTTGCGCATCATAAATATCAGTGACATTCAGTTAAGCTTTTTCGCCACTGGTGACAGCGACATAACCTGCTCAAAATCTCATGTATAATGTTTGCACATCATAAATATCAGTGACATTCAGTTGATTTTTTCGCCGCTGGTGACAGCGACATTACCTGCACTCCATCTCCTGTATAACGTTTGTACATCATAAATATCAGTGACATTCCCTGTAATTTTTTATTAGCCGCTGATGACAGCAGCGACATTACCTGCGCTACATCTCCTGTATAAAGTTTGACCATCATAAATATCAGTGACATTCAGTTTAATTTTTTCGCTGCTTGTGACAGTGACATTACCTGCGCTACATCTCCTGTATATTGTTTGTGCATCATAAATATCAGTTACATTTAGTTACATTTTTTGCCACTGGTGACAGTGATATTACCTGCGCTACATCTCCTGTATAACGTTTGCGCATCATAAATATCAATGACATTCAGTGTCATTTTTTATTAGCCGCTGGTGACAGTGACACTACTTGCACTACATCTCCTGTATAACGTTCGTGTATCATAAATATCAGTGACATTCACTAACATTTTTTTGCTGCTGGTGACAGCGACATTACCTGCTCAACATCTCATGTATAACGTTTGCGCATCATAAATATCAGTGACATTCAGTGTAATTTATTATTAGCCGCTGGTGACAGCGACATTACCTGCACTACATCTCCTGTATAACATTTGCGCATCATAAATATCAGTGACATTCAGTAAAAAGCGATCGCCGCTGGTGAAAGCAACATTACCTGCTCTACATCTCCTGTATAACGTTTGCGCATTATAAATATCAGTGATATTCAGTTAAATTTTTTGGCCGCTGGTGACAGCGACATTACCTGCGCTACATGTCCTGTATAATGTTTGTGCATCATAAATATCAGTGACATTCAGTTACATTTTTTCGGCGCTGGTGACAGCAACATTATCTGCGCTACATCTCCTGTAAAACGTTTGCACATCCTAAATATTGGTGACATTCAGTGTAATTTATTTGCGCATACACTTACAAAACCTGTGCTACTGTACATGTGACATACTTGCAAGCATATATACCATTAAATGTGCCCAAGGCGAGCAGTAAGGGACGGGGAAGTGGCCGTTCTGCTGATGGTGCACGCAGAGGCCGTGGCCCTGGGCGTGGTGAAACTGTGCCTGCTGCCAGAGCACAAGAAACACACTCATCCACGATACCTAGCTTCATGTCCCAGTTTGCAGGGCGGCGCAGTACATCACTTTCAAAGTCACACCAGTGCAACCAGGTGGTCGGTTGGATTGCAGCAGATAATGCTTCCAGTCGGTTAAGCACCACT
This sequence comes from Bufotes viridis, assembly GCA_033119425.1. NCBI lineage: Eukaryota > Metazoa > Chordata > Amphibia > Anura > Bufonidae > Bufotes > Bufotes viridis. Next base: position 580,141,170 of record CM065590.1, read on the forward strand.
CTGTCTTCCACAAAGTCCAGTCTCAGAAGCCAAGAGTCTGGTCAACAGAATCCTCACCCTGATCCTCCTTCCTCCCACCATGGAGAGTCTTGGGAAACAAGTGATTCCACACTCGGATATTCTGAGGAGCTCTTTCCATTGCCATTCCTTGATTTGGCCCTCTTGCTAAGCCCTCTTGAAGAGGGACATGAGGAGATCTTGTGCACTGATTCCCAAACTCTTGAGCATCCACAGTCAAAAAAAGATGACGGTGGGGAACGGCAATTAGTGTTTTACAAGGTGGATGATGAGACACAGTTGCCAATAAGTCAACCGCAATTAGTGTCTGAAGAGGTTTATGATGAGAATGAGGCACAGTTGTCAATAAGCGAGGTTCCTGTTAGGTCAACAAGTCAGGAGGATGACCAGAGTGAGAAAGTGGAAGAGGAGTGGTGGACTATGAAATCACTGACCCAACCTGGGAAGGTGGCAAGCTGAGCGAAGACAGCAGTACAGAGGGGGAGGGATCTGCAGCATAGCAACAGGCTGGAAGAGACAGTGGGGTGGCAAAAAGGGAAAAGGCGGGCCACACCAAACAGGCCCGCAACTGTTCCCTGGAGCACCCCCTTTGCGGCATTCTCCCTTGCCAAGGGGTAGGTGTTCCGCAGTCTGGCACTTTTTTGAGGAAAGTGCAGACAATAAAAGAATTGTCATTTGCAACCTGTGCCGTATTAAAATGAGCAGCGGCGTAAACACTAGCAACCTCACCATCACCAGCATGATCCGCCACATGGCATCAAAGCACCCAATTAGGTGGGCCAAACACCTAGGTCCACAATCAGTGTTTGTGGGTCATACCACTGCCTCCTCTTCCCCTGTGTTATGTGCTGGCCAATCCCCTGTCCAAGAAGCAGACCCGGATGCCTCCCGCCCTGCACCTGGATCTTTGCAAGCACCATCATCTAGCACATCCACTTCTGTATCCCAGCGCAGCGTACAGATGTTCATACCCCAGGCCTTTAAACAAAAGCGCAAATACCCAGCCACCCACCCACAGGCCATAGCACTAAATGCGCACCTTTCCAAATTGCTGGCCCTGGAAATGTTAAATTTAGTCTTGTGGACACAGAGGCTTTCCGCAGCCTGATGGCGGTGGGCGTCCCTCGTTACTCAGTCCCCAGCCGCCACTATTTTTCCCGGTGTGCCATCCCTGCCTTACACCAGCATGTGTCCCGTAACATCACCCGTGCCCTGACCAACACAGTTATTGGGAAGGTCCACTTAACGACTGACACAAGTGCTTGTGGCCATGGACGCTACATTTCCCTGATGGCACACTGGGTGAACGTTGTGGAGGCCAGGAGCGAGTCGTACCCTGGAATGGCACAGGTGCTACCTACGCCAAGGATTGCAGGCCCTACTCCCATCAGGATTTCCGCCACCACCTACATTAGTGGCTGCAACATCCCCTTCTCCTCCTCCACCTCCTCCTCCACTTCCACCTCTGAACTCTCATCTTGCAGAACCAGTCAGCCATCAGTCAGTAGTTGGAAGCAGTGTAGCACTGCAGTGGGGAAGCAGCAACAGGCCGTGCTGAAACTTATTTGCTTAGGTGACAAACAGCACACCACCGCAGAGCTATGGCAGGGTATAAGGGACCAGACTGAGTTGTGGCTCTCGCCACTCAACCTTAAACCAGGCATGGTTGTGTGTGATAATGGCCATAACTTGGTGGCGGCTTTGGAGCTCGGCAAGCTCACACACATACCATGCCTAGCCCACGTATTCAACTTAGTGGTTCAGCATTTTCTCAAAACCTACCCCAATTTGCCTGAGCTACTGGTGAAGGTGCCAGTCTGGCAACGCTGCAGCAGCGCTCTCAATTCCCAGCTCAATGACTGTTGTGCGACGTGAGCACGCACTGGAACTCGACGTTGCCACATGTTGGCCAGGCTGTTGGAGCAGCAGAGGGCAGTAGTGGAATACCAGCTGCAACATGGTCGTCACCTTTCCAGTCAGCTTCCGCTCTTCACAAGCGACGAGTAGGCATGGATGTCTGACCTCTGTGAGGTTTTATGCAACTTTGAGGAATCAACACAGATGGTGAGCGGCGATGCCGCTACTATCAGTGTAGCCATCCCACTTCTGTGTCTACTGAAACGCTCGCTGCTCACAATGAAGTCGAACACTTTGCATGTGGAAAAGGTGGAAATGGGGGAAGACAGTACACAGGGTGATAGTAAGGCCACTCTCAGTTCGTCTTCTCAGCGCGAATTGTATGATGATAAGGAGGAGGAGGAGCAGTAGACGGTTGCCTCCGCTACAGAGGATAGTACCCATAGCAGGTTTATTCCATCTGTTCAGCTTGGATGGGCAGAAGGAGGAAAAGGATGAGGAGATAGAGTCATCCTCCCGATGAGGACAGCGAAGTCTTGTCTTTTGGGACTCTGGCACACATTGCTGACTTTATGTTAGGCTGCCTTGCCCGTGACCCTCGCGTTGTACGCATTTTAGCCAACACCAATTACTGATTGTTCACCCTTCTCGACCCCCGCTACAAAGAGAACTTCTCATCTCTCATTCCTGTGGTGGAGAGTACGAGCAAAATAGTGCAATACCAGAAGGTCCTTCTTGAAAAATTGCTCCATAAATTTCCTTCTGACAACGCTGGCGGCAGAGTATGTAGTTCCTTGGGCAACCGAGGAGGGGACACAAGGGGAACACAAAGCAGTTCCAACAGATGCAGGGCAACACTCTCCAAGGCCTGGGACAGTTTCATGACACCCCACCAGCACCCTCACTCTGCGCGGCCCGGTGTCACAAGGGAAATATTTTGGAAGATGGTGCAGGAGTACGTAGCAGACCGTGTCAGTGTCCTCAATGATCCCTCTTTGCCTTACAACTATTGGGTGTACAAGCTGGACACGTGGCACGCACTGGTGCTCTACGCTTTGGAGGTGCTGGCCTGCCCTGCCGCCAGAATTTTGTCAGAGCGTGTATTTAGTGCTGCTGGGGGAATAATAACTGATAAGCGCATCCACCTGTCAACTGAAAATGCTGACAGGTTGACTCTTATAAAAATGAACAAGGCCTGGATTGCTCCTGACTTCTTTACTCCACCAGAGGAAAGCGGCTGAACATAAAGGCACTTTAAATGTGGCTTTTATGGTGTATTGAATACACTGTATTCCCATGCTCCCCTTCCACCACTAAAAGGGTATATGGTTCAATCTTCCTTTTCTCGTCCTCCTCCTCCATCATATCAACATGCTTAGTCATTAGGCTGCCCTCGCTCCTAATGTTTTAGAGGGTCAGCTCAGCAGCAGACCCTCACCCCTAATGTTTTAGATGGTCACCAGCAGGCCTTGCCCATAATGTTTTACAGGGTCAGCTCAGTAGCAGGCTCTAACTCCTAATGTTTTAGATGGTCAGCTCAGCAGCAGGCACTCACCCTTAATGTTTTAGATGGTCAGCTCAGCAGCAGGCCCTCGCCCATAATGTTTTAGATGGTAAGATCAGCAGCAGGCCCTCACCCATAATGTTTTAGATGGTCAGCTCGGCAGCTGGCCCCTTGCCCATAATATTTTAGATGCTTAGCAGCAGGTCCTCACCCCTAATGTTTTAGATGGTCAGCTCGGCAGCAGGCCCTCACCCCTAATGTTTTAGATGGGCAGATCAGCAGCAGGCCCTCACACCTAATGTTTTAGATGGTCAGCTCAGCAGCAGACCCTCACCCCTAATGTTTTAAATGGTCAGATCAGCAGCAGACCCTCGCCCCTAATGTTTTAGAGGATCAGCTTAGCAGCAGACCCTCACCCCTAATGTTTTAAATGGTCAGATCAGCAGCAGACCCTCGCCCCTAATGTTTTAGAGGATCAGCTTAGCAGCAGACCCTCACCCCTAATGTTTTAAATGGTCAGATCAGCAGCAGACCCTCGCCCCTAATGTTTTAGATTGTCAGCTCAGCAACAGGCCCTCGCCCCTAATGTTTTAGAGGGTCACCAGCAACATGAATAATTGTACCACAATGTGAATGAGGCCCTCCTTTATGTGATATACAGGTTGTTTCGGAGTGCCTCTTCCTTGTAATTTTTGGCAGCACTTGCACTTTACATACAAGTAAATATACAGGAAAGAATGTTTCCTAACAATTTTTCCTCTAAAATCGATTTTATCTTCGGTTTTGTGCGTATTATTCTAAATTTGTAAAAGTGGCGTACTACTCGGACAACATCGTTCCCAGCAGCGACCTGGGAGTCCAAGATGCATCCTACCCATGCTGTTCCCGAACCATTTCAGTGGTGTTTCCATCAATTTCTGACCTTTTCATGTGAACCAGACACCCTCCCCTCTTCAGAGCAGGGGGTGCCTGGTTTAATGCTCTGGTTCTCCCATTGACTTCCATTGTGCTCGGGTGCTTCCCAAAGTGTTCTACTCGAGCACCAAAGCACTTTAGTGCTCGATCAACACTAATACATATCCCTTGCTACCTGGAAATAAATCTTGTGGGGGTCACAGCTCTCTAGCACGTACCGTTCCTGAGATATTCCCCAAAAATGCAAATATGGCACATTACATGACCTACATTAGCCAATAGAAGCCTGCAGGTCTTTCACTTCATATCCCAGCTGCCATACACAAGGTCACATGTCCCTTATCAGCCAATAGAAGCTTGCAGGTCCTTAGTCTCCAGATACACACAGTTTTACACCAGGTTTCCATAACAGCCCAGCCATTTTTCTTCACTGCTGCAGGTCAGCTTTAAAGGAGCAGGGTGCTGTGGATGACACTGTTAAGGGGACAGGGGCCACTATTGAAAGGGCAGCTGCTGTGGAGGTCACTGTTAAAGGGGCGGGCACTGTGGAGGTCACTGTTAAGGGGTGGGCACTGTGGAGTTCACTGTTAAAGGGCTGGGCACTATTGAGTTCACTGTTAAAGGGGCGGGCACTGTGGAGCTCACTGTTAAAGGGGCGGGCAGTGTGGAGGTCACTGTTAAAGGGCTGGGCACTGTGGAGTTCACTGTTAAAGGAGCGGGCACTGTGGAGATCACTGTTAAAGAGGTGGGCACTGTGGAGGTCACTGTTAAAGGGACGGGCACTGTGGAGATCACTGCTAAATGGGCTGGCACTGTGGAGGTCACTGTTAAAGGGGAAGGCACTGTGGAGGTCACTGTTAAGGGGTCAGGGGTCACTATTGAAGGGGCATCTGCAGTGGATGTCACTGTTAAAGGGCCAGGCCACTGAGGAGGTCACTGTCGATAGAGTGGGGTGCTGTGAAACTCACTGTTAATGGTCAAAGTTAAGTGGATGGGCTGCTGTGGAGGTCCCATTTTAAGAAGGCTGGTCACTGTGGGGGGGGGGGGTCAGTGTTAAGGGGTGGGGGACTGTGGAGTTCACTGTTATGAGGTATACTGTCGATATCTTTTAACGACACACACAAACCTTAGTTGAAATAAATGAAATATACCAGGTGCAAAGCCGGGTCCTTCTGCTAGTCATATATAGATAGTATGGGTATTTTTGTACTTGTCAATGTCTGTGATGATAATTTTTTTAGTTATTTAGAATTTGGGAAATGGGGGAGATTTTAATTTTTGTATTTTTTTTACTGTTTTGTTGAAAACTGCAACATTACAGGATTTTAAAGGGACATAGAAAGCTTCAAACATACTTAAAGAGAACCTTTCATTACCCTAAAAAAATCTAAACTAAGTATACAGACATGGAGAGCGGTGCCCATCGATCTCCCTGCACTTACTATTATCCCTGGGCGCTGCTCCGTTCTCCCGGTATAGGCTCTGGTAACTTCAGCTTTTCGGCTCAACTGAGAGGAACCTGCCCTTGTTTTCCTTGGCCAGCGCTACAGCCTGGAAGAAGTAGACACCCAGAAGAACAAGGGCAGGCTCCTCCCAGTTGAGCCGAAGAGCTGAAGTTACTGGAGCCTATACCGGGAGAACGGAGCGGCGCCCAGGGATAATAGTAAGTGCAGGGAGATCCCTGGGCGCTGCTCTTCATGTCTGTATACTTAGTTTAGATTGTTTAGGGTAATGAAAGGTCCTCTTTAATTATTGCAAAATAATTTTACAATAAAAACTTGATTTAAACAATAGTTCGTAAATTTTGGCTGACACGTTTAGTTTAATAGTGTATCAACTTACCATTCCAATTAACAGCAAAGAGATAAGTTGTATTGCATACTGAGCCATAAAGGTCTTCACTGTGGTCCACACTTTTCTTTTCTGCATTGGTAAAAATACAGATAAAGATAATTTCGAAGAAGAAGAATAAAACTGTAGGCCTGAAGCTATAATGAAAGTCCTAGATTTATATATCTATGTATGTGCAGTAATCTGCTAAGCTCCCCCTAGTGGTGGTTGTAGGCATCCAGAAATTTGTCAGATAATGAATTACTTATCTTTCTACATATCTATAAATGTATGGCGGATGTTCTATCTTTGAAGTTGGCTCCAGATCCAGAGCAGAGAGAGCCTACTTAGCCACTGAGTATCTGCTGTTTCTGTGATCAGTGAGGTCACCAATCGTGGACATTTAACCCTTTAGACACTGTGGTCAAATGTGACCACGGCATTTGAAAGGTTAAAAAACCAAAAGTGCATGCTTCCCGGGCAGGAATGCCTTCACCTGGCTGAGATCAGGTAAAACATTCCATATTATTAATACACCAGAGCCGGTACAAGGCTTCTAGACCTTTTACTGGTATAAAATCTCTCTGTACATAATTCTGTAGTGTTTTTTTATTCCACCATATTCTGTTGCGTCTATGTAAAGTGCTCTTCAATGTTTTCTTCAAGAACCCCTTCTGGTTATTACCACTGAACGGTGTGGATTCCATACTGAAAGCATTCTGTGCCTGGTTAGTCCAAGACCTATCCTTTCTGCGGAAGTTAATCTCATGTGAGGTAATTTAAGTTCAAATAAATTCTGTGAAAACACAGTCCAAATAAAAAGCAAAAACCTATGAACTGACCTATAGGGGCCACATAATTCCTATTATATCACCTATCCAAAGTATGTGTATGCCCAAATCATACAATGATCACAACCAAATATAATTAAAAATATATATCTTTATTAATATCACATAAAAGTATTTAAAAAAAACTAATAGAAATCCACACAGTACATGAAGAAGGGACAACTGGAAAGGGGCTGGCCGAATGTCATACTCCGTATATATCAGTAGTCAATTCCTCTATTAGTGACATAGCATGATGCGGGCAGTACATGCCTGTTATATCAGGAGTGTAGTGTACATATCATAAAAAAGCACCAAAGGCTATAATACATTCTATCAAACTACCTGACTACAAGACGTAAGTATCAGCAGGGCTGTTTCTTTGACCGGGCGGGCCGGGTGGCCGCCCGGGGCGCTGTCAGAAGGGGGGTGCCGGACGTGGCAGTGGCAGAGCACAGGGAGATGAGCGCTTCCACTGTGGAAGCGGTCATCTCCATAGTCATCTGTATCCCCACCCTCAGGACAGATGGCTGTGCTGTGCTGCGACAGGGGAAGGAGAAAGTGTCTCCCTTCCCTGTTCCTCTGCATCGCATCACTTCCAAGGAGGTAAGTGTAAGGGTTTATTATTTTTTATAAGAGGCACTTTACTGGCACATGGGGGAGAGAGGCACTTTACTGGCACAAGGGGGAGAGAGGCACTTTACTGACAAATGGGGGGAGGAGAGGCACTTTACTGGCACAAGGGGGGAGAGAGGCACTTTACTGGCACATGGGGGGGGGGAGGAGGAAGGCACTTTACTGGCACATGATTGGGGGCACTATGGGGGCTTCTACTGAGGCCACAAAGAAGGGGTATTTTATATGGGGCCTCTGTGTGGTACTAGTATTATCAGGGGTATTATCTGTCACTGCAGTATAGTATAGTATTAGGGACCACAGGGGCACAGTATTGGGGGTAGTAGGATGATTTGTCCAGAAGATGGGAGGATGATGGAAAAGTAGTAAACTGAGATTTTTTTTTTGTCAAACTGCAGAGAAGAAAAATGGCGGAAAAATGGTGGTCTGGTCTGAAAGGAGAAGACGAGGACAGAGAACATCTACATCAAAGGAGACATAACTGGATGTAAAAGGTATGTTGGTCTGCTGCGATGCGGCCCATAGAGGGGGAGAAATGTGCCATGGGGGGAGGGGTGCCCTTTTTTTTTTTTTTTTTACTTAAGCCCCTGCCCTTCAAAATCTCTGTGCACGTCCCTGGTGCCGGGCTGGCCTTTGCCCAGTGGCGGGGCCCGGACCCCACATTAGGCAAGTCATCAAGATTAGACTAAGTGGGCGGGGCCCTAGAAATTCTACTACATGGGGCCCCGCTCACTTAGTCTAATCTTGCCTAACCTGAATGTAGGCATAATAAAAATTATCTTTCATGCAGACTGCATACACAGGTTAGGCAAGATTAGACTAAGTGAGTGGGGCCCCATGTAGTAGAATAGTCACTGTTCGGGGCCCCGCGCTGTCATTATAAAAGCAGATGCGATGGGGTATCTGTGGCTGACACTGTTATGGGGGATCTGTGGAGGTCACTATTATGAGGGATCTGTGGATGTCACTGTTATGGGGGATCTGTGGGTGACACTGTTATGGGGGATCTGTGGATGACACTGTTATGGGGGATCTGTGGAGGTCACTATTATGGGGGATCTGTGGATGTCACTGTTATGGGGGATCTGTGGGTGACACTGTTATGGGGGATCTGTGGATGACACTGTTATGGGGGATCTGTGGCTGACACTGTTATGGGGGATCTGTGGGTGACACTGTTATGGGGTATCTGTGGATGACACTGTTATGGGGGGGTCTGTGGCTGACACTGTTATAGGTGGTCTGTGGATGACACTGTTATGGGGGGGTCTGTGGATGTCACTGTAATGGGGGATCTGTGGATGACACTGTTATGGGGGGGGGGTCTGTGGATGTCACTGTTATGGGGGATCTGAGGATGACACTGTTATGGGGATCTGTGGATGACACTGTTATGGGGAATCTGTGGCTGACACTGTTATGGGGAATCTGTGGCTGACACTGTTCTGCTAACATAACATTTGTTTTGCACAATATTGATGATTGTATTTCATGACTACTCTTCTAAGGGTATTCCTTCCTTTATACTGCAGTTCTCCTGTACCACTCTGCCTGCGACATTTAGCAGTAAACATATATATATATATGGTGAGATGGTTGCAAGTACTCTTCTGATATGATTTCATCGAGCAGTTTTGATGCGGGGGTTCTTTGACACTCGCCCTGAGAGAAATTTTACCTAGAAACTGCACTGAGTATCAGTTACATAAAATGCATTTAATTTATGATGCAGGGTATTTGTATCAGGGGTATAACATACATATTGTATGTGCAAAAGCACAAATGGCAAAAGTATTCTATTTAAACCTCCTATTTGAAAGCCCATACACCGAAAAAAAAAAAAAATCAGTACATATTACTAGTGTTGAGCGCGAATATTCGAAAAGCGAATTTTTTTAGCGAATATCGGCACTTCGCTAATTCGCGAATATTTCGAATATAGCGCTATAAATTCGCTATTTCGAATATTCGTTTTTTTTTTTTTTAGTTATATTTTTTTCTTTCCCACTTCCCAAAAGTAGTTCTTACCTGTCATGAGGATTCCTGGCTTCCTGGCTGCTCCAGTCAGTGCCCGTTGCCGCTTCTGCCGACTTCCGTGCTCATGGAGCGTCCCCTTCCATGGGAAAATCTCTATATACTAAAATGTACTGTCGGATTTGAGGAATTACGTTGAAATCGCAATGCGATTAATTCAAGTTATATTAATCGCATTGCGATTACAACTTAACACTGCTATCTTACATAGGCTAGAATTAGCGAATATGGAATATATGGCTATGCACTAGCAGTGCTAAGTTGAAATCGCAATCGCGAATACTTTAAGTTAAATTAATCGCATTGCGATTTCAACTTAACACTGCTGCTATATTCCATATTCGTTAACCGTTAATTCTAGCAAGCTGACCCATTATAAACCCAGCTCTAAGTTGAAATCGCAATGCGATTAATATAACTTGAATTAATCGCATTGCGATTTCAACGTAATTCCTCAAATCCGACAGTACATTTTAGTATATGGAGACGTTCCCATGGTGATGGGGACGCTCCATGAGCACAGAAGTTATGGTTGGCTTGGTAGAATTAGCGAGGATGACGAATATGACGAATGTATTCGTCATATTCCTCAAAACGAAGATAGCAGTATTCTACATCTTCGTTTTAGCAACCTATTCGTCAACTTAGCTATTCGCTAATTCTAGCAATCAAATAGGAAGGTTGACTTACCAGACAGCTGTGTTAAATTCGCTATGCGATTTTTTTTTTTTAATAAATAGAATACTTATAATAATATTATCATATCAAGTAATATAATTATTGTATTAAAAAAAAAAATCGCATAGCAATTTACTACAACTATCTCTATAGTCAACCTTCCTATTTGATTGCTAGAATTAGCGAGGTTGACGAATAGGTTGCTAAAGCGAAGATGTAGAATACTTCGTTATCTTCGTTTTGAGGAATATGACGAATACATTCGTCATATTCGTCATCCTCGCTAATTCTAGATATGAAACCAATAGGAAAGTAGCCTTAAGTACAAATCGCAATATGCGATTATTTAAATCGCATTTTAATCGCGATAACTAGAAAAAATGACGAATATTCGATTTCGACGAATACGAAACGAATATTCATTCGAATATTCGCGAATTTCGTCGAAATCGAATATGGCACCTGCCGCTCATCACTACATATTACATAAAGTGCAAGTGCATATCCAGCCTTAAGGGTGCCAAAATCCACCAGACTATCTAACATTACATGATATGTCCAAGAGCCAGCACAAACCATCCCAGTGTCCCTCACCTAACCAACGCGTTTCACCAGTTGGCTTCGCCAGGTAGTTTGATAGAATGTATTATAGCCTTTGGTGCTTTTTTATGATATGTACACTACACTCTTGATATAAAAGCCATGTACTGCCCGCATCATGCTATGTCACTAATAGAGGAATTGACTACTGATATATACGGAGTATGACATTCGGCCAGCCCCTTTCCAGTTGTCCCTTCTTCATGTACTGTGTGGATTTCTATATGTTGTTGTTTTTTAAATACTTTTATGTGATATTAATAAAGATATACATTTTTAATTATATTTGGTTGTGATCATTGTATGATTTGGGCATACACATACTTTGGATAGGTGATATAATAGGATTTAGGTGGCCCCTATAGGTCAGCTCATAGGTCTTTTACTGGTATATCCAATGCTAGTCTGCAGGTGGCAGCAGAACTTTGGAATATACTGATCTTTGTATTCTGTAATGCATAAATTCCATTACTTAAGACAAAGGCAATCTAATGATTGCATGTTAGGGTCCCCTTGGGGGGCTTAAAAAAAGAGAAAAAAAAGTATATTTGTTTTTTTAAATATTAACAATATAGAAAATTCAAATAACACTCCTTTCCCCAAAAATAAAATAAGAGAAATAATAAAAAAATGAACAAAAAGTCCCATACTATTAAAATCTACAAATATTATTCCCATGTGGTGAATAGAGGAATGAGGGGGGGGGGGAGAATCAAATTTTTTTTTTCAGATCATGCTGCAAACAAATGAGCCTTCACACAGCTCTGTATAACTTTAAAAAAAAGTAATGGGTTTTTTTATGTGGGATTTTCCCAAAGTTTAGTTTTTTAATTAAAACACAAGAAAAAGTACATAAATGTAGTATTGTTGTAATATTACTGACCTAGAGAATGAAAGGAACAGGTCACTTTTAATACATAGCGAACGTTGTAAGAACAACATCGATACAACTGTGGCGGATTTTTTTTTTGCCCAATTGCACCCCAGTTGGAATATTTCTAGCTTCCTACTACATTGTATGCAACAGTAAATGGTGCCATTAGAAAGTGAAACTTGTCCCACAAAAAAGCCCTCAGATGTCTATGTGAATGGAAAAATAAAAAAGTTATGGCTCTGAGAATGATAGGAGTTAAAAATGAAAACTAAAAAATAGAAAAAGGCCTGGTCTGGAAGGGTTTATGGAAAGTATTTTATAAAATGGCCACCTTATTCATGACTTCACTTTGCAACGCCACCGTTTTCTTCCATGCTGCCTTTAGCTGTTCGTTTTTTGCTTTGATTGCTTGCTGTGCAGCCCGTACTTGATTTCTCTCGAGCAGTAGTCGGTTTTGTTCAGCCTTCATACGTTTCTGTTCATCCTGTAATTGTCTCCATTCTTCTTCTAAATGATTCATGTCTGCTCAGTTGGTAACTGAAGAAAACCTGAAGATGAGAGATTTGCATTAGTAATGTCAGTGTGACGACAGTGACATATATGGCTATGGGTAAATGGATGGTAGCTGATGGTAAAAAAAACAGGCTGTTTAATAGCACTGTACATGGCGATATCAGAAGAAGCAGTGGCTTGTTTGGAACACATTGGTCCAACAGTTATCCTTTTTTGGGATGTCGCAACAGAAAGTTGTTAGGAAAAGTGGAGATGCAGTGTTTATTTTCTAAAAGCCATCAAATGAATTCTCCCCCTTTTGTGAGCAGTTTCAGGTTTGTAAAATTGTGCAGGCTAGGGTTCCCAGCAGCAGCAGCAGTACAGTTTGGAAGATAATGGACAAGACAGGAGATGTGCAGCTGTGTAGGGGATGGAATTAGCGGCAACAGTAGCAAAGTATGGAACATAATGGATACAACAGGAGATGTGCAACTGTGAAGGGGTAGTAGTAGTGGCAACAGCAGCCCAGTATGAAGCATAATGTATACAACAAGAGAGGAGCAGATGTGAAGGAATAGTAAAAGTAGCAGCAAAAGCAGCACAGTATAGACCATAATGGGCAAGGAAGTAGATATCTGGCTGTGTAGGAGCAGTAATAGCGGAAACAGCACCACAGTATGGAGCATAATGGATACAACAGGAGATGTGCAGGTTTGTAGGAGGTAGTAGTATCGGCACCAGCAACACAGTATTTACCATAATGGACAAGAAAGTAGATCTGTGGCTATTTAGAAGTAGTAGCAGCAGCATATTGTTGTTTCTGGCCATGCTTTTTGCTATGGATGTCTGATAATGGAGCGCAGGAGAAGGAGGAATAGTCAGAGCAGTAGAAGCAGTAACTTATGAACAACAACCATGTTCTACTTGTGTCTGTGGCCTGGCTACTAAAAGACGGGGTCAAGCATGTCCTAATCTTATCACAAACACATTATTATAGGTGGGAAACTTTGAAATAACCTTTATTATATACAGTGTGTTAAAACTGCTATAGTCCCAGGGTGCACGGGAAGCCACAGGGGTTGACCTTATCAAGGTGATTATGTTGCTTTTGTCCAGTTTGCGGTCTAGTAACCACGTACCACCAGCATGAGTTTAGGGACTAATAGGACGTCCATATACTGTATCCATACTCAGTCAACCACTTGACTCAGCACCACGTTACAATGAACACACTTGTTCTAGGTAGAGATGGCTCCTGATTAGTGGTGAGTGAACCCATGGAAGTTTGGGTTCATCGGGTTTGGCCGAACTTCAAAGTTTGGGTTCGGGACCCGAACTTGACCCAAACCCCATTTAAGTCAATGGGGACCCGAACTTCACTTTATTATTTCCCGTTCTAACATGGTTATATCGGAAAATAACATAATACTTAAGACGGAATGCAAAAGGCATCCGTCCTGCTTTCAGTTATTCAGGACAGGACCCCTGCATAACAGAAACAAGGACGGATCTGTTACGCTGCCTATAGACTTCTATTATGATGGAGAGCAAAATGGAATGCCTCTAAAGGTGTCCCTTTTGCATTCAGTCTTAAGTATTAGGTTATTTTCCGATATAACCATGTTATAACGGAAAATAAAAAGTAATTCATAAATCGAACCCCCAACCCGAACCTGGACTTCAGTGAAAAAGTCTGGGTTAGGGTCCAGGCACCAGAACTCACAAAATTCAGTACAAACTCGAACTTTGCAGTTACCACTGTCTTACTGTGCCTAGGTCTGACACCTTTGACATTAAACCAACAGCGTAGATAATCCCCCGACGGGTTTTTTGAGTGTTTTGACCACACATTGACTCCGCTCTGATATCATCACCTCTTCATCACCCGGATATTCCACTCTCATACAACTCAACAGGAACACTATCTGGAATATGTTCCTTAGCACCCAGGTGTCATACTAGGAGGGGTCAGTGAAGACAGAGATGACAGAAAAGAAATGTATCCTATCAGGTTTCAAATTAACTGTTATGGAAGAGGAGGAATACGCATGGAGTCAGACTCAGAAGGGACATCAACATCATCCTGCTGTGACTGAGAGGATGAGTAAGCCGTCTGCTTGTAGAAAATGCCCTTGAAGACCCGAGGCAAAGGACAAATGTGGCTTGTTGCTACTTTGGCCAGTGCCAAAGTCCACTACAGTGTAACTGTGACACAGAACAATACGTCAGGCACTGCAACAGGATTATTATTGTCAAAGATTAAAGTGCCCTTTACACAGGACAAGAGACCAGCAGATTGTTGAAAAGGAAACTTTCCTACCCGACTATCTGTTGATCACTGGTGGAGGAAACCTGTGCATTTACATGCAGCGATCTCTTCCACAGTACGTGGAGGAATGATCGCTAATGACATCACTCTTCCCCATACTGACTCTTGTTAGCATTTATCTTTAGGATTCTGTACTGTGATTGAAAATTACACCGAGTCGAACCAATTTACAGAGTAACTGTCATACAGTATATAGCTTTTCTTTTGCTAATGTGTAGGGACAGAGAACATTTTTCTAATTTATAGTAGAAAACTTGGGCTGAATTGTCCATTATCAGCGTTCTTTTCAGCAATTCTAAGGGACATTTGTCTTCCTAATGGTAAATGCGCACGTTCTGGATTTATCTGCGGAGAAACCACATTGAAATCCACAGGTGTTCTCAGGGATATCCGTGCGGACAATCTGCATCAGTTGTTGCAGATTTGGTGTAGATTTTCCGCATATCCTCTCCCCATTGAAGTGAATGGATAAAACCCAGTCAGGAAAAATAAAATAAATTGACATGGATTTCCGCACCACAGGTCAAAATCCGCACGGAAAAAATCTGCATCGTCTACATGAGAATTTCAAATTCATAGAATAAAAATGTACATGACTTACGGTGCGGATTTTCAACACGCAAATACAGAAATACGCCTAATGTGGGCCTCTGTCTGAATAGCAAATGACCCCATTAGTTATTCCTCACGCATCAGCGTGGCCAGCGCTGTCATTGAACTCTTCTCCTGTATTTCCAGACGCGCTGTGTAATGAACCAGCCGGTAGGAGCAATGTCTGTGTGAGCGGTAAGTGCTCGCTACTGGCAATGCAGGGAGGCAGGGGGAAGCTGTTTTTTTTTTACTGTATATAGGGAGAGTTAAATACCGTACTATATACTATCCCTGACATCACATCTATAGTCTCTCATGATCGGCTGAGACTGACTACAAGACATTTCAAGCAAAAGCGCCAAGAGGGGGTCATGTGATTAGGGTGGCCACTGGCTTCACCTAAGAAAGCTGGACCTCACTGACCACGCCCCCAAACCAATAAACCATGCCCACGTCTGTGAAGCCATGCTCCTGCCTTGGTGAAGCCATGCCCCTGCCCTCCAAATTCCTTCCTGATAATGGTTATTGAGTTATCAGTATAGAACTGAGCTAAAATGAGAGACATTATTAAATTTATCTATCCGTCCATATCTATCTATCTATCTATCTATCTATCTATCTATCTATCTAACTCTATTTCTAATATCTCCTATGTATCTATCTCCCTGTCCATCTAATCATATTTATCTCTGTCTATTTGTATGTCATGTATTTCCCTATCTGGCCTCCCATTTGGTGTTTGTTACTCAGGATCACTGACCTTTTGCTGTTTCTCTGTTTTCTGATTTTGCCTCTGACGTGACCTCCTGGCATTTGACTCTCCCTGTTATCTGACGTTGCATGTTATTAGTCACTGTTTGGTATTTGCTAGCTGTGACCTCGCCTTTGCCTGACATTATCTCCTGGTTTCACTCTGCTGTGCACCTGACTTGGTTTTTGGGGGCTGGATAGCCTTGGGAGTGAATATTTTGTACCATGTGGGACAAATGCTATTTGAACAATGGTCCACAATGGGTGGCAGTATGCACGATGGGAAAGATTTGTCCAAGGCCTTCAGTCTCTTATAAATGCCGATGTCAAGCTGCTGAATAAAGCTCTGGCCAGACGCTTACTAAAGGTTATTTCTCCTATCATTCATAGTAGAGATGAGTGAAGTTATGAAAAATGTGGCTGCTTCGTCGAATTTCACAAAGAAGCTTGATTCGTGACGAGTTACTTTGTCACAAAGCACATTCCTTTGTATGTAGCAGGCTCAATGACTGGCAGCCACTCAGACGATCGGCCTTTCAGGGGTTAATCTGGTTTAAAAAATTATAATAATAATACATACTCACCTTATCCATTTGATCGCGGAGAGGTCATTGTGGCCATCTTGATTGAAGACACCGTGCAAAATCTCATGTGGTGATGTGACACTGTGACGTCACACTAGCACTGCTGACGTCACATGTCACCCCGCTCAAGATTTTTTGAGGTATGTTCAATCAAGATAGACACAACGGATGAGGTATTTTTTTTTATTTATTTCTTTGCCACCATTTGTAGGAAATTTGGCTTCACGGTAAATCAAATTTTTCCTGAAATTCAGATCGAAGTCAATTCACTTGACTTCAATTCGTCCAACACTAATTCTTACTCTTCACATGCCTTTGGGTGCGATTGTAGAGACTGCTTGATTTTGCCACCAGATATATCTAAGGCCGGTGTCAAATGGTTGTTTTTGTGGAAGGTTTTGGAACGCTTTGGTTTTTCACTTAGAGTTTATTATATGGGTAAGAACATATTCTCAGCCTGTCGCCCGGGTTAAGATTAATTCAGAATTGCCATCTTTGTCGGGCCTACAGCGGGGTACCGGGCAGGGAATCTCCTTTGCTCCTTTCTATCATTATAGAACCTCTAGTGCAGGGATCAGCAACCTCTGGCACTCCTGCTGTTCTGAAACTACAACTCCCAGAATCTTCCTTTCACTTCAATACAAGTTACAAGAACAGCCAAGAAAGTGCATGCTGAGAGTTGCAGTTTCACAGCAGCTGGAGTTCTGAAGGTTGCTGATCAGTGCGCTAGCTATTATAGTCCGGGAGGATGGATGCAGAAGGGGTTTTGACTTTGCAGTGTCAATACAAAAGATCTCTCTTTATGCCGGCAATATGTTATTATTTTTAAAAATACATTAGACATATGGAGGCATGTTCTGTCTACATTGGGTGAGTCTGGACGGTTCTCTGGACTTACATCATTTTATTAATAATGACCTATAATAACCTATGTAACTATGCCCCTTGATATTAGTAAGAAAGTTAAAACATGGATTAAATTTACTCTAAGTATGGCCGATAGATCCAGGGGTGCACCTAGCATTTCTGCTGCCTGAGGCGAAAATTGAAAAGGCAACTCCTAGCCCCCCCAATGGCCAAATTCTCATCCTAACCCTGTCCCTCTAACCTCACTGTTAAAGACATAGTTGGAAAACATTACATACACCACTACAGAACATATAGAGTAAGACAGCGCCCCATGCCTCTTATATCCAGTCACGTCTACTCAGATTTCAAAATTCTCTTTCCTCGTCTTCTCCATTTGTACCAGACCACCATGATGATTTATATCCGCCATCTTTTGTCTCTGCAGAATTTGACAAACAAACATCTTAGTTTTCTCCTTTTCAATCATTGTCTTCTAAACACCCCATCCTGCCACCCCTAATATTGTGCCCGCTGTGCTCCCCAATACCATCCTACAGAAACAGATAATCCATCTGAAAATTCTAGGACCACACAAATAGTGCCCCCTTTAATCATTATTGGCACACAGTGCCCTAAAAAATGACTGTTCTCAGCAGTAATGCTGTGACAGTAAGGCCTCTTGCACACGGGCGTCATGTTTGACGCCCGGATAAGATGCGGGTGCGTTGCGGGAATCGCCGCGATTTTTCCGCGCGTGCTAACGCTTGTAGTGCGCTGAGCACGCGCGTGAAAAATCCGCATGCTTGGTACCCAGACTCGAGTCAGACTTCATCACTGAAGTCTGGTTTCGGATGAGTATTCTGTATGTGTAATTATTTTCCTTTATAACATAGTTATAAGGGAAAATAACGCATTCTAATTACAGAATGCAATACCTCGGCTTGAAAGGGTTGTAAAATAAAGAGTTAACTCACCTTTCACAGCTGCTATAGAGCCACGTCGTCTCTCTGATATTTGCTGCTGAGACTGTGAGACGTCACTAGGTCACATGGTTCAATCATAGAGCATTTGAGTGGACCATGTGACCCATGTGATCTGTGACATCACGGCAGGTCCTTCATCGAACATCTGTTGCTCGATGAAGGACCTGCCGTGATGTCACAGGATCACATGGGTCACATGGTCCACTCAAATGCTTCTATGATTGGACCATGTGACCCTGTGACGTCACCACAGGTCCTCAAGCAGCCAAACTATCAAGAGAGACGACGCTCTGGGGCTCTGCGCGCACAATGGGAGAAGGTAAGTTAACTCTTTATTATTTTTAACCCTTTCAAGCCCGGGGAACATTGCATTCTGTAATTAGAATGCGATTATTTTCCCTTATAACTATGTTATAAAGGAAAATAATAACGATCGGGTCCCCATCCCGATCGTATCCTAGCAACCATGCGGGAAAATCGCAACGCATCCGCACATGATTGCGGATGCTTGCGATTTTCCCGCATCCCCATTCACTTCTATGGGGCCTGCGTTGCGTGAAAATCGCAGAATATAGAACATGCTGCGATTTTCACGCAACGCAAAGTGATGCGTGAAAATCACCGCCATGTGCACAGCCCCATAGAACTGAATGGGTCAGATTCAGTGCGGGTGCAACGCGTCCTCCTCACGCATTGCACCCGCGCGGAAAACTCGCCCGTGTGAAAGGGGCCTAATACTGTTGTAAACATAATGTACCCAAAAATAATTGTACTAAGCTGATATTATAATGTGTGACAGCAGAAAAATTCCCCCTTATGTGTGCTAGTACAAAAGGCCCCTTTTTAATGTCATCCAGTGCAAAAAAGATCCCTTTCTAATGTGTGCCAGTACAAAAAATGCCCCCTTAAAATGTGTGCCTGTAGAAAAACTTTCCCTTATAGTGTGTGCCACTACAAAGAATGCCCCCTATGCTTGCCAGTACAAAAATACCCCCTTATAATGTGTGCCAGTACAAAAATGTCCTTTATAAAGTAAGCCAGTACAAAAAAATTCTTCCTTATAATCTGAACCAGTGCAAAAAATGCCAACTTATAATGTGTGCCAGTGCAAAACAAACAATGTTACAATGTGTGCAAAACAAAAAATGCCCCCTTAAAATGTGTGCCTGTAAAAAAGGCTTCTTATAGTGTTTGCCAGTACAAAATGCCCCTATTTAGTGCCTCATAGTGCCACCCCCCCTCCTTTCTGGCCCAACAGTATGGTGCCAAAAATAAAATAAAAACTCAAATACTTACCTCCATGTGGCAATCAGTGATGTGGTGCAGGCCCCTTCTGACCTGTGTTCACACTGTATGCTGCCCGGCTT
The DNA here is from genome assembly GCA_033119425.1 of Bufotes viridis. Lineage (NCBI taxonomy): Eukaryota > Metazoa > Chordata > Amphibia > Anura > Bufonidae > Bufotes > Bufotes viridis. Next base: position 580,160,891 of record CM065590.1, read on the forward strand.
AAAGGGCACAATAATGATGTAATTGCACCGCCTGCACCAAACTCTAAAGCCAATCACAAGGAATGGTGGGAACATTAGTATTGAGCTCGAATATTCGAATAGCGAATTTTTATTGCGAATATCGCAAATTCGCTAATTTGCGAATATTGCGAATATAGCGCTATATATTCGCAATTTCGAATATTCTTTTTTTTTTTTTTAGTTGTTAATCCTTGTTGCTCTCTAGTTGTCTTCCCACTTCCTAAAAGCTGTTCTTACCTGTCCGGAGGATTCCTGGCTCCCTGCCCGCTCCAATTAATGCCCGTTGCCGCTTCTGCCGACTTCCCGTGTTCATGGAGCGTCCCCATCACAATGGGAACACCTCCATGCTAAAATGTACTGTAGGATGTGAGAATCACGATCTCACAAATTTGACTAAGTTGTTTTCGCAATGCAAACATATACTCGCATTGCGAAATCAACGTAGAGCTGGGTTCCTAATGGTTGTATTGCTAGAATATAACGAAGCTTGAGAATATAGCGCTATATTTGTGAATTCGTGATATTCGTCATCTTAGTTATATTCTAGCAATACAACCATTAGGAACTTAGCTCTAAGATCAATTTGCAATGCGATTATATGTTCGCTTCGCGAATGAAACTTAGAGCTGAATTCCTAATGGTCGTTGCTAGAATATAACGAAGATTGAGAATATAGCGCTATATTCGTGATATTCGTTATATTCTAGCAATACAACCATTAGGAACCCAGCTCTACGTTGAATTCGCAATGCGATTAATACAGGTTATATTAATCGCATTGCGATTACAACTTAGATCTGAGTTCCTAATGGTTGTATTGCTAGAATATAACGAAGATTGAGAATATAGCGCTATATTCGTGATATTCGTTATCTTCTTCAATTCTAGCAATACAAGTTACAACCATTAGGAACTCAGCTCTAAGTTTAATTCGCGATGCGAATATAAATTCGCGTAACATTCGCAATATATAGAATAATGCCGAATATTCGATTTTGACGAATATATGACGAATATTCAATCGAATATTCGCGAAATATTGCGAAATCGAATATGGCACCTCCCGCTTATCACTAGGGAACATCACTCCCATGCCCCGCTGCAGTATTCGACTGTATTCAGGAAGGCAATACAGTTGAATATAGAGTGATGAGCTCTTCCACAATGGAAGCGATCATTTACCACAGCCCTGCCGACACCCCCACTTGTCTCTGGGTTCGTACAGCCTGAGGCAATCATCTCACATCGCCTCATTGACGGTGCGCCCCTGGGAAGATCACACTTACAGACACACAGGAGGCTCCTATCATTTCAAAGCTGTGTAGAAGCCGTTCTATGAGGCTCGGGATCTCAGCTACCTCTGACATATCTCACCTGACACCAGACGTGGACTGCAACTTAGGAGAGACCCCCTAGTGGCCGTGACTTTACTGCTTTTTTTCAGCTGGATGCAGAAAGATTTTTTAAATGAAGTGATTTAGAAATTTGCTAGTTACACCATTCTCTAGTAAACAAAATGAAATAGTGTGAAAGTACAGTGACTCTTTAAGTAGGGTAAGCACAGAAGCATAGCTATAAAGGGTTCAGAGATAGCAGTCGCTACCAGGCCCAGGAGCCTGAGGGGGTCTAAAGACCCTTGTGCCACCTTAGAAGACACCGGTATTATAGAAAGTGCATGCTGGTCAAGTCACACCCCCATACAGATTACACCTTGTCCCTCTATATAATGACCCCCTGTACAGATTACACCTTGTCCCTCTATATAATGACCCCCTGTACAGATTACACCTTGTCCCTCTATATAATGACCCCCTGTACAGATTACACCTTGTCCCTCTATATAATGACCCCTATACAGATTATGCCTTGTCCCTCTATATAATGACCCCCTGTACAGATTACACCTTGTCCCTCTATATAATGACCCCTATACAGATTACACCTTGTCCCTCTATATAATGACCCCCTGTACAGATTACACCTTGTCCCTCTATATAATGACCCCCTGTACAGATTATGCCTTGTCCTTCTCTATATTGACCCCCTATACATATTACATCTTGTCCCTCTATATATAATGACCCCTATTCAGATTACACCTTGTCCCTCTATATAATGACCCCCTGTACAGATTACACCTTGTCCCTCTATATAATGACCCCCTGTACAGATTAAACCTTGTCCCTCTATATAATGACCCCCTGTACAGATTATGCCTTGTCCTTCTCTATATTGACCCCCTATACATATTACATCTTGTCCCTCTATATATAATGACCCCTATTCAGATTACACCTTGTCCCTCTATATAATGACCCCCTGTACAGATTACACCTTGTCCCTCTATATAATGACCCCCTGTACAGATTACACCTTGTCCCTCTATATATAATGACCCCTATTCAGATTACACCTTGTCCCTCTATATAATGACTAGAGATGGCCCGAACTATTCGCCGGTGAACAGTTCCCGGCGAACATAGCTTGTTTGCGTCCGCCGCGGCAGGCGAACATATTCGATGTTCGCGTTCTCCCCTATACTTTATTATTGAGCAAACTTTGACCCTGTACCTCACAGTCAGCAGACACATTCCAGCCAATCAGCATACCCTCCCTCCCAGACCCTCCCACCTCCTATCTAAACACAAGGACAGCATCCATCTTAGATTCATTCTGAAGCTGCAGTGTTAGTAATTGTAAATCGCAATGCGATTAATATAACCTGTATTATTTGCATTGCGATTACAACTTAGATCTGAGTTCCTAATAGTTGTATTGCTAGAATATAACGAAGATAACGAATATAGCGCTATATTCTCAATCTTCGTTATATTCTAGCAATGCAACAACCATTAGGAACTCAGATCTAAGTTGAATTATCAATGCGATTACTATAACCTGCATTAATCGCATTTCGAATTCAACTTAGAGCTGAGTTCCTAATGGTTGTTGTGTTGCTAGAATATACGTTATATTCTAGCAATACAACCATTAGGACCCCAGCTCCCAGTTGTAATCGCAATGCGAATAATACTTACAATTATTAATCGCTTTGCGAATCCATTTGATGGCTCTATTTGATTGTATATGACGGTTGACTATGACTACCACCAACGTTCTGCTGCCTCCAAAGCAAGATATCTGAACCCCCCAGGGGCCATTTGGGCGTTTTTGATAGAAAACGCATCAAAAACGCATCTGCGTTTTTATAATTTTTTCATTTTCTAGTTTATTTTTTTGTGTATTTTGCCACATTTGGTTGCATATTTACATTTGGTATAGGCAAATATGGTAGTCTAGATCATTACTCTGCCCAAATCTATTATCAGCTACATGGCTTAGAAAATATGCTGTCAAACAATGATCCTAGGTTTTGGTATAGACACATGATCTAGACTACCATATTTGCCAATACCAAATGTAAATATGCAACCAAATGTGGCAAAATACACAAAAAAAAATAGAAAATGAAAAAATTATAAAAACGCAGTTGCGTTTTTGATGCGTTTTTTTTATCAAAAACGCCCAAATGGCCCCTGGTTGGTTCAGATATCTTGCTTTGGAGGCAGCAGAACGTTGGTGGTAGTCATAGTCAACCGTCATATACAATCAAATAGAGGCATCAAATGGATTCGCAAAGCGATTAATAATTGTAAGTATTATTCCCATTGCGATTACAACTTAGAGCTGAGTTCCTGATGGTTGTATTGCTAGAATATAACGAAAATTGAGAATATAGCGCTAAATTCTCAATCTTCGTTATATTCTAGCAATACAACCATTAGGAACCCATCTCTAAGTTGAATTCGCAAATAAGATGTCCCAAACTATTCACTGGCGAATAGTTCCCGACGAACATAGCTTGTGCGCGTTCGTTGCGGCGGGCGAACATATGCGATGTTAGGTCCACCCCCTATCATTGAGTAAACTTTAACCCTCTACCTCACAGTCAGCAGACGCATTCCAGCCAATTAGCATACCCTCCCTCCCAGACCCTCCCATCTCCTGGACAGCATCCATTTTAGATTCATTCGGAAGCTGCAGTCTTAGTGAGAGGAGGGAGAGTGTAGTTGCTGCTGATTTAATAGGGAAATCGATAGCTAGGCTAGTGTATTCAGTGTCCACTCCAGTCCTGAAAGACTCATCAGATCTCTGCTGTAAGGACAGCGTCCTGACAGTACCCCAAAAAGCCCTTTTTAGGGCTAGTACATTAGTCTCCCTCCCAGACCCCCCCCCCCCCCACCTCCTATCAAAAAGCAAGGACGGCATCCATCTTAGATTCATTCTGAATCTGCAGTGTTGGTAGTTGTAATCGCAATGCGATTAATATAACCTGTATTAATCGTATTGGGATTACAACTTAGAGCTGGGTTCCTAATGTTTGTATTGCTAGAATATAACAAAGATTGCGAATATAGCGCTATATTCTCAATCTTCGTTATATTCTAGCAATACAACCATTAGGAACCCAGCTCTAAGTTGAATTTGCAATGCGATTAATATAACCTGTATTAATCGCATTGCGATTACAACTACCACACTCTGCGTCAACTAGGTAATTTTCCATGGGAGTTTTGCCATGGATCCCCCTCCGGCATGCCACAGTCCAGGTGTTAGTCCCCTTGAAACAACTTTTCCATCACTATTGTGGCCAGAAGGAGTCCCTTTGGTTTTTAAAATTCGCCTGTCTATTAAAGTCTATGGCGGTTCGCACTGTTCGCATGTTTGCGAACATTTGTGGAAGTTCGCGTTCGCCGTTCGCGAACGGAAAATTTTATGTTTGCGACATCACTAATAATGACCCCTGTACAGATTACACCTTGTCCTTCTATATATTGACCCCTATACAGATTACACCTTGTCCCTCTATATATAATGACCCCTATACAGATTACACCTTGTCCCTCTATATATAATGACCCCTATACAGATTACACCTTGTCCCTCTATATAATGACCCCCTGTACAGATTGTACCTTGTCATTCTCTATATTGACCCCCTGAACAGATTATATATTGTCCTTCTCTATATTGACCCCCTATACAGATTACACCTTTTCCCTCTATATAATGACCCCCTGTACAGATTACACCTTGTCCTTCTCTATATTGACCCCCTATACAGATTACACCTTGTGCCTCTATATAATGATCCCCTGTACAGATTACACCTTGTCCTTCTATATATTGACCTCCTATACAGATTACACTTTGTCCCTCTATATAATGACCCCCTGCACAGATTACACCTTGTCCTTCTCTATTTTGACCCCCTATACAGATTACACCTTGTCCTTCTATATAATGACACCCTGTACAGATTACACCTCGTCCTTCTATATATTGAACCCCTATACAGATTACATCTTGTCCCTCTATATATAATGACCCCTATACAGATTAAACCTTGTCCCTCTATATAATGACCCCCTGTACAGATTACACCTTGTCCTTCTATATATTGACCTCCTATACAGATTACACCTTGCCCTTCTATATATTGACCCCCTGTGCAGATTACACCTTGTCCTTCTATATATTGACCCCTATACAGATTACACCTTGTCCCTCTATATATAATGACCCCTATACAGAATATAATTAGTCTCTCTATATAATGACCCCCTGTACAGATTACACCTTGTCCTTCTACATATTGACCACCTGTACAGATAAAACAGTGTCCCACTATACAGGTGAAACTCGAAAAATTTGAATATTGTGCAAAAATTCATTTATTTCAGTAATGCAACTGAAATACTGAGACAATGTGGAGGCTCAGGAAGCCTTTACAGGTGTTATGGATTAATTAGCTAACTAGAGTGGGACACTTTGAGCCTAGAATATTGAACCTTTTCACAATATTCAAATTTTCTGAAATTGTAACTTTGGGTTATCATAAGCTGTGAGCCATAATCATCCAAATTACAACAAATAAAGGTTTGAAATATCTCGCTTTGCATGTAATGAGTCTCCTATATAAGTTTCCCCTCTTAGGTTACATTATTAATAATGAACTTTAGCACAATATTCAAATTTTTCGAGTTTCACCTGTATAATGACTCCATATAAAGATGATACTTTTCCCTTTATATAATGACCCCCTAAATAAATTACACCTAGTTCCTCTATATAATGACTCCCCCATACAGATTACACCTTGTCCTTTCATATATATTAATATTGCTTACCGTCTATTACTTCGAGATTTCTAATGATGCTGGAGCCTCGTCTTCTAAGTAAACCACTGGGTTTCATTTCCTTTCTTAGAGTCAAATATACGTCATTGGCTGTAAAATGACTTTAGCCTTTGGAACAGGACTAACCTGTTTGAGTCTTTTACATGTTGCCCGTAGTTATTTTCTATGAAAAGCCACATGTATAAAAAGAAAGGAGAACTATACACCTGGTGATGTGTAAAACTAAAGGTATATACATTGTATACAGGGAGCTCCCCCTAGTGGTGACTATTGGCCCACTGTATGGCTGTGAGGAAGAAAGAAGAGGATTTGGGGCTTTGTATCAGAAACTTGTATCATTAAACCCTACAAAATAAAATCATGACATATATGAAATATTACCTGGAATACTATCACCAATCCTCCCACATTCCTATGTAAAACATGCAATGCTGTACAAGTAGAAAGTTGGTACAATAGAGAGGATTTTTTCATTTTCATCATGGGCAACTACTCATTTTAAAACCCTCTTTAAAAATTCTTTGTTTACCCTTGAACATTGAGGAACATATGATTTATTTTTCTCTATTTTTGTTGACATCAAGAACATTTTCTCTTCCCTCTTGTTCTATATTCTACAACTTGGGCGTAGAATTTTCAGGCTTTCAGCAGTGCTTTAAAGTTGTCATCTGTCCTTCAGTTCTTTATCCTCCAATGAGATTGAGATGACTCTCTTGATCCTACCCTCTAATGATAATGAGATGACTCTGTTGACCCTACCCTCTAATGATAATAAGATGCCTCTGTTGACCCTACCCTCCAATAATAATGAGATTACTCTACAGACCCTAGCCTCTAATGATAATGAGATTACTCTGCTGACCCTACCCTCCAATGATAATGAGATAACTCTGTTGACCCTACCCTCCAATAATAATGAGATTACTCTACAGACCCTAACCTCTAATGATAATGAGATGACTCTGCTGACCCTACCCTCCAATGATAATGAGATGACTCTGTTGACCCTACCCTCTAATGAAAATGAGATGACTCTGTTGACCCTACCCTCTAATGAAAATGAGATGACTCTATTGACCCTGCTCTCTAATGATAACAAGATTACTCAGGCAACCCTTACCTCCAATGATTATGAGATGACTGTGCTCACCATACCCTCCAATGAACATGAATAGTGTATAGTGCAAATTGAAGCATCTGAAGCATAATTCAATCCGAAGTTTCAGAAAAAGTTGATTCACCATGAATCCGAGTTTCCTTGTGCTTCGTGGTAATGAATAGGATTGTATCTAAAATGGCTGCACGTGTTATAAAGTGAGTCTAAGAAGCAGGGGAACAAAAAATGACCCATAATGTCATACAGAGAGCCAATCCACAGATGGCCATCCCCTGTGATGTCACAACCCTATAAAAGGCCGGATCCTGCACAGTCTTCACCATTTCACCGTGAGCTGAGCTTAGGGAAAGACATGACAAACGATTATATGCTAAGGACAATGTTGCAGAAAGCTTTGAATTGCATAGAAATAGTACAGTGACAGTGCAGGCACAGTGTAGGGAGATCATACGGAGAGTTTTTAGACACTGTAGGGAAAGCATAGGGAGACTGCAGGGACAGTGCAGGTTAAATGCAATCACCATGTACATCTTGTTGAACTGCTGCCACAATCCTATTTTCAATCCTATAGTTTATATATAGAATTACTGTGCGTCAGTATTAAAGGGGTATTCCGGTTACCATATAACTGAATATAACTTCACATATTTATCGTTCAGGAGATATAAAAGTAGTTTTCTTGCTACCTGTGACGAGACCAATCTCGCCACATTGCATTGGAGAAACCTGGTTGCTCGCCTGCTGCCTTTGGACTATGGCCCCCTGTTAAAAGACATCTTTTTTACCTGCAGAAAAGCTTAATTCGTGCTTTTCTGCCTGGGGTTCGGTAGTTTTGGTTGAATGTGTTATACCCCAGATAGGAATCCCATGGAGCCCATTCGTATGAAACTGACTGTAAAGACTTTGGCTCCATGGCGATTAAACTGTATTCGTGTGGTCTGAGCGCCATTCACTTAATAATGTGCGCTCATACCTGAGCTATCTGGGGATATGTTAAATGTATAGTTTTAATGTAATGTGTCTTACCTGGTGTATTTTAACAGTAATGCTTGTTCTGTGTCCCCATGTGCATAATGGAGTCTTGTCTCTGAAATGTCTGTGTGTATTGTAAAGGGTGGGACATTGTGTATTGAATAGTGATGTCTGTCCTATTGTCCCCACATGTGTATTGGCGATTTCCCTTTGTCCTGAGAGATAATTGAATGACTCCTCAATTGTCTCCAGGACAGAAGACATTAGTGTATTCTCCTGCCTGTGGTGATTGCATTACCCATGTAGGGTGATTGTATCACAGGCAGAGGGGAGGGATATGCTGGGGGTGTCTGTATTGTCCCAATGTGTGTGATTGGCTGCTGTATCCCGTGTCGCAGTCTTCCTTCTGGTCCTCTAGGGAGTGTCCACCAGGTGGGAGCTCTGGATAAATACCGGGCAGGTAGCCCTTAATAAATATAGAGAATTCCTGTTTACCATCAATACGGAGCCTCGTCTCGTTCTTGGGGGATTCACTGTATGCTGTTAGAGACTGATTGCCAGGAGTGTAAGCTGATTGTCTGCTTTTCCTGTTCGTCTGCTAGCAGCTATTTGGGAGGTTCCAGTACGGGAGTTGGAGTGCTAGTTTGTATCCAGTTCGGGAGTTTGGTGTTCTGCAGTAGCTGGGCCTATATCTCTGTAAAGGGGCCGATCGCCTAAACGGTTTTTACCCCTTGTCTGCAGAAACGGTCCGTTACAATTGGTGGCGAGCAGCGGGATCGTTCCTACAGCCAGAAGGACAGCTACAGGAGACACCATTTCCTTGGATTTACAAGTGGGGGCAACGCATGTCCCAGTACAGCGACCCTAAAAGCACCAGAATGGAACCAGCAGTGTCATACGAGGAGGAGGACCTGGATGGCCGGGATGCATTAAGGAAAGGCATCTGGTACCAGGCCCTGGACAATGTACAATACCAGCGGGGTGAGAGTCTCCCAGTGAAGAGCAGCGGTGGCAGAAGCAAGTGGCCCTGCGGATGCCCTTTCTGGGAGAGCAGCCCCTGGATGAATGGGTGAAGGAACTAGAGCACCGGGTATGGCAGGAGCTATGGCTGGAGAATGCCTACCAGGCGCTCTGGTGGTATATGGCACAGTATATACCCTGGACAGCCGAGCATGACAAGCCAGAGGGAGAGGAGTTTGATGGTTCTGGCTTGTTATGGGAGTCCTTTGCAGAGCCTGACTTCGGGAGTCCTGCGCAGAACAGACTTCAGGACATTTTCTACGAGAGGGAGGCTAGGCATGACGGGGATGACCCCCATGAGGTAGAGCAAGACCTGGCTCACCTAGCAACCCTGGAGTGGGAACTGGAGCAGGACTACCGAGATCTCTTCCACTCCATTGGGAAGGCTCAGCAGGACAGCAAGGTGACAGATCCAGTTCCAGACCCATTCCGCTGGGAAGATATTATTGAAATTTACTGGGAGGAACCCCAGGCGGGAGGTGGAGATGGGACCGAGGTCTCTCCACCGGTATTGCAGGGAATTGGGAGCCTGAGCTCCATTCCCCAGCGGGAGATATTGCAGGGAATTGGGAGCCTGAGCTCCATTCCCCAGCGGGAGATATTACAGGGAATTGGGAGCCTGAGCTCCATTCCCCAGCGGCAGGCTGAGCTACAGGGGGCAGAGGTAGTTGTTCCTGCCCCACAGCAGCAACGTGATTTTTCGGGAATTGGGAGCCCGGTCTCCAGTCCCCAGCGGCAGAGTAACCAGCAGGGAATAGAGAGCCCAGTCTCCTTTCTCCAGCAGCAGGACTCTGTATTGGGAGGAGAGACAGTCGGTCTCCCTCCACTGAGGAGGAAGGTATGTATGGGAGAGGAGCTTACTACCACCTCTCCCCAGCGGCGGATCATTAATGGGCAGGGAATAGAGAGCTCAGTCTCCTTTCCCCAACAGCAGAGCTGTGTAACCAAAGGGGAGACAGTCGGTCTCCAGCAGCAGGACTGTATATCTAAAGGGGAGACAGTCGGTCTCCCCTCCAACAACCAGGCTTCAACCAGGCTACCCTCCCAGTAGCGCTGGCAACAGGGCAGAGTGACGCGGGTCTCTGCCCATGCAGCACCCCACCAAGTCAGCGCACTCGCACTCCAGCACAGCCGTGGTGAGGCACCTGGACATGGACAAGCTTCTCCTCTACCCAGTTGCAGTAACTATTTATTGTGGGTGGGCTGTGCTGTTGATTGTGTTTTGTGGGTGGGCTGCTGGACTAACAAGGGCACTGACCGGCAGGAGGTCAGATACCCTGTTAGTCTGTTTGGAAAAGGGGAGAGATGTGACGAGACCAATCTCGCCACATTGCATTGGAGAAACCTGGTTGCTCGCCTGCTGCCTTTGGACTATGGCCCCTGTTAAAAGACATCTTTACCTGCAGAAAAGCTTAATTCGTGCTTTTCTGCCTGGGGTTCGGTAGTTTTGGCTGAATGTGTTATACCTCAGATAGGAATCCCATGGAGCCCATTCGTATGAAACTGACTGTAAAGACTTTGGCTCCATGGCGATTAAACTGTATTCGTGTGGTCTGAGCGCCATTCACTTAATAATGTGCGCTCAGACCTGAGCTATCTGGGGATATGTTAAATGTATAGTTTTAATGTAATGTGTCTTACCTGGTGTATTTTAACAGTAATGCTTGTTCTGTGTCCCCATGTGCATAATGGAGTCTTGTCTCTGAAATGTCTGTGTGTATTGTAAAGGGTGGGACATTGTGTATTGAATAGTGATGTCTGTCCTATTGTCCCCACATGTGTATTGGCGATTTCCCTTTGTCCTGAGAGATAATTGAATGACTCCTCAATTGTCTCCAGGACAGAAGACATTGTGTATTCTGCCTGCCTGTGATGATTGCATTACCCATGTAGGGTGATGGTATCACAGGCAGAGGGGAGGGATATGCTGGGGTGTCTGTATTGTCCCAATGTGTGTGATTGGCTGCTGTATCCCGTGTCGCAGTCTTCCTTCTGGTCCTCTAGGGGAGTGTCCACCAGGTGGGAGCTCTGGATAAATACCGGGCAGGTAGCCCTTAATAATATAGAGAATTCCTGTTTACCATCAATACGGAGCCTCGTCTCGTTCTTGGGGGGATTCACTGTATGCTGTTAGAGACTGATTGCCAGGAGTGTAAGCTGATTGTCTGCTTTTCCTGTTCGTCTGCTAGCAGCTATTTGGGAGGTTCCAGTACGGGAGTTGGAGTGCTAGTTTGTATCCAGTTCGGGAGTTTGGTGTTCTGCAGTAGCTGGGCCTATATCTCTGTAAAGGGGGCCGATCGCCTAAACGGTTTTTACCCCTTGTCTGCAGAAACGGTCCGTTACACTACCCACTGTGTTTCCTCATGAATTACCATGGCATCGACCTGTAGTTCTGAGCCTCTGTTAGATCGAGCATGCTCAGTGTGTTGCTATCAATTCTCTAGCTAAATGTCTTGTGAAACAAAGGGCGTGTTAGTGTTCTGGTGATTAGTGAGTAGAGGGCAGCCAATCAATAAACATTAACACTCACAGCAGGAAAGCTAGGGATTGTGGCGATTGTAGTTTTCTGAGGGAAGATCAGGCGCCACGATGCTCTCAGTGTGTTGCAGACTCACACAGGAGATAGACAAATGGATTGCAAGGTAAATTGAAACTCTGGTTATATCTGTAGGTATGGGTTCTGGTTGGGTCTCAGCGTGCAGCCTTAATGCAGTTTTTAAAAAATTACGTTACTTTACCGGAATACCCCTTTAAAGGACAGTCTAATATGTCGCTTCCTTCATCTTGTTGAACTGCTGCCACATTCACAGTTAATCTCCTAGATTATATGTAGAATTATTGTGCATCAGTCGGTCTAATATATTGCCGTGTTTATCGTGTTCAACTGCTGTGACATTCATAGTTAATCTGTTACATTACTGATACACTGACTGTACACTGTGGCCGACAGATATTTGCTGGGCCCTCCAAAAGAACGGGCAGTGGCAAAAATGTTGCTGTAACCAACACACGTAACAGCAGAAAAAGGGGTGGTGGTAGCAGCAGCCGCAGAAATAGTGACAACAGATACACACAGCCAGGAATCGGTGGGTTCTTTTGACACCACACTTTGGTGGCATGACCCAGGAATTCCTCTGTGACCTCACCTAGCCTGAAACTGTCCCTTGCTTCTGCTGCTCTTTCTGCTAGTCAAGTAACGTATGCCGCCAGCTCTGCTCCGCTTTTCAGCGAGGGTGAGCTTTGTGAGAACAGTCAGCAGATACAGGTCAGGACAGACTTGGAGGAGAGGTCCACTGCAGACTCCTCTAGGTGTGCAACTACTGATGATAACAGTCGAGAGGTCAGGGACGTGCACAAGAGACAGGTGAGGGTGACATTAGTGAGGGACAAATCAATGTAGATGACGATGTAGTCGAGCTGGGTGGAAAAGTGCCTGTGAGACAGCAGGTTGGAAGCATACTCATGAGATACTAATGTAGCAGTGTGCCCATAAGACAGCACGGTGGCAACGTGCCTGTGGAACAGCAGGGTGGAAGAAGTAGGGGATCTGCATCCAGGGGCATAGCTAAATGCTCATGGGCCCTGGTGCAAGAGTTCAGCTTGGGCCCACTCCTTCCCTCAGTGCTTTGTGGCAAAAATGGAAACGACATTCCAAATTCTCAACCTAACCCATTCCTTCAAACCCTACTTTTAATGGGGTTATCCAACATTTAAAACATGACCCCCAATGCCCAGGCCCCTCAAATGGATTATTCTTACCGTGTTCCCCGGCACACGAGTCGCTGCAGTTAGGGTTGCCATCTTTCTCAACAAAAAATACCGGGCAAGTTAAGGCACACCCCAAATGGGGTGTGGCTGTGGGGGTGTGGCTCAACATGGGGTGTTAAGTCACTATGTTATAATGTGGCTAATACTGACAGCACAGTGCCTACAGAATGGATTTGACTATGAATGTGGATGCACAAGAAGGTAATGCACATGGTAATATACTCTCCCTGCAGTCTCCCTGCACTGAACCTGCAGTCTCCCTGCACTGTCTCTGCAGTTTAACTTCCAAGCCTTCACAATGAGATTGGGCCACCAAGTTGTATGAATATAATTAGGCAGAGCGGCCTGAGTTTATCGTAATCATCCAAATCGAATTTATCAAAACTTTGCACATCTTAGTCATGACATACAATAAAAAAGTCAGTTAGAGACTATGAAATGATATTTAAGGGATATCACCATTTTCCATACATTTTAAGGCAAAATTACTTATTAATGAGCCTTACGGCTTGGATTTAAGGGGTCAAGGAGAATTCTGTGAATCTTTCTCATAGGCCATTTCCGTTTATTGTTTTTATGTTTGATGCAATGTTATAATATGACTAATACTGTACAGAGTAATTTGCACCCTCGGCTCTATAATACTCACTATGTACATGTATCCAGGATGGAGGTGCGTTTTCTGAAGTTCTGATGATGCCTGTGTTGTATACAGTACTACTGTAACATCATGGATAATGCCAGTACAGAGATCTTCCTATACGGTAGGAGCGCCGTACACATTTGTTCTGCTGACAGCTGCCGTAGTATACAGTATATCTCCCAACTCCCTGTTTTCATTTATGCAGCATAATATGGGATTTATAATAATCATCTCCTAGTTTTATTCTTTTCGTTTTCAATATGGAGGATCCTATTTACTGTGCTCTTCTGTAACCTCGACAGAATATAATTGTCAGTGTAGACGGAGTTCTGGGAAAAAAAAGACTTCTATCCTTTAGACAAATGAAGGGTTTATTGCACCGCAGGGGCGGAGCCTCATTTCTTTAGTGCGGGCAATGCACTGAAAGACTAATTTGTATAAAAGTATTTTTCTAAAGAACACTGCAATTGATTTTCACAACACAGGTATCATTTTAATCATCAGGAGCAACCCTGCAAGGCAATATGCTGAGGGTAGTTGCTCTTAAAGTGTAGGTTGACTGTACAGACTGTAAAGCAGAGTAACTGTTCTGCTCCCCTGCAAAAGCTCCAAAAGCTTTGTACAGCTTTAAACCCACCTACAGTAAAATTAAGAGTACCTGGGAAAGCGTAGACTGTGTCACAGCACCCTGATTATCACTGACTGCCAGGCTGTAATATTTAGTTGTTCACGGCATAGGGTGAATTTCATTTTGTTCCCTTACACTGCCATCTGTTGGTCAAAACATATATTATAAAGACATTTAAAAGAAAAAAGGTACCATGTTAGCCAATAGTAAGAGGTCTTGATGCACTCAAAAAGAAAAACACTATAAAATATTGTAGTTTGATACCTTTTAATGGCTAAATAAAATAAATGATGTTATAAGGCAAGCTTTCTAGACTCTCAGGTCTCTTCTTCGGGCCAGAAATCTCTAAGAAACATGGATATACATACACAGTCAAAAACAGAGAGGTATAGTACTACATTCAAAAACAGCAAACACAAAACACTAACAAACAGAGTAATGGTCTTGGAAAAAGAGTCCTTAGCCTAGTTTCACATTAGTGGCGGCCTTTTCCGGCAGGCTGTTCCGGTGGGTGAACAGCCTGCTGGATCCGTGCTGCCGCTAGTGCACGCGTGCCGCCGGAAGTCCGCTCCGGCCCAATTGACTATAATGAGAGGCAGCTGGAATAAAACTACGACATTATAGTCAATGGGGCCGGAACCAGCACGGATCCAGCAGGCTGTTCACCCACCAGAACAGCCTGCTGGAAAAGGCTGCCGCTAATGTGAAAGTAACCTTAATTAGTTTATAGATAAGCCAAGTAATGTGTTAACATTAATGTGTTTACATTTATTAGGGGAAGACAGATGTTTTATGAATGGGGTTACATTTTTTGCCTGATTGCAACATTTTGCAAAAGTCTCCAAAAAATTGAAAGTTCACGATGTTTCTTTTGAAAGAAATACAATTTAGTCCTTAAACTGAAAAATCCATTGATGTTTCATGGAACAAATGTAACAAATGGCAAAAAATACATAAAATGTCTCGCACCATTTCTAAAGTTGGTGCCATCACTTTCTGCTCCATGTATAAATTTTAGAAATGAGCGAATTTCTCAAAAATTCGATTCGGCCGGTTCGCTAAATTCTCCAAAAAGATTAGATTCAAATTTATTTGTGGTGAATCGCGTTAAAAAACTGCTATTTCCTGACTGCAGAGAGCCTGCATAGTGGTGTAGAACACTGTGCTTTGCAGTAACACGCATAGGGAGTCTGCTGTGGTAGTGAAACAATACTGTGAGTCAGTATGACATGGCCATGACAGTCTTAGAATCACTGCACACTTCACTTATTTGGGCAGTTATGGGGCCAAAACTGACCAAATAACTCAAGTGTGAACTCAGCCTTACAGGTCAATGTTAGCGCCAGGTATAAAGAACCGTGCAGAGGTCCAAGATCCTACTATAGTGTGAAAGAGCGCACTCTTTTTACACCGTCATGAGCTGATTCCACATAGATGTCTACAGAAACTGTTCTATTAAACGCTTATGCAAGTAGAGCCCCCCCCCCCGACAGAGTGGAGAGGGTGTCGGCAGTAAGTTTGTGTTGACGTCACTGATTATTTTGCCCTTCCTCTGATCTGTCAGAACAATTACCCCCAAAAACACATCCTGCCTTTACTCAGCATTTGGTCAGTAATCCATCAGTATTGCTAAAGCCAAAAGAAAAAAAAAACAGGAGTGGATCCAAAACAGAGATGGCACGTGAATGGAATATTTGCATGTCTTCTGTGTTTTTTACCCACTCCTGCTTTTGGCTACCAAATCAATTCTGATGGGAACATACAGGCCTTACAGCTGCTACATAGCAAGGATCCATTTTGCGTCTCATCTTTCCTTCCTTCTGACAGATCAGAAGAAGGGTCAAACAAATGATGATGTCAACAAGGCCAAACATGAACACTAGCGGCCCAGTCACAGAGTGGGGAGGGTGGGAACAACATGAGAAGTCCACAGAGTGGCCCAATGACATAGTGGTGAGGTGGCAGCAGCATGAGGTGACCACAGTGTGGTGAAGTGGCATCAGCATGAGGAGACCACAAAGTGGCACAGAGACAGTTGTGAGTTGGCAGTAGCATGAGGTGACCACAGAGTAGCCCAGTGACATAGTGGTGAGGTGGCAGGAGCATGCGGAGCCCACAGAGTGGTGAAGTGGCAGCAGCATGAGGAGACCACAGAGTGGCACAATGACAGAGTGTGGAGCTGGCAGCAGCAGCATGAGGAGGCCACAGACTGGCAATGTGACATAGTGTGGAGGTGGCAGAAGCATGAGAATACCACAGAGTGGCACAATGACATAGTGTCAAGGTGGCAGCAGCAGCATAAGGAGGTCACAGAATGGACCTGAGACACAGTTGTGAGTTTGCAGCAGTATGAGGAGACCACAGAGAAGCCCAGTGACATAGTGTTGAGGTAGCAGCAGCATGAGGAGACTACAGAGTGGTGAAGTGTACACCAAATTGTGGAGTGGGATAGCCATCCATAAACCCGGACAACCCACATCAATGTACACAAGTGAGACACCTCTGGGTTATATTAAATGATTGACTCATCAGGTATAATTGCACTATGGGGCCTGATGTACTTGGAATAGGATTTTTTATGTGTACAATTGATTAGATATTAGTTACTATTGAGATTTGGTGATATTTATGAAATATTGTACAGAGCGTCCTCATATTAATTACTAAATACAACAAGCACTGTTATTTTTAGACAGTAAACAACCCTGTTATTACATGTGCCGTACATGTACTCTCTCCTGTGAGGGCTTGGATCCATTTGTGTTATTTGCACCACCAACCATATTTATGTGATTTTATAATGATGGATTTGATTCTTTTAATCATGATAATAAAGTTGTTGATTTAATATAACCCGGAGTTGTCTCACTTGTGTACAGAGTGATGAAGTGGCAGCAGCATGAGGAGACCACAGAATGGTGATTTGTCAGCAGCATGAGGAGACCACAGAATGGTGATGCGGCAGCAGCATGAGTAGATCACAGAGTAGTGATGTTGCTTCAGCATGAGGAGACCACAGAGTGGTGATGTGGCAGCAGCATAAGGATACCACAGAGTGGTGACATGGCAACAGCATGAGGAGACTACAAAGTGTTGAAGTGGCAGCAGCATGAGGAGACTACAGAGTGGTGATTTGTCAGCAGCATGAGCAGACCACAGAGTGGTGAAGTGGCAGCAGCATGAGGAGACCGCAGACTGGTGATGTGGCAGCAGCATGAGGAGACCACACAGTGGCCCAATGACATAATGTGGAGGTGGCAGCAGCAGCAGCTTGAGGAGGCCGCAGAGTGGCCCAAAGACAGAGCTGTGAATTGGCAGCAGCATGAGGAGACCACAGAGTGGCAAGGTGACAGTGTGGAGGTGGCAGCAGCAGCATGAGGAGACCACAGAGTTGTGATGTTGAAGCAGCATGAGGAGACGACAGAGTGTTGATGTGGAAGCAGCATGAGGAGACGACAGAGTGGTGATGTGGTAGCAACATGAGGAGACCACAGAGTGGTGATGTGGCAGCAGCATGAGCAGACCACAGAGTGGGGAAGTGGCAGCAGCATGAGGAGACCACAGAGTTGCACAATGACATAGTGTGAAGGTGGCAACAGCAAAATGAGGAGACCACAGAGTGTCATGGTGACATAGTGCGGAGGTGGCAGCAGCAGCAGCATGAGGAGAACACAGAGTGGCCCAGATAAACAGTTGTGAGTTGGCAGCAGCATGAGGAGACCACAGAGTGGCCAGGAGACAGAATTGTGAGTTGGCAGCAGGATGAGGAGGCCATAGACTGGCAAGGTGACAGTGTGGAGGTGGCAGCATGAGGAGACCACAGAGTGACCCAGAGATAGTTGTGAGTTGGCAGCAGCATGAGGAGACCACAGAGTGGCAAGGTGACATAGTGTGGAGGTGGCAGCAATAGCAGCATGAGACCACAGAGTGGCTCAGAGACACGGTTGTGAGTTGGCAGCAGCATGAGGAGACCACAGAGTGGCAAGTTGACATAGTGTGGAGGTGGCAGCAATAGCAGCATGAGACCACAGAGTGGCTCAGAGACACGGTTGTGAGTTGGCAGCAGCAAGAGGAGACCACAGAGTGGCACAATTATATAGTGTGAAGCTGGCAACAGCAGCATGAGAAGACCTGAGTGGTGAGGTGGCAGCAGCACCAGGAGACCACAGACTCACCCGGTGACAGAGTGGGGAGGTGGGTGGCAATAACAGTACCCACTGACGATGGTGGGTGTAAGATGGAGCACTTGGCATCGGATGTGTGGCATCAGGCGGGTGGCAGCATCAGAATAGTAGCTGAGGCAGGTACCAAGAAGAAACCGATCTCTTTTGTCAAGGTTTGGGTGAGGCAGCATGGATGATCTAATCTGATGCATCAGGCATTGGTGTTCGAAAATCCTGGCTGATCCTCGCCTGATTTTTCTTGACAAAGGTCAGTCTCTCCACATTTTGGGTGGACAGACGAGTTCTCTTTAGGGTAGCTATGGCCCCCGCCACACTAAACACCCGGTCTGATGCCGCACTACTGGCCAGGCAGGAAATCTTTTCCAGGGCAAACTCGGACAGTTACAGTAGTCCAGCAGATCTTCAATGTAGGGTGGTAGGGTGCTGTCCAAGTATGCCACCACTTGCTGGGTCAGGTTCTGCTCCAGGTCTAGCTGCTGCTGCTGGTGAGTAGTTTCCTCACTAGGCCGGTAAAGAAAGCTGCTTATCAGCTACTCTAGACTCAAGCTGCTGCTGATGGAGCTGGTACTGCTCCTACCCCCACCCCACCACAACGGAACCACGGTTCTCCCAAGCCATTTTATCGTGACGCCGCATATGTTGATGCAGGGCCGTGGCCCCAAAATTGGCACCCTGGCCATGCTTAACCTTCTGCCCACAGATTTGGCAAATGCCATGTTCACCTCCTCCAGCAGCTTAACAAAAAACTGCCACACCAACGAGTAGGTGATTTTACCCCCAACACTCCACGCTGACTGACTGCTATGACTGCTGCCCCCGTGAACCCCTACACCACTACTTTCCGGGCAGGTAGGCTCTTGTGAAGCGGGTGGTCTACCCTGGGCACATTTGGCTCCCGACCTCCCACTCTGCCACCCTGCTGACTCCCGGCCACGCTACCAACTTGCTGCCACCCTCTTCTCCCAATGATGATGAAGCCCCTTCGTCTCCCGACTCCTAATTCCGATCGGCTACATCATCATCGAATACTGTCTGCATGTCACTGATGTCCTCCTCCAAAGTCTCTGAGCCAGGAGCCTGACCGTTCGCAACACCAACTCTCAAGCCACTTTCCTCATCACTATTTGCCAGCCTACTGGAGAAAGCGGCGGATGTCTCCTCCAGATCTTGGCTGGGCAGTAGCTGCTGACTGTCCTCTGGTGCTTGTCCTCTTGTCTGGCTGAGGGAACAAAAAAGGACAGAGGCAGGTTGAGGACACGTGAGGGCACAGGGCTTGCTACTGGGCCATGCTAACTAAGGGTTGTGTCTGACAAACCCACCGACTGTTGGCGGGGGGTGTCTCATGTCACTTGGGACAAAGTGGATGACCGAGTCAACCATTAAAGCACCGCTAGGTTGCTGGTCAAGACACGACCGCTAGATGACAGCGGGAGCTCATGCCTCTCCAAGTGACCCCCTGCTGCCACGGCCCCTTACACTGCTGCGACCTGTGCCTGCACCAGAAACATTTAGAACTCTGCCCCTCCCCTGTTCTGGGCCTGGCACTTCTCTGTCTGACATACTATTAGATAAAATAAATAAATAATAAGGAAATGAATACACCCCAAAAAAGGTTAAACAAGCCTTTTTTTCCCACTAATACACCCCAAAAAAGGCTTTAGAACAACGGCTAATAAGACGTACAAATATTTCCTAGTAATACACCCTGTTAATGGCTGTATCACACAGCACTTACACCCCAATAAAAAGAACGGTTTGCTGGAATTACAGAGGTATCATCTATTGCAAATCTGAAAGCAGCAGTATAATGGCAATTTGGATCCCCAGTCAGTGCAGCAAGGTGTAATAGGATTGTTCCTATTGCCCAGGCTGTACAGTCCCCTATGGGACCCTGTTCTCCTTTTATAGTGTGGAATAATTCCTCCCTATCCTTTCCCTACATTTCTAATGATCTTTCCCTGAGTTTCTATTCAGCCCAAAAAGTATTTTCTAGCACTGTCCCTAGTGCCTGCTGATGTCTCTCCCTGCACTAAGTACCCTGGAAAATGGCAGAATTCAAGATGTCTGAGAGGCTATTTATGGGGCTGTGACATTACAGGGCTTGCTGGTTGGTGATTGGCTGCATGCATGGCATTGTGGGTGATCCCTGGTTCCCAGACTTCTTTGCTCCATGTCCTAACACGTGCAGCAGCCATTTTAGGAAAAAATTTAACGGGTGATTTATTGACTTTACAAGGTATTAATCTATTCTTTTGTGCGGGGTGCATAGTAACACAAGCATCACCCACACACCCTATACCATATATGAAGACAAAGGCACAGTTTCTGTTGTTTGCATGAATTTCCATTGATAAATGGGTTGAATATTGCATTATTTTTACTACACATGGATATGATACTTACTGCTCAGTAGGTTGTTTAGGTCAGCTTTGCAGGTGACCAAAGAATGCACGCTGCACGTATGTTTCTGAATTATTATTAGAATTTATTCATCTTTTCAACATGAATTATCATTTTAATTTTGATATGGATTCATAAGAGACTTCGTATGTTTTAATAAGCACATTTCAGAGTTCAGTGCTCCTTTTCAGCCCAACAACACTTTTGATATTTTTATGTATTACCGTGATATGCAATTTTGTGTGGAGCCACTTAATGAGGAATCCTCAAAGTATGCGTTTCCTGGATATTGATTGTAGCTGCTAATAACAGCTTTTTTGTATATTTTTATAGGGTCGAAGATCTATCTGATACAGAGTTCCAAATCTTCTGCTTCCCTTTAGACAACATTTGTCACGAAACAGCGGGTGTGAACCCACTGTGCCACGTGTTCTACCTCCTCTAAGGGCATTGTATAAGTGAACCCCTCGATTCTTCACCGTACCCCTGATGGTGGGGATAGACTTTCCCGAGGGGAACACTGGGTCACTACCTCTTGAGGAGGGTAGGCACACGAGGCAGCTGGTCCAGGCGGACCAGGAGGTACCAGGGAAAGGTACCAGAAGTACAGGCATAGTCAGCAGGCGGAGTTGTTACCAGGAGCAACAGTGCAGGACTGAAGAATGAGGCAGAGGCATAGTCAGACAGGCGAAAGGTCAGGACAGTCGGCGCAGGTACAGGTCAGGCAGTCTGGATTGGCAACAGGAGTGTCAAGGCAAGCAGGAAGGGATCAAACAGGTAGCAGAATCCAATGACACAAATATGAGTCAGGAACACAAATGGTTATCAGGAGCCTTAGCAGAGCAAAAGGACCTAGATGCTGAGGCATCTGGGAAGGGGGCTGAGCCACTTATGTATGCACAGGAGGGCTAGGATTGGTCAGCGAGGTCACATGACCTAAGCCACAAAGCCCAGGAAGTGAAGCGCGCCGGCCGTTAAGGAAGTGCAGCAGGAACAAACAGCAAGCATGCTGTGGCCAGGGCTGAGAGGAAACTGTGGAGCGGATCCACAACAGGCCACCTAATGCGCTTGCGCCTTACCTCTCAGCTGGACACCAGCCGACACTGTGCATGCGCCGGGAGCCTCAGCAGCGGTTAGAGGGTAGGAAAAAATTACGAGCTAGTGCGCAAGTGTGGCTAACTACTCCCGTCGGGATTACCGCCGCTAAGGCTCCCAGCGCATGCATAGTGTCGGCTGGTGTCCAGCTGAGAGGTAAGGTGCAAGCACATTAGGTGGCCCGTTCTCAACAACTCTGGTGTGAAATTTCCCTAGCCCGTTGTTGTGCGCCTGCTTGGCGAGACACACCTTCTTCCAAACATGGGAACGTCATGTCCGGTGCGGACGCGTCACAACTGGAACTGACGAGGGTAGAGAAATTTCACGGGTAGGGAAATATAACGGAACACCGGCCGCAGATCACCGATCAAAACGGCGCCCGGAACCGCGGCGGTAAGCAGGGGAACAGCGGCGCACAGCAGCGGCTGTTACAACATTATATGATGAAATTCTTGCTTCCTGCAGCCACCACTAGAAGGAGCTTATATGCACACAGCAAGGAGGAAAGCTCCTGAGCTCAGCCTAGTGGTAGCTGCAGACAGACAGAATGTTTCCAATGTTTTTGCTGGAGATTTGGAGCTCTGTATCCGAAAAACAAAGTTGTGACTTGTACAAAAACATATTGCAAATTCACTTTAAGGATGTAGCAAGCATGTGGTTATTCTCTGTACTTTAAAAAATATATTTTATCAATGGACTTACTACATCCAAAATTTTCATTGCAGTCTTTAGGTAGCCCCCATTATCTTCAATTTGATCCCTATTTCCTATCTTAACTATAACATTATTCATATATTCATGCTTCATTCTAAGAATTTCCGTCATTGCTGCCTTTATCTCCTTGCTTTCCACTTGCATTGCTTTCTCTGCAGCCAGTAGTTGGTTCCTCTTGATCAGTAGGTCTTCTCGTTCAGTCTGTAATTGTTTACTTTCACGGCTCAGTTGGTAGCTTATTATGAACACCTGGGGATGAGAGAATTGCTTCTGTATAATTGAGACACATTCACTCCATGTAAGCTCTGCATTTATTTCACTTGCACCATGTGTCCACCCTAACTATACAAATGCAATACTTTCTAGCAATATTGGCTGCAATTCACATTACAACCACTGGGTGGCATCATGTAGACACCCAGTGGTTGTAATGTGAATTGCAGTCAATATTGCTAGAATGTATTGCATTTGTGGAGTGGCCACATAATGCAAGTGAAATAAATGTGGAGCTCAACTCCCGGCAGAGTATCAAAAAATAATAGTTTTGTTTTTTAGATGCAACATCTCTATATAGGTTAAGTCAATATAAAAGATAAGATGGAAATATCTGGAGATGTTCTATTTATTAGTAGAATAGCATCTGAAATATTAATTTGGATTAGTATGACTTATCGACTTAGAAATGCTGAAATTATCATTTATCATAATAGTGGTACAGTGGAGATTAGTATCTAGTCTTAGGTGCTATAAGAAAAATTGATGGAAAAAGTCTGTATGAAGGTTTACTGGGTGTAAAAAATTGATGACCTATCCTATCTCATCCTTGCCATGGTGGATGAGCACAAATGTACCTCATATTCAGTTATTTAGTTCATATATTCTATGTTTGCATGTTGCTGTTGCATTGCATTGCAGGATAAGTCCGACTTCCGACACCCCCGATGGACAGCTGTTTGAAGAGATCAGGTGCTCGGTTGAGTGCTGCGGTCTCTACCTAGACCAGTGATGTCACGTTCATTGCTCATGTGACCTATGTACAGCTCCTGAATGGGCCTGGTCTCCAATAGACACTATCCAATGTAGGGCGCTATGCTCGACATGCTGTGTGCACACCCAAGTGATGTGGCCCTTTCAAACAATTGACGAGGGCGCCAAAAGTCAGACCCCTAGCCATCAAATTATGATGACCCATTATGAGTATAGGTCATCAATACTTGCTCCCAGAAAACCACTGGGAGCAAGCAAGCTTCTGCTTTTTTTGAGGACTCATTGAAATGAATGCTTCCGCATATGGTCCAAAAAAGAAAAACGGAACAGACATGGAAAGAAAATACATTTGTGTGCATGACGGCATGAGCCCTAAATTTTGAAGAAGATTAAAAAAAACACAAAAATATTGAAAATTAAATTCACTTTTTCTCCCAATTTTACATATAAAAATAAACAATAAAAAAGTAAACAAAGCGTCCAAAAAATGCCTGCACTATTAAGATATCAAAATATTTTCCCTGTGTGGTGAATGTTGTAATAAAAATGCTTTATTTGCCATGTTTTGGCTACTTTTCCTCACCAAAATACAGTAAAAAGACCTCATAAACTCTATAGATGGAAACATAAATAAGTTATGGTAAAGATATGGGAAAGATATGGTAGATTAAATGGTACCATTAAAAAATACAACTTGTCCTGCAAAAAAATAAGCCCTCATATAGCTATGTTAACGAAAAATGGGAAGAATTGTGGCTTTTGAAAGGTAGAAAGGAAAAAATGAAAGCGCAAAAACAAATATTGGCCCAGTCTTTAAATGGTTAAAGGATATGCACATCTTTACAACCATTATTTACTGCAGGAAGGAAAGGAGCGCCATATGGCTTTTGGAGGACAGATTTTGCTGGAATGGATTTCTGGGCATCAAGTTACATTTGAAGGCACACTAAGGTACCCCTACAGTAGAATCCCCCCAAAATAACCACATTTTGGAAACTACAACCCTCAAGCAATTTATAGAGGGCTGTAATGACCACTTTGACCCCCACAAGTGTTTTATAGATTTAGTAACACTTGGCT
This sequence comes from Bufotes viridis, assembly GCA_033119425.1. Classification (NCBI taxonomy): domain Eukaryota; kingdom Metazoa; phylum Chordata; class Amphibia; order Anura; family Bufonidae; genus Bufotes; species Bufotes viridis. Next base: position 580,185,720 of record CM065590.1, read on the forward strand.
ATGAAAATGAATTTTTTTTATTTCTGCCAATAAAATGTTGCATAAGCTCCCCCTTTTCATTTTCACAAGGGGTAACAGGAGAAAAAGCACCACAATTTTGTTATGCATTTTCTCCTGAGCAGGGCAACACTCATATGTACATAGTAGTAAATTGCAGTTTGGGCACACGGCAAGGATTGGAAGGAAAGGAGCGCCATATGGTTATTGGAGGGCACATTTTGGTGGAATGATTTGAGGGTGCCATGTTGCTATTTATTAGCCTCTGGATACCAATGCAGCCATTTTCTACAAAACATACATTTTATTTTTCACTTAACGGAGCTTTATTATTGGTTCCATTATGGGATACATACAACTTTTTAATCACTTTTTAGTTACCTTTTTGGGAAGCAGGATAACGAAAAGGCAGCAACTTTGCCATTAATTTTTGGGATTTAAAATTGCGGAAAACACAGTAAGGGAAAAATGACCCATTATCTTTATTCTGCTGGTCAGTATGATTACGGAGATTTTATATATTTTTTTTTACATTTTACCACATCTACACAAAGCATTTTAAAAAAAACCCGTATTTGTGTCACCTTTTTCTGAGAGCCGTATTTTATTTTTTGCTCATTGTCTTGTGTAGGGGCTCATTTTTTGTGGGATAAGTTGATATTTTCATTGGTACCTTTTTGGAGTACGTATTACTTTTTGACTGCTCACTATTATGCCTTTTGTAAAGCAAGGTGACAAAAAATGGCTGTTTTGACACCGTTTTAAAAAAATGATTTTGACAGCATTCGCCTGAAGAGGTAGAACATTAAATATTGTTATAGACCAGGTCATTACGGATGCAGCAATACTTGATATGTCAAGTTTTTAATTCTTGTTTGCAACCTTGCACAATAAAAGCATTTTTAAGGAAAAAATTTAAGAAAAAATGCTGTTTTGTTTTGCCATTTTTTATTTTTGCGTCAATCATCTTGTGTAGGGGCTCATTTTTTGCAGTTGACGTTTTCAGTGGTACCATTGTGGGGTACTATTGTACTTTTTGATCACTTGCTACTACACTTTTTGTAAGGCAAAGTGACCAAAAAATTACTATTTTGGCCATATTTATTTATTTTTTACGGCGTTCATCTGACAGGTTAGATCATGTGATATTTTTATAGAGCCGGTCATTGCGGCTGATGATACATTATATGTCTTTTTTATTATAGTATATGGTTTGATGAGGAGAAAGGGTTTTTACTTTTTTTAAACTTTTTATTTTTGTCCCACTGTGGGGCATTAACTTTTGGGGGTCTGATCCCCTCTACAATGCATTAGAATACATGTGTATTCTAATAAATTGGCTGTCGTTGTATTACCAGTGAAATACACTGACATCCTGCTTGCTGTAGAGACAGTGGCATGATGGCAGCAGCAAAAACAACCACAGAGTATGGTGCATGATGGTAGGCAGGCAGACAGCAGTAGTAACATAATGGTGGCAGCAGCAGCCATATGGTGCATTACATGATGGTAGGCAGGCATCGGCAGTGGCATGATTGTGGCAGCAGAAGCCATACGGTATGAAACATGATGGCAAGCAGGCAGACAGTGGCATAATGGTGGCAGAGCTGTATCCATACAGTACAGAACATGAATGTAGGCAGGTTGACAGCGGCAGTGGCATGATGGGGCACTGTTAGCAATGGCAGATCTATTTGTCGGCCTTGAGTTTTGTACACTTGAAAAGGATACATTTCAGCAAGCCGAAAAACCTATCTGAGATGACAATGGAGGAAAGACAGTACAGAGAAAGTACAATTGCCAAGTCTGGCCACTGGCCTCCCTAGAAGTCCATGCAGTTAGGGAACATAGTATGTTGAGGCAGTACATCTCCATTTTCTGACTTGCGTCACCCTAGCCCAGCGTTTCTCAAATAGTGGGGCGCCCCCCCCCCCCCCCGAGGCTCCGTAAAGGGGGGCTCCAGGTGACTTTCACTGTGGAAGAGTTCATCTCCATAGTGATCTGTATCGCCGTCCTCTGGACAGCGATACAGATCGCTGTGCTGTGCGGCAGGGGAGGGAGAGGCGTCTCCCTCCCCTGCTCCTCTGATAGGCTGCGGGCCTTGTGCCGGCAGCCTATCAGAGCGGTTCAGGCGGCGCGATGACATCATCGCGCCACCTGAGCAGAGTGCAGAGCGGGACACAGGCCGGAAGAGGCCTGCATCCAGCGCTTCCAGGGAGGTAAGTATTGGGTGGGGGGACCCTGGACCCTATTGGGGGAGAGCCTGCACCCTGCACCCGATTTGGGGGGAGGGGGTTAATGTAGCCTGCACATGATTGGGGAGGGGGTTAATGTAGCCTGCACATGATTGGGGAGGGGGTTAATGTAGCCTGCACATGATTGGGGAGGGGGTTAATGTAGCCTGCACATGATTGGGGAGGGGGTTAATGTAGCCTGCACATGATTGGGGGAGGGGGTTAATGTAGCCTGCACATGATTGGGGAGGGGGTTAATGTAGCCTGCACATGATTGGGGAGGGGTTAATGGAGCCTGCACATGATTGGGGGAGGGGTTAATGGAGCCTGCACATGATTGGGGGAGGGGGTTAATGGAGCCTGCACATGATTTGGGGAGGGGGTTAATGGAGCCTGCACATGATTTGGGGAGGGGGTTAATGGAGCCTGCACATGAATGGGGAGGGGGTTAATGGAGCCTGCACATGATTGGGGAGGGGGTTAATGTAGCCTGCACATGATTGGGGAGGGGGTTAATGTAGCCTGCACATGATTGGGGAGGGGGTTAATGTAGCCTGCACATGATTGGGGAGGGGGTTAATGTAGCCTGCACATGATTGGGGGAGGGGGTTAATGTAGCCTGCACATGATTGGGGGAGGGGGTTAATGTAGCCTGCACATGATTGGGGAGGGGGTTAATGGAGCCTGCACATGATTGGGAGGAGGGTTAATGGAGCCTGCACATGATTGGGGGAGGGGGGTTAATGGAGCCTGCACATGATTTGGGGAGGGGGTTAATGGAGCCTGCACATGATTTGGGGAGGGGGTTAATGGAGCCTGCACATGAATGGGGAGGGGGTTAATGTAGCCTGCACATGATTTGGGGGAGGGGGTTAATGGAGCCTGCACATGATTTGGGGAGGGGGTTAATGTAGCCTGCACATGATTGGGGGAGGGGGTTAATGTAGCCTGCACATGATTGGGGGAGGGGTTAATGGAGTCTGCACATGATTGGGGGGGGGTTAATGGAGTCTGCACATGATTGGGGAGGGGTGGTTAACGGAGCCTGCACATGATTTGGGGAGGGGGTTAATGGAGCCTGCACATGATTTGGGGAGGGGGTTAATGGAGCCTGCACATGATTGGGGGAGGGGATTAATGGAGCCTGCACATGATTGGGGAGGGGTTAATGGAGCCTGCACATGATTTGGGGAGGGTGGTTAATGGAGCCTGCACATGATTTGGGGAGGGGGGTTAATGAAGCCTGCACATGATTGGGGGGGTTAATGGAGCCTGCACATGATTTGGGGGGAGGGGGGAAGCCTGGACCCTGCACATGATTTGGGGGGGGGGGGTTAATGGAGCCTGCACATGATTTTTGGGGGGGGGGGGTGTTAATGGCCCTCACCTGTGGGGAGATTGGTGTACTTATAACAATTTTATAGACAAATGATACTATTTACAGTCGTGCGGGGGGCGCGAAATGTTTTCTTCTTCCTAGGGGGGGCATGACAGAAAATAATTGAGAAGCACTGCCCTAGCCCGACGTATGAAAAAATTGCTCCATCATGTTGATGATAATGAACTGGCTGCTGCTACTGCTCCTACAGCTTATCTTGCTTGTGGTAGCAGAGACGGCAGGAGGTGGGTGACTTGGCAGATGGAGGAGGGGTCAGCATGAGCATCTGCGCTAAGATAAATATCAGTGGGATGACATTCCTATTGATAGATCTGGAGGCTTCCTTACAGGGCCTGAGTTTGTGACACACATCTCTGATGAGCTGCCACTGCCTGACCTCAAAGCTGAGACCGTCTGGTGCATGACAAAATCATTCATCACTTGATCCACAATTTGTTCTAACTTGATGGAATTCAACATTGCACATGCTAGAGCATCTGTATGAGCAACATCGTTCAGATGCTCTAGCATGTGCAATGTTGAATTCCATCGAGTTAGAACAAATCGTGGATCAAGTGATGCAATGGCAGACCATTCTGTCGCTGCAAGGCCAAGAGGGCGTTCCTTGCCACTTAAGAATGGCTGACATTTGAGGGCAGTCCCCTGGACATGGCCAGCCCCCTCTGCAAGCTGCTGTATTTTTAAAAAAAAACTTGATTAATCACATGTGCCATGCAGGGAGCATGAGTTATTTCCTCTATATCAGTGGTCCCCAACTTTTTTGGACCAGTTTCATGCAAGACAATTTTCCTAGGGACCAGGTGGGTGGGGCTTAGTGGTGGACAGGGCTTAAGGGGTGCTGGTCGCTGCTGACTCATTCAACTCTGCCCTAAACCCCTGAAGAGATCTGGCAAAACATGTCGGGGGGCAGTTGCAGTTTTTAGCAATTGTTGTTCACCCTAATGCAGTTTTTAGGTAGTTCTGAGGTAGGACACCTTCTTTGAGTACTGCAGCGTTAGATGAGGCCAGTTGAGATCGCATAGCTAGTCAGCCAAGACATTACGTCATTTGATGATAGGTCACAGTGTGCTGTGTGTGTGTTGTTGCCACGGGCGTAGGAAGCGGGGGGGACGGGGGGGTCGGATCCCCCCCAAGAAATAATTCGGGGGGGACGGGTATGCAAAAATCCCCCCTGCTTTCGCAGGGCAATGTGTGCAGCGGTGGCGGGGCACAGGGAGATGAACGCTTTCATTGTGGAAGCGTTCATCTCCATAGTCATCTGTATCGCCGTCCCCAGGACAGCGATACAGATGGCTGTGCTGCGGAGCAGGAGAGGGAGAGACGTCTCCCTTCCCTGCTCCTCTGATAGGCTGCCGGCACTAGGCCGGCAGCCTATCAGATGTTGGTACAGGCGGCGCGATGACGTCATCGCGCCATCTGTGAGCCGTACAGCGCGGGACACAGGCCGGAAGAGGCCTGCATCGCATCACTGTGACGGATGGAGGTAAGTATAAGTGTCTTGTTTTGTGTGTGTGTGTGTTTGTGTTTTTTTTTGTTTTTTTTAACCGGACCCACTGGCCCATAAGGAGGGGAGGGGAGAGATTTTTGGCACTTGGGGGGGGGGCTTAGAAATGTGGGTGTGGCTTGAGGGTGAGCGGGGACACAGGGGCCCCATAAGTGCTGTCCCCCCCAGATTTTTGGGGCTTCCTACTCCCCTGGTTGTTGCATGAATGTGATTCGACAGCTACTGACATCATGTCGGACAAGTGTGCAGGTCATTGAGTAATTTGTTCTCAGTACAGTAACATTCACAGGATTGTCACCATCTAGGATGAAACCGCAGGTGGCTCATTCCCCTGGCTCATCCATGCACCGTGTCTCAGAGTCATGTCAGTCGAGCGGATACTAGCTATATAGTAAATCTCTACTGGCCTCATATTTACGCTAGCACAGACAGCTAGTAGTGAATTGGAGATTGTGCACATCTCCATTTCCCAGCATATCAATCACGTCAGTGCCTTTCAGGGACAGCATAGTTTTTAACTGTTTGTCTTGGCTCACAGCAATTTTATTATTATATATTAATTAAAGTCAAGTCTTAATCACCATATTACACCAGGGTCAAGATAGGGTTAAGCCTTTTAGGCATTGTAAATAAGTGTTACTGATTCACGTGCATAACAAAACACAAGGTTCATATTAAAATATATAACACTATGTAATGACTATATAGACTGACTAGGGTCTCTGCTGCACTGGTCTCTGCTGCACTGGTCTCTGCTGCACTGGTCTCTGCTGCACTGGTCTCTGCTGCACTGGTCTCTGCTGCACTGTACCGTATTTTTTGCCCTATAAGACGCACCGGCCCATAAGACGCACCTAGGTTTTAGAGGAGAACAATAAGAAAAAAATATTTTCCATTACACCTCAGGTCAGACCAGCAATGTTAATCAGACCTCTGCTGACAGCCCTAATCAGACCCCAATGTCAATCAGACCTCAGATCAGACCCCCAATTCCTCAGATCAACTCCTCCCCAACCTTCGTCCATCTATCAGCCCCCCATGTCAGCCATCAGCCCTCATGTCAGCCAGCCTACTGCCGCTTGATTGTCTGATCAGACGGTCTCTGAGCCAGTCAGGGCAAGTCCCCACGCACTTCCTCCCACTGTTATGTGATCTTCCTTATTCTTTTTTCCCTCCTGGTTTTCCCCACCAGTTCTCACAGTAAAATGGCCTTGGGTGCCAATTGCACATGATTTGTTTAAAGCGAATACCAAAAACTTAGCAGACAAATTTTTGTGAAATTCACTGTATCCAATTAATTTAGAATTGAGTAACTCATCTCTAGTCCATTTCTTATAAAAAGGAACTTTTAAAGGAGTATATCTCTATTCTATTTTTATGAACTAAAATTACCTGATTATATATTTCTTCTAATCTGTTTTTATTTTCTGACTTGAAATTTTTTTATCTATTTTCTGTACTTAAACCTAGGGCAGACATCTTACCTGAGCTGCTGCTAACAGCATTCAGAAGTATGATTTGCAACCACCACATGCACCATATGAACCTGTAGACTGGAGAGGATTTACTTACTTTCATCCTAGAGTGTTGTGGGCATGCTTTGTGATATATTCAGAGGTCATTGTGCAGGGAGGGGGATAGGATAAGCTGTAATGTCACCTCATTTTAATGGCGGAACCTGTGGTATCTATATACAGGGACCTGTCATTGTAATAAAACTTGTGATAATATTAAGTGCAGAAAAGTGATCTGCACAGAACAGAAAGTGTCAGCCTATTATTTGGCAGAGTGAAAACTGTATGATTTCAGGATTTATGTAAACTAAAGAAAGTGACATGGAAAATTAAAAACATCAAAATTATTGCAAAATGTGTTAACAATAAAAACTTAATTTATACAATAGGTTAGTTTCTGATTACATATTCCCATTAAGATGTATCAACTTACTATTCCAATAAAAAGAAAACCGGCAAGTAGTGTGGAATACACAGGCAAAGACGTCTTCACTTTTCTGTTCTGTCTTGGTAAAAATACACATAGAATAATGATAATTCCAATGAGTAATAATAAACCTATATCGACAACAGAAGCAGCAGTTTCCATCCACAAACTCCATTCTGTTACTGACAATGAAATTTCATCTACAGTATGTAGGACTGAACTAAGATGAAGGTGATCTAACTATCTATCTACCACATATCTATCTATCTATCTATCTATCTATCTTATATCTATCTATCTATCTATCTATCTATCTGTCTGTCTGTCTGTCTCCTATCTATCTATCTATCTATCTATCTATCTATCTATCTCAAATCTATCTATCTATCTATCTATCTATTTATCTACCTATCTATCTTATATCTATATATCTATCTATATATCTATCTATCTATCTATCTATCTCATATCTATCTATCTATCTATCTATCTATCTATCTCATATCTATCTATCTATCTATCTATCTATCTCATATCTATCTATCTCTACTATCTATCTATCTATCTCATATCTATCTATCTATCTATCTATCTATCTATCTATCTATCTATCTATCTATATCTATCTATCTATCTATCTCATATCTATCTATCTATCTATCTATCTCATATCTATCTATCTCATATCTATCTATCTATCTATCTATCTATCTTATATCTATCTATCTATCTATCTCCTATCTATCTATCTATCTATCTATCTATCTATCTATCTCATATCTATCTATCTCATATCTATCTATCTATCTATCTAATATCTATCTATCTATCTCATCTATCTATCTATCTATCTATCTATGGGTATAGAACCACTAAGTCAACTAACATATATGACTTTGGGCTACTCCTAAGGGTAGTCCACTGGTATTCACCCTTTAACCTCTACCAATGCATCTGGACTTTGTTGCAGGAGAACCACCAGGCCGCTACCCCCTGCAGTAATCTCTGTGTGATTGACAGCTCATCCAAGGGTCAGAGACACCAGTGGAAAGCACCAAGGAATCAGGCAAAATTATAGATTCAGGCCGAGGTCATAGCAGGCAGGGTACAAGCAGCAGGGGAGGGTCAAAATCAGGAATTGGGAATAAATCGGTACACAGGCAGTCAAGCAGATACTGAACACATATACAGGAACTAGCAAACTAGAAAATATATTGCTCAGGCACCTCACCACAGAGGAACACGGACAAGTCCTAGCAGGCAAGAGCAGGCCCCTACCTACTGGTGAAGACAGAGCAGAAGATCCCTGTGGCCATATTCACTGCAAGGAAGCTGCGAGAGGTTGCCAGGTCCAAACCTCCAGAGAAGTCAGTAAAGCGTGCGCAGAGCAGTGTCTGTGACCTCCTGGGAGAATGGGGCAGCAGCGGGCACAAGCCGGGGAATTAACATCTATCTACTCCATCTATCTACCTATATATCTCAAACGTAACACAATATGCAGTAATCGACTAAACTCCCCCTAGTGGTGGCTGTAGGCATTAAGATATTTGTCAGATAATTAATAGGGTTCTCCAGACATTATTTTAAAAAAAATTGATTCTTTCTTCTAACCTGTTGAAGAAAGATTGTTTACTTTATGCTTACCCGCCTGTTTCTCCACCGATGCCACTGTCCCCATTGCACTCAGCAGAACTGAACCCGAACATTATCCGTTCTTCATCCCTCCAGTCCTTCTGAATTGAGCATTGGAGCAAGAAATGACATACCGGGCATCTGTTAGGCATAGGCTTCTGCCTAGCAGTGAGCCTGGTGACGTCACCAGCACTAGGCTAGGGCAGCACTATAGACCGCCCATTAGTGACATCACCAGGATCACTGCTAGGCGGAAACTTCCACCTAGCAGTGTAGAAATGTACATAATTCAGCCCTTGGGGCATGAAATGGTCCGATGCTCCACTCAGAGGGGTCGGAGGGGTGAGCAAGGGGGAAAAAGTGCATTATAATCACCCAGCTGCACACATTTTTGATAACTAGGTATGCTTTGCCTTTAAAGAAAGTATTTAATGAATTGGGCACCTTATTCATGATTTCAGTTTGCAAAACCACAACTTTCTTCAGTGCCGCCATTATCTGCTCGTGTTCTGTTTGCATTGCTTGCTGTGCAGCCTGTGCTTGATCCCTCCGGGGCAGCAGTTCTTCTCGTTTAGCCTTCGTTCTCTTCCTGCTCTTGTTCCGATTCATGTTCTAACTGAATTCTTTCCGCACAGTTGGTAACTTAAGAAAACCTGAGGACAAGAGAATTTCTTCTGTATAGTTGAGCATCACATTCCCTCCATCATCCATGTGCTGCACATAGACATTATAGAAATGAGAAAATTTGGCTGACAGATTCGATTTGGTCTGAAACTATTTGACAAAAATTGAAAGTTCCCAATTGCCATAAAAAGTCACGTATAACACTATGGGGTTACCTATGACTGTATCTTGCCCTTTTCTTTGACATCAAGACAGGATTAGCAATATCAGAGTGATAGGGACTTACGATATATGGCGATATAGATATACAATACATGGCTTCGGGTAAACCCATGGTGGATGGTGGATGGTAAACAAACAGATTGTTTTAACCCCCTTCAGGAACCCCACTATACATGTACAGAGGAAGTACAGCATTTAAACATGGTGCCGTACCCCAGTAAGGTTACTGCAAAGGGTTAATTGATGTAATATCCTATTGCTGTGTTAACCCCTTCCTAAAATGGCGCCATACATGACCAGAAGCTGTGCTTGCTTGGTCAGGACAGGAGCCTGGCTATTACTGATGGCAAGGCCCCTGCTGTATCGCTGAAAACTATGTAACCAGCAGATTAACCCTTTAGGTACTGTCTGCCGCATCTGTGGGGTATATAGAGGGAGACAGCAACCGCTCTTACTCCATCAGCTTCCCGAGATGCGATGGTTGCTATGGCACTTTGAAGCCTTGCAAAGGCCTCCAGGTCTGCCATATATGAAAGCCTATGTGGATCAGCCCTCAGGCTGGACCTCATAGGCAACAGTCATTGTGAAACTGACAGTTTCAATGCAGTACAATACAGCATGTATTGTACTGCATTGAAACAGCGATCAGACTCTCAAAAGTTGAAGTCCCATAGTGGGACAAAAAGAAGGTAAAAATTAAAAGAAAAAAATGTTTTATAAAAATGCAAAATGTTTCAAGTGTAAAAAAAGCTCCACCCCCCCCCAGCCATTTACTATTGTAAAAAATATTAAAAAAATATAAAAAACAAAACAAAAAAGACACATTAGGTATTGTCACTTCTATATAAAATATCACATAATCTGCCATGTCAAGTATACTTCATAGAAAAATAAATACAGTGTCAAATCAGTCGTCGCCCCCGATCAAGAATAAATGATGTCAAGCAATCAAAAATTGTATATACCCTAAAATATCACCTGCAAAATTAATATAAAAAATAGCGACACAAATATCCTTTTTTGTGTAAAACTGAAAAAAACACACACATTTAGTATAGCTGCGCCCGTAACAACCTGCTCTGTAAAAATATTATAGATATCCCGTCAGGTGAACGCCATAAAATAATACAGACTATGCCAGAACAGCCATCTTTTGTTCACCTCGGCTGCCAAAAACATACTATCAAGCAATCAAAAAATCTTATCTACCCCAAAATGTTACCAAAAAAAACGTCAACTCAACCCGCAAAAATTGAGCCCTCACACAAGACCACTGCAAGGGAAACCAAATATGGATTTAAGAAAATGGCAACACAAAAACATTATTTAAAAAAATGCTTTAATTGTGTAAAAGTAGCAAAACGTAAAAAATAATATAAAAAATTGCTATCTCTTAATCATACTGACCAGCAGAATAAAGTTGGTATGTACTTTTTCCAGTATGGATGTGGATGCTGGAATAACAAAACCCAAAAAGCAGTGCAGTATTGCTGCCTTTCTTTATTCTGCTTCCCAAAAAGCGAAATCAAAGCTATCAAAAAGTCATATATATATATATATATATATATATATACCCCAAAACCAATTTTAATGGTAACTCATCCTGCAAAAAAAAGGCCCTCACACAGCTCCATCAAGATCAAAATAAAAGACCATTTTGTCCCGCAAACTACAAACCTTCATATAGGTATGTGAACAGAAAATAAAAAAGTTATGGCTCCAGAACGCAGGGAGTGAAAAAAAAACTCGCAGGGGACTGATGGGATTAAGACACCCTCTTCTATTGGTGGGCATCTGAACAATAGGTTGTCTAGCTTGCAAGCCTGTGAAGAAGCATAGCTGCAGAATCGAAACCTACTCTGACAATAACATCTTCACAAAAACCGTGCTCTGCCGGGAGCTTCATAGCATGGGTTTTCAAGACTGAGCATCTACATGCCAGCCTTACATCACCAAGCAAAATGCCACCGGACTGGAGTGGTATAAGGCAGGTTACTACTGGACTCTGGAGCAGAAGAAATGTCTTCTGAGGAGTGATGAATCACCCTTCTCTACAGTGAATGCCCAGGAAAAGTTATAGACCTGATGGCATTGTGCCAGCTGTAAAGTTTGGTGGAGGAGGGATAACACTATTGGGTTTTTTCAAGGGTTGGCCTTAAGAGGCAATAAGGGGCCATAACTACTATTTGGGGGCAGTAAGGGGGCATAACTACTGTGTGGGGTCAGTAAGGGGGCATAACTACTGTGGTGTGAGTAAGGCAGCATAACTACTGTGTGGGATGAGTAAGCGGGCCTAACTACTGTGTGGGGTCAGTAAGGGGGCATAACTACTGTGGGGGGTGAGTAAGGAGGCATAACTACTGTGTGGGGTCACTAAGGAGGCATAGCTACTGTGGTGTTAGTAAGGCAGCATAACTACTGTGTGGGGTAAGTAAGGGGGCGTAACTACTGTGTGGGGTGAGTAACAAGGCATAACTACTGTGTGGGGTGAGTAACGGGGCATAACTACTGTGTGGGGTGAGTAAAGGGGCATAGCTACCGTGTGGGGTGAGTAAGGGGGCATAACTACTGTGTGGGGTGAGTAAGGAGGCATAACTACCGTGTGGGGTCACTAAGAAGGCAACCCTACTGTGGTGTGTCTAAGGCAGCATAACTACTGTGTGGGATGAGTAAGGGGCATAACTACCATGTGGGTCAGTAAGGAGGCATAACTTCTGTGGGGTGAGTAAGGCGGCATAACTACTGTGTGGGGTGAGTAAGGGGACATAACTAACAATGTGGGGTCAGTAAGGAGGCATAACTTCTGTGGGGTGAGTAAGGCGGCATAACTACTGTGTGGGGTGAGTAAGGGGACATAACTTATGTGTGGGTGGGGTCCTATGTCAAGTGTGTGCAGTCCTGACTGGTGTGGGAGTGGGGTCTGCTGGGTACTTGCCTATTCTATTTATGCCCCTGATGTAAAAATATCTCAGAAAGGAGAATATCTCAGAACATTTAGCACCCAGTGATGTCCATATGGTTACAGGACATTGCCACGGGTATCTGTTATTAGTCACATGACTAGAACACATATATACTTATTTTTATAAAATTTGCTACTCGTTAATAAATGTAACTCCTTTTTTTCAACACACAAGCAACTGAAACCTAGAAAAGGAACAGCAGAGTTTATAAAGTAAAGACCCCCTCCTCCTGTACAGAACACCTCATCCCGGCCTCTATCTAATGATCCCCGGTCCAGAATACACCTTATCCCTCTCTATATTTCAACCCCCTGTACAGATTATACCCTGTCCCTCTATATAATTACCCCTATACAGATTACACCCTGTCTCTCTATATAATGACCCCCTATACAGATTACACCTTGTCCCTATATATAATTACCCCCTATACAGATTACACCCTGTCTCTCTATATAATGACCCCCTGTACAGATTACAACTTGTCCCTCTATATAATGACCCCCTAAACAGATTACACCTTGTCCCTATATATAATGACCCCCTATACAGATTACAACTTGTCTCTCTATATAATGACCCCCTGTACAGATTACACCTTGTCCCTCTATATATAATGACCCCTATACAGATTATAATTAGTCTCTCTATATAATGACCCCCTGTACAGATTACACCTTGTCCTTCTATATATTGACCTCCTATACAGATTACACTTTGTCCCTCTATATAATGACCCCCTGCACAGATTACACCTTGTCCTTCTCTATTTTGACCCCCTATACAGATTACACCTTGTCCTTCTATATAATGACACCCTGTACAGATTACACCTCGTCCTTCTATATATTGAACCCCTATACAGATTACATCTTGTCCCTCTATACATAATGACCCCCTGTACAGATTACACCTTGTCCCTCTATATAATGACCCCCTGTACAGATTACACCTTGTTCCGATATATAATTACCCCCTATACAGATTATAACTAGTCTCTCTATATAATGACCCCCTGTACAGATTACACCTTGTCCCTCTATATAATGACTCCCATAGAGATTATACCATGTCCCTCTATATAATGACCCCCTGTACAGATTACACCTTGTCCCTCTATATATAATGACCCCCTGTACAGACTACACCTTGTCCCTCTATATAATGACCCCCTGTACAGATTATACATTAATAATGCTTACCTTTGATAACAGGGAGATTTTTAATGATGCTGGAGCCTTGTCTTCTATATAAACCTCTGGATTTCGTTTCCTTTCTTCGAGTTGTTAGCTGCAAAATGAACTTTCTCCTTCAGAACAGGATTAACCTGTTGGAGCCTTCATACTGTATGTTGTCTGACGTCGGAAGGTACTTTCTGGGACACGTAGAAATATGAAGAGAGAGGAGAACTCTACAGCTAGTGTATGAAAGCAAAGCTACTGTATATACATTGTATACGGGGATCTCCCCCTAGTGATGGCCTTTGGCCAAATGTACGGCTGTGAGGAGGAGAGTAGAGGATTTGGAGCTTTTTATCAAAAAAAATGGTATCCTTACAAAATTAAATGATGACTTATACATTATAAAATATTAACTGGAATATCACCAATCCTCCAACGACCCTATGTAAAAACGTTATGCTGTACATGTAGGAAGTTGGTATAATGGAGAGAATTTAGCTATTTTCATCACGTGCAACTGCTAATTTTGAAACCTCTTTAAAAATTCTGTGTTTACCCTTAAACATTGATGTACATATGATTTATTTTGCCCTTTTTTGTTGGGTTTCAGAATTCATTCTTCCCTCCTTTTTTGTTCTATCTTCCATAACCTTGGGGTAGACTAATCAGGCCCCAATCACAACTATAAAATTGTCACCTGTCCTATTCTTCACCGCTCAAATGGTAATGAGATGACTCTGCTGACTCTACTCTCCATTGCCAATGAGATGACTCTGCTGACCCTACCCACCAAAGACAATGAGATGACTCTTCTGACCCTACCCACCAAAGACAATGAGATGACTCTTCTGACCCTGCCCTTTAATGATAGTGAGATAGCTCTGCTGACCCTATCCTCTAATGATCATGAGATGACACTGCTGACCTTACTCTCTAAGGTCTCATGCACACGGCCGTTGTTTCGGTCCGCGTCCGAGCCGCATACTTTGCGGCTCGGGCGCGGACCTATTCACTTCAATGGGGCCGCAAAAGATGCGGACAGCACTCCGTGAGCTGTCCGCATTCATTGCTCCGCTCCGTGGCCCCGCAAAAAAAATAGAGCATGTCCTATTCTTGTCCATTTTGCCGACAAGAATAGGCATTTCTACAATGGGCCGCGTTCTGTGAATTGCGGAATGGAACGCGGAGCAGCTTCCTTGTTTTCTGGATCCGTGGTTTGCGGAGCGCAAAACACATACGGTCATGTGCATGAGGCCTAATGATAATGAGAAGACTCTGTTGACTCTGCTCTCTAATGAAAATAAGATAACTCTAATGACCCTGCCCTCTAGTGATAAGCAAAGTGAGCTTTGGATCCCACATCAGAAGCCGCTTCGGTCAAAATTTCGTTTGACTACTGTATGGAGATTCATCTTTGTACAGTATTCAAATGTATGGGCCCTGGTGAGTTGGATTCGTTATCACCGAAGTCTCGCGACAGATCCGTCCTGACACACAATGTAAGTCAATAGGGACAGATGCGTCTTCTCGGACGCAATCTGACACAATAGAAAACTGATCGGTCCCTGTCACGTTAGGTAAGGCAGACTGCAGCCCTGTAGTCCACCGGCACCTCTGTCCCTGGCTACTTACACGGCCCATCCTAACTGATGGCGCACAACTTGGAGATGGTCCCTAACTTAGATAAGTGCAGGGGCCTAAATATCAATAAGAATAACAAAGACAAAGCAAAGGTCAAGTTAGGAGGTCACACTGATACACAGGGACAGACACAAAGGCAAGGTCAAAAAACAATCCGGTCAGAGCCAGGAGGTCATGTAAATGTCAGGGAGGTAGCAAGGTCAAGGTCAAAATGCAAAGCCGAGGTCAAAGTACAAGGTAGATATCAGAATGCAAGTTAACGCTGGTGAGGGTAACAAATACCAAACACAGGCAACCTGTGGCCAGCATAAATAGCCCCAGTATTTGAGTCATGTGACATGGCCAGCGTCACATGACTCCCATTGCTTAAGTACACATAGCTGAGCGCCGAGTCATAGTGCTCAACGCTCAGTTCCCCCACTGCCTGTTTCCCAGGAGACAGAGGAAGCCGGCCACCCTGAGGAGGCTTGCGCGGCCGGGTCTTCCCCACCTCCTCGCTACCATGGAAACAAGGAAGCAGGCCGCGTCCTCGCTCCTGAACTTGCACAGAGTGCCGGCGGTGGTGCAAATGGGGAGCGTGTCGCTGGCCCTTCATTACAGTACCCCCCTTTCCACAAGAGGCCTCCGGACCCACAATCACTAGAGCGGGTTTCTCTGGGTGATCCAGATGAAATTTTCTCACCAACCTCACAGCATGCATCTGCCTAGCACCCAAGATCTCTCCTCCGGACCAAAACCTCTCCAATGGACCAAATCCTGGAAAGAATTCTGGACCTTTCTTACATCAATAATTCTAGAGATCTCAAATTCAGTTTGACATGCAACCTCCAGGGGGGGTGGAGACTTTTGTGTAGGGGATACAGGGGACATATACTTTTGAGATTTGTGAAAAAAAATATGAATACGAAAAGAGTCAGGCAATAGTAACTTAAAACATACAGGATTAATAATGTCAACAATTTCATAAGGACCAATAAACTGTGGTGCAAACTTATTCTATGGTACTTTCAATGACAGATTCTTGGTAGATAACCACACTTTATCACCCAATCCAAAATCTACTCCTCAAGAGCACTTTTTATCCGCATTAGTTTTTTGAAACTTTTGGGCTTTTTTCAGGTTCAACTGAACCTAGGCCCAAACTGTGCACGGTTCTTTAGCTAATACATCCACTTCCGAAGAAGACGGTGAAAATTAACTAAAACGCGGATGGAACCCAAGAAAAGGAGACATACCAGTAGATGAATTCACCTGGTTGTTAATGCCGAATTCAGCCAGGGGCAGATTTTTCACCCACAGCTGTTGGTTGTCGGAGACATAGCATCTCAGATACTGCTCCATAGACTGGTGCAAACGCATAGTTTGACTGTTGGTTACTGGATGAAAGGCCGAGGAAAAAGACAAAGAGATGTTACATTTACAACAAAAAGCCCTCCAGAACCTTGAGACAAATTAAACCCCTCTATCCGAAACCACATTCTCTGGATCCCGTGAAAACAGATAATATGATCAACAAACAAGGAAGCTAAAGTCTTGGCATTAGGCAATTTTGACAAAGGGATGAAGTGTACCATTTTACTAAATCTGTCAATGACTAGAGATGTCCCGAACTATTCGCCAGCGAACAGTTCCCAGCGAACATAGCTTGTTCACGTCTGCCGTGGTGGGCGAACATATGCTATGTTCGTGTTTGCCCGTATACTTTATCATTGAGCAAACTTTGACCCTGTACCTCACAGTCAGCAGACACATTCCAGCCAATCAGCATACCCTCCCTCCCAGACCCTCCCACCTCCTATCTAAACGCAAGGACAGTCTTAGATTTGTAAATCGCAATGCGATTAATAGAACCTGTATTATTCGCATTGCGATTACCACTTAGATCCGAGTTTCTAATGGTTGTTGTATTGCTAGAATATAACGAAGATAACGAATATAGCACTATATTCTCAATCTTCGTTATATTCTAGCAATACAACAACCATTAGGAACTCAGATCTAAGTTGAATTCGCAATGTGATTACTATAACCTGCATTATTCGCATTGCTAATTCAACTTAGAGCTGAGTTCCTTCCTTGCTGAATTCGCATTGCTAGAATATAACGAAGATTGAATTCTAAATCTTTGTTATATTATAATTCTAGCAATACAACAACCATTAGGAACTCAGCTCTAAGTTGTAATCGCAGTGCGAATAATACTTACAATTATTAATCGCTTTGCAAATCCATTTGATGTCTCTATTTGATTGTATATGACGGTTGACTATGACTACCACCAACGTTCTGCTGCCTCCAAGGCAAGATATCTGAACCTCCCAGGGCCCATTTGGGCATTTTTGATAGAAAACGCATCAAAAACGCATCTGCGTTTTTATCATTTTTTTATTTTATTTTTTTGTGTATTTTGCCACATTTGGTTGCATATTAACATTTGGTATAGGCAAATATGGTAGTCTAGAGAGGATAAGCTTTTTGAGGACAGTCAGCAGTTACAGGCGAGTACAGACTTAGAGGAAAGGTCCGCTGCAGATTCCTCTAGGTGTGCAACTACTGATGGTGACAGTCGGGTGGGAGCACATGTTGCGAGAGGCCAGGGACGTGCGCAAGAGACAGGTGAGGGTGACACAAGTGACAACCAAACTTTTGTTGATGATGATGTAGCCGATCACACATAGGAGCCAGGTGAAAAGGGGGCATCGTAATTAGCAGGGGGATTGGGTGGAAGCATGCCCATGAGACAGCAGGGTGGAAGCAGTGGGAAATCTGCGGCCAAACGTGGCAGGGGTATACTGTCAGCTACTCCGAAGACTACCTGTGAGGAACCCCCTAGCAATGCACTGGTTCATAAAATCAGCAGGCAGGCATTATGCTGTACATTACCCTCTAATGTAGGCACAGTTCAGCGTGGTACTCCAGCATATCACCTATGCAAAGCTAAACGTTGGCACGCGGTTCTGCCTCTGCTCAACCTGGGCGAACGGACACCGGGAAGAAACTGCTAAGCGTCATCAATAAAGAAATTGAACACTGGCTGTCTCCTCGTTAACTGTAATTAAGAACCATGGTCACTGATCATTTTGGGCCAGATTTATCATTAGGAGTGAAAAAGTCTCAAACAAATAGGTAAAATTGGACATTTTTTGCGACTTTTTCAAGCTCTGCACTAAGCTCTCCAGTTTTGTGAAAGTGGGCGTGTTTTCTTATGTAAATGAATTACTATTCGCGACCATTTAAAAAGTCGCAAAAAAAGTTGCAGAAAAATGCGCAATTTCAATCCAGGGGGGACCATGCTTATCTTATGAGACTTTTTAATAGGACATGCGACTTTTTTGTAAAGACGTGCAACTTTTGTAAAGCCACTTACTGAAGGATAAACTGCTACCGTCAAACCACATTTATCACAGTATTAAAGGACCATTAATAAATCTGACTATCTTAAAGTGACTTTGGACATATGTAAAAGTGGAGTAAGATGTAAGTGTAATGATAAATCTGGCCCTCTGTCTGCACTGCATCAGGGAGGTCTTCAAACTCATTGTCAAATGGTTCCTCATTCTTCCACTAAACTGTAAGAGCTGTCCAAAATGTCCAGAAAACTGTGCATGCACTTCAGCCACTATTACCATGCAAAACGTGCCCTCCTTCAGCTGCAAAGGCAAAATGCTCTTCCCCAACATCGACATATATGTGATGTTTCCACTCGTTGCAACTCCACGCTCCATATGTTAGACCGCCTGTATGTGTCCTCGTCAGTGTCCTCGTCTCCATAGTAACAAGGGAGCATGGAGGACCCAATCGCGAATGCCTCCTCAGCGTGACCAGAGTCCTCCATCACCTAGACAACAAGAATGGGGGGAACTGAGCGCCGATGTCAATTAGTCGGCACTCCGGTGTATAGATATGCTGGACATGAGTCCGTGATTCTGCCCACGTCACGTGATGCTGGCCACGTCACGTGACCCATCAATTGGACCTATTTAAACAGGTAACCTGCTGGCCACATGTTGCCTGTGATTGGTCTTGAAACCTCATAGCATTCTCTGCATGTGTGAATTCTGTTTGTTTGACCTAGGCTTGAATTTGACTTTGACTTTGTGATACCCTTCTACTGATGCGATCTCTTGGCTCCTGACCCAGGTTTGTATTGACTTCGATCTTGTATTACTCCTTAGTGCCTGTGAACAGTGTCAAATGCTTTGGAGAAGTCCAGATGTATCTGACATCCATTGATTCGCCATTGTCAAGTCTAGAACTTACCTCCTCATAGAAACTGATTAAATTAGTTTGAAATGACCGAACCCTCGTGAAGCCATGCTGATATGGCGTTATTTACTTATTTTCATTGAGGTGTTCCAAAATAGCATCTTTTAGAAAATCTAAAAGATGTTAAACTTACCGGCCTATAGTTTCTGGGCTCTGTTTTTAAATATTGGCACCACATTTGCTATGTGCTAGTGATGGCCTTGCGGTTCAAACTTTGCACGTTCGCGATGTGCCGATGCAAACATATGGCGATGTCCACTGGCGCGATATTCTTTTGCATTGCGCCGAACTTTGACCCGTGACACATCCATAAGGTGGGACAGGACAGCCAATTGAGACTTTTCAGCACATGGACACATCCCCACCCTATAAAAGAACCTGATCTGGCAGCCATTTTAAATTCTATGTTTTGCCAGTGTAGGGAAAGGTTGCTTTGTGGAGCAGGGAGTAACTGTTAGGGAAACCAAACTCTCACTAATAGGGCTTTTAAAGACTGGTATAGGTGTGCTATCGATAGGTGTGATATACTGAGGGGTGTGATAAACTTATAATATACGTTCTAATTTAGAAAGTATATAGTGCATTTGTATTGTGCAACAGTTGTGTGCGGTTCTGCTGCAATACCGCACCTATATAGAAAGACAAGCGCTATTGGAACAACTATTTGCAACAGGTGTGATATACCTGTTGCCCCCCCAAAAAATGATGGGGAGGTGTGATATACCTACTTTCACAAAATACTTATTGACGGCTGCGATATACCTGTTTCCCCAAATAAACAGGGTGGTGTGGTATAACTGTCGTGGCAAAAAAAATTATTGAGGGGGTGTAATATACCTGCTTCCACAAAATACTGATTAAGGGGTTTGATTATACCTGCTTCCACCAAATATTGATTGAGGCCTGTGAGATACCTGCTTCCACAAAATACTGATTAAGGGGTTCAATATACCGGTTTCCACCAAATATTGATTGAGGCCTGCAATATACCTGCTTCCACAAAATACCGATTAAGGGGTTTGATATACCTGCTTCCACCAAATATAGATTGAGGCCTGCGATATAAAAGCTTTCACAAAATACTGATTAAGGGGTTCGATATCCCTGCTTTCACAAAATATTGATTGAGGGGTACGAGATATCTGCTTCCACAAAATACTGATTAAGGGGATTGATATCCCTGCTTTTACCAAATATTGATTGACTCCTGCGATATACCTGCTTCCACAAAATACTAATTAAGGGGTTTGATATACCTGCTTCCACCAAATATTGATTGAGGTGTGTGATATACCTGCTTCCACAAAATACTAATTAAGGGATTCGATTTACCTACTTCCACCAAATATTGATTGAGGCCTGTGATATACCTACTTCCACAAAATACTAATTAAGTGGTTCGATATACCTGCTTCCACCAAATATTCATTGAGGGGTGTGATATACCTGCTTCCACAAAATACTGATTAAGGGGATTGATATACCTGCTTGTAGAAAATACTGATTGAGACCTGCGAGATACCTGCTTCCACAAAATACTGATTAAGGGGTTCGATATCCCTGCTTCCACCACATATTGATTGAGGCCTGCGATATACCTGTATTCACAAAATATTGATTAAGAGGTTTGATATACCTGCTTCCACCAAACATTAATTGAGGCCTGCGATATACCTGCTTTCACAAAATACTGATTAAAAGGTTCGATATCCCTGCTTTCACCAAATATTGATTGAGGGGTACGATATACCTGCTTCCACAAAATACTGATTAAGGGGTTTGATATACCTGCTTCCACCAAATATTGATTGAGGCCTGCGATACACCTGCTTCCACAAAATACCGATTAAGGGGTTCGATATACCTGCTTCCAAAAAATACTGATTGAGGGCTGCGATATACCTGCTTTCACAAAATACTGATTTAAGGGGTTTGATATACCTGCTTCCACCAAATATTGATTGAGGACTGCGATATACCAACTTCCACAAAATACTGATTAAGGGGTTTGATATACCTAATTCCACCAAATATTGATTAAGTCCTGTGATATACCTGCTTCCACAAAATACTGATTAGGGGTTTGATATACCTGCTTTCACCAAATATTGATTGAGGCCTGCGATATACCTGCTTTCACAAAATACTGATTAAGGGGTTCGATATCCCTGCTTTCACTAAATATTGATTGAGGGGTACGAGATACATGCTTCCACAAAATAATGATTAAGGGGTTTGATATACCTGCTTCCACCAGATATTGATTGAGGCCTGCGATCTATACCTGCTTCCACAAAATACCGATTAAGGGGTTCGATATACCTGCTTCCACCAAATATTGATTGAGGCCTGCGATATAACTGCTTTCACAAAATACTGATTAAGGGGTTCGATATCCTTGCTTTCACCAAATATTGATTGAGGGGTACGAGATACCTGCTTCCACAAAATACTGATTAAGGGGTTTGATATACCTGCTTCCACCAAATATTGATTGAGGCCTGCGATCTATACCTGCTTCCACAAAATACCGATTAAGGGGTTCGATATACCTGCTTCCACCAAATATTCATTGAGGGGTGTGATATACCTGCTTCCACAAAATACTGATTAAGGGGATTGATATACCTGCTTGTAGAAAATACTGATTGAGACCTGCGAGATACCTGCTTCCACAAAATACTGATTAAGGGGTTTGATATACTTGCTTCCACCAAATACTGATTAAGGGGTTTGATATACCTGCTTCCACCACATATTGATTGAGGCCTGCAATATACCTGCTTTCACAAAATACTGATCAAGAAGTTTGATATACCTGCTTCCACCAAACATTAATTGAGGCCTGCGACATACCTGCTTTCACAAAATACTGATTAAAAGGTTTGATATCCCTGCTTTCACCAAATATTGATTGAGGGGTACAAGATACCTACTTCCACAAAATACTGATTAAGGGGTTTGATATACCTGCCTCCACCAAACATTGATTGAGGCCTGCGATTTATACCTGCTTCCACAAAATACCGATTAAGGGGTTCGATATACCTGCTTCCAAAAAATACTGATTGAGGGCTGCGATATACCTGCTTTCACAAAATACTGATTAAGGGTTTGATATACCTGCTTCCACCAAATATTGATTAAGGCCTGTGATATACCTGCTTCCACAAAATACTGATTAAGGGGTTTGATATACCTGCTTTCACCAAATATTGATTGAGGCCTGCGATATACCTGCTTTCACAAAATACTGATTAAGGGGTTTGATATACCTGCTTTCACCAAATATTGATTGAGGCCTGCGATATACCTGCTTTCACAAAATACTGATTAAGGGGTTCGATATCCCTGCTTTCACCAAATATTGATT
Organism: Bufotes viridis; assembly: GCA_033119425.1. NCBI lineage: Eukaryota > Metazoa > Chordata > Amphibia > Anura > Bufonidae > Bufotes > Bufotes viridis. Next base: position 580,208,697 of record CM065590.1, read on the forward strand.
GAGGGGTACGAGATACCTGCTTCCACAAAATAATGATTAAGGGGTTTGATATACCTGCTTCCACCAGATATTGATTGAGGCCTGCAATCTATACCTGCTTCCACAAAATACCGATTAAGGGGTTCGATATACCTGCTTCCACCAAATATTGATTGAGGCCTGCGATATAACTGCTTTCACAAAATACTGATTAAGGGGTTCGATATCCTTGCTTTCACCAAATATTGATTGAGGGGTACGAGATACCTGCTTCCACAAAATACTGATTAAGGGGTTTGATATACCTGCTTCCACCAAATATTGATTGAGGCCTGCGATCTATACCTGCTTCCACAAAATACCGATTAAGGGGTTCGATATACCTGCTTCCAAAAAAAACTGATTGAGGGGTGCGATATACCTGCTTTCACAAAATACTGATTAAGGGTTTGATATACCTGCTTCCACCAAATATTGATTGAGGACTGCGATATACCTACTTCAACAAAATACTGATTAAGGGGTTTGATATACCTACTTCCACCAAATATTGATTGAGGCCTGTGATATACCTGCTTCCACAAAATACTGATTACGAGGATTGATATACCTGCTTCCAGAAAATATTGATTGAGACCTGCGAGATACCTGCTTTCACAAAATATTGATTAAGGGGTTTGATATACTTGCTTCCACCAAATATTGATCAAGGCCTGCGAGATGCCTGCTTACACAAAATACTGATTAAGGGGTTCGATATACCTGTTTCCACCAAATATTGATTGAGGCCTGCGATATACCTGCTTCCACAAAATACCAATTAAGGGGTTTAATATACCTTCTTCCACCAAATATAGATTGAGGCTTGCAATATACCTGCTTTCACAAAATACTGATTAAGGGGTTTGATATCCCTGCTTTCACCAAATATTGATTGAGGGGTACGAGATACCTGCTTCCACAAAATACTGATTATGGGGTTTGATATACCTGCTTCCACCAAATATTGATTGAGGCCTGCGATATACCTGCTTCCACAAAATACTGATTTATGGGTTTGATATACCTGCTTCCACCAAATATTGATTGAGGACTGCGATATACCTGCTTCTACAAAATACTAATTAAGGGGTTCCAAATACCTGTTTATACCAAATATTGATTAAGGCCTGCAATATACCTGTTTCCACCAAATATTGATTGAGGTCTGCGATATACCTGCTTTCACAAAATACCGATTAAGGGGTTTGATATACCTGCTTCCACGAAATATTGATTGAGGGGTGCGAGATACCTGCTTCCACAAAATACTGATTAAGGGGTTCGATATACCTGCTTCCACCAAATATTTATTGAGGGGTGCGAGATATCTGCTTCCACCAAATATTGATTGTGGCCTGCGAAATACCTGCTTCCACAAAATATAGATTAAGGGGTTTGATATCCCTGCTTTTACCAAATATTGATTGACTCCTGCGATATACCTGCTTCCACAAAATACTAATTAAGGGGTTTGATATACCTGCTTCCACCAAATATTGATTGAGGTGTGTGATATACCTGCTTCCACAAAATACTAATTAAGGGATTCAATTTACCTACTTCCACCAAATATTGATTGAGGCCTGTGATATACCTGCTTCCACAATATACTAATTAAGGGGTTCGATATACCTGCTTCCACCAAATATTCATTGAGGGGTGTGATATACCTGCTTCGACAAAATACTGATTGAGACCTGCGATATACCTGCTTCCACAAAATACTGATTGAGGGTTGCGATATACCTGCTTCCACAAAATACTGATTAAGGGGTTTGATATACCTGCTTTCACCAAATATTGATTGAGGGCTGCGATACACCGGCTTCCACAAAATACCGATTAAGGGGTTCTATATACCTGCTTCCACAAAATACTGATTGATGGCTGTGATATACCTGCTTCCACAAAACACTGATTAAGGGGTTTGATATACCTGCTTCCACCAAATATTGATTGAGGCCTGCGATATACCTGCTTCCACAAATACTGCTCTTCTCTAGGGACTTACACACTGGGTCATTTTGAAAATGACAGGCAGAGATAGAGGCAGGCCGTTCCGCAGGGGTGGTAGGGGTCGGGCAGGTGCACCAGGCCGGAGCCTAAGTGTGAAGCTCGAGAAGACGAGTGTGATTACTTCAAAGGGCGCATATACTTGAAGAACATTTTAGGGTTAGGTTTAGTTTTACTCTCTTTGATAATTAACCTCTTGGTCTCTAGTTTGGCTGCTTGTATTCGTCTTAGATATTCTATTTTTTGCCTTATAGTTTTTCAATGCTTCCTCTCTACGCTCCTGTTTTAGTGATTTAAATGCTTTCCTTTTGTCATTAATTGCTTTCCTGACATTTCTATTTATGTACATTGGTTTTCTTGTTTCTAACCCTTTTCTTCCCATAAGGTATGTACCTCTCACAATTATATTTTAGGATGCGGACTTTGTCCCAATTAGTTAGGCCTATGGCCTCTCTTAGTTGGCTAAATTTTGCTTTTTTGAAGTTTGGTATTTTTGTTCCTCCACGAAGAAACATTCTTTTGAATGATATTTGGAAGGTTATTACTTTATGGTCACTATTTCCCAGGTGTCCCCCGACCTGCACATCTGTTGTTCTGTCAGGTGACTCTATTGGTTAATACTAAGTCCAGTATGGCCGTCCTTCTAGTCGGGTCCTGAACCAGTTAGGAAAGGTAATTGTCTTTGGTTATTGCCAAGAACCTGTTTCCTTTATGACAGGGATGCCCAACCTGCATCCCTCTTGCTGTTGTAAAACTACAACTCCCACCATGCCCTGCTGTAGGCTGATAGCTGTAGGCTGTCCACTAGGGGCTGTAGTTTTGCAATAGCTGGAGGGCCAAAGGTTGAGCATGCCTGCTTTGTGAAATGTACAGGTTTCAGTTTCCCAGTCTATTTATGAAGTCCCCATAATAACCACCTCATTATGATTTGCGGCCTCGTCTATCTCGTTTAGTAGTAGATTTTCTGTAGGTGGTTTATAATACATCTCCTATTAGTATTTTATTATTGTTTTTTCTTCCATGTATTTCTACCCACAGTGACTCCACATGTTCATGTCCCTCAGTTTAGGGCTGCAGTAAACGATTATTTTAGTAATCGAGTATTCTATCAATATTTTTTACGATTACTCAAGTAATCTAATAAGAAATAAATAATTAATAGACTGCTTTCCTTTATAAAAACTGATCAGACCCCCTGCCATTAGTCCCCAACATCGTTCCCCCCTGTGCGATCAGCTCCATTCTCCCCAGTGCCATCAGCTCTCCCCCACCCCAGAGCCATCAGCTCTCCCCCACCCCAGTGCCATCAGCTCTCCCCCACCCGTGCCTTCAGTTCCACTCCCCCAGTGCCATCAGCTCTCCCCCACCCCAGTGCCATCAGCTGTCCCCCACCCCAATGCCTTTAGCTTTCCCCCACCCCAGTGCCATCAGCTCAACTCCCCCATTGCCATCAGCTCTCCCTGCCCCAGTGCCTTCAGCTCTCCCCACCCAGTGCCTTCAGCTCTCCCCACTGAACGCCATCAGCTCTCCCCCACCCAGGTGCCATCAGCACTCCCCCACCCCAGTGCCATGAGCTCCACTCCCCAGTGCCATCAGCTCTCCCCACCCAGTGCCTTCAGCTCTCCCCACCGAACGCCATCAGCTGTCCCCACCCCAGTGCCATCAGCTGTCCCCCACCCCAGTGCCATCAGCTGTCCCCCACCCCAGTGCCATAAGCTGTCCCCCACCCCAGTGCCATCAGCTGTCCCCCACCCAGTGCCATCAGCTCTCCCCGCCTCAGTGCCTTCAGCTCTCCCCACCCAGTGCCTTCAGCTCTCCCCACCAAACGCCATCAGCTGTCCCCCACCCCAGTGCCATCAGCTGTCCCCCACCCCAGTGCCATCAGCTGTCCCCCACCCCAGTGCCATCAGCTGTCCCCCACCCGAGTGCCATCAGCTGTCCCCCACCCGAGTGCCATCAGCTGTCCCCCACCCAGTGCCATCAGCTGTCCCCCACCCAGTGCCATTAGCTCTCCCCACCCAGTGCCATCAGCTCTCCCCACCCAGTGCCATCAGCTCTCCCTAACCCAGTGCCTTCAGCTTCACCCCACCCCAGTGCCTTCAGCTCCACCCCACCCCAGTGCCTTCAGCTCCACCCCACCCCAGTGCCTTCAGCTCCACCCCACCCCAGTGCCATCAGCTCCACTTCCCAGAGCCAACAGCTCTGCCCCCCACCTTGTGCCATCAGCTCTCCCCCCACCAGGTGTCACCAGCTTTCCCCCCACCTTGTGCCATCAGCTCTCCCCCCACCTTGTGCGACGGAGTAGGAGTAATAGCAAACGCTTCACCCCTGCTCCGTGGTTACGTGACACAAACGAATCATCGATGCAAAAAAATTTGCATCGATGATTTTTTTGTGTCGAATTACTCGATTTGATCGAGTAATTGTTTCAGCCCTACCTGACATATCTTCTCGGACTGTGGGCTTTAGACAGGACTTTACATAATGGCAGACCCCTCCACCTCTCCGGTTTTGACGATCCTTTCTAAACAGATTGTAACCTTTTATATTAACTGCCCAGTCATAGCCATCATCCAGCCATGTCTCAGTTATTCCACCTATGTCATAGTCATCCTCACACATCACTAATTCCAGTTCACCAGTCTTGTTAGTCAGGCTTCTGGCATTAGTATACATACAATTGACAGGTTTATGTGTATTTTTTACCCTACATCTTTCATTCTGAGCTGTTCTAGTCCCCCCTTCCATTCCTCCTCCAGTCACACTACCTTGCCCCCGGTCTCTATCTGCACTATCTTTCCCTCCTATAACGTAAGTACCCTCCCCCCCGGTCCCTAGTTTAAACACTCCTCCAACCTTCTAGCCATCTTCTCCCCAAAACATTGAGGTGTAGGCCGTCCCTACGATAGAACCTGTAGCCGACAGAGAAGTCGGCCCAGTTCTCCAGGAACCCAAACCCCTCCTTCCTACACCAGTTCTCGAGCCACTTTTTAAGATCCCTAACCTCCCGCTGCCTTTCTTGTGTGGCTCGTGGTACAGGTAGTATTTCGGAAAACACTATCTTTGAGGTTCTTGCCCTAAGCTTGTGACCTAAATTCCTAAAATCATTTTTATGGACGCTCCACCTACCTCTAACTTTGTCATTGGTTCCGATATGGACCATGACCGCTGGATCTTCTCCAGCCCCTCCCAGTAATCTGGCAACCCGATCCGCGATGTGTCGAACTCGAGCGTCGGGAAGACAGCACACTGTTCGACGATCCCAGCCTTTGTGACAGATCGCCCTATCTGTTCCCCTAATAATGGAGTCTCCCACTACCAGCACCTGTCTGGCCTGCCCTGCTTTCCTGGTCCCCTGCTTACTGGAGCCAACTTTCCCCTGACTGGCAGAGGAAGTGTCCGGCTGCAGCAGTGCCATCCCTGAACTGACATCCCCCTCATCTGTCAACCGTGCAAACTTGTTGGGGTGTCAGATTAGGGCTAGCCTCCCTGGCCCTCTTCCCTCTACCCCGCTTTCTAACTGTTACCCAGCTACCTACCTCACTCTCCTCAGCCTCCTCGCTACCACCTTTCTCCACATCTACCCCATAGAATGTCTACTCAGTGAGCAGCAAACTCTGTTACAAATTGTCAACGCTTCTCAGTGTTGAAACTTGCCTGGTTAGATACACGATGTGCGGACCGAGAACCCTCAGGGCCCCCAGGCAAAATTAATCAAGGGCCCCCTTCCAGGCCCCACCCATGCCCTACCTCCAGCCACGCCCATGTTATACCTCCAGCCACACCTATATCCCGCCTCCACTACCTGGTCACACCGCCATCGTTATGCCTCTGATCCCATCACTACAGAAATACAGGGCACTTACCTATTACATCCAGTGACGTCTTCTTTGATGTAGATGTTTTCTGTCCTCGTCTGCTCCTTTCAGACCTTCAGACCAGACCGCCATGTTGTCGCCATTTTCCATCTCTGCAGTTTAACAAAAAAAAATCTTAGTTTACTACTTTTCTATCATCCTCCCATCTTCTGGACAAATCATCCTACTACCCCCAATACTGTGCCGCTGTGCTCCCCAATATTATACTGCAGAAACAGATAATACCCCTGGTAATACTAGTACCACACAGAGCCCCCCATATAAAATACCCATTCTTTGTGGCCTCAGTAGAAGCCCCCATAGTGCCCCATAATAATGTGCCAGTAACAGGTGCCTCTCCATGCCACCACATGTGCCAGTAATAAGTGCCTCTCTTGTGCCTCTCCCCCATGTGCCAGTAATAAGTGTGCCAGTAGCCGTCCCCCCTTATGTGCCAGTAGCCGTCCCCCCTTATGTGCCAGTAGCCGTCCCTCCTTATGTGCCAGTAGCCATCCCTCCTTATGTGCCAGTAGCTCCCGCTTATGTGCCAGTAGCCGTCCCCCTTATGTGCCAGTAGCCCCCTACGTGCCAGTGGTCCCTTTTATGTGCCAGTAGCCATCCCTCCTTATGTGCCAGTAGCCGTCCCCCTTATGTGCCAGTAGCTGCCCCCTTATGTGCCAGTAGCCGTCCCCTTATGTGCCAGTAGCTGCCCTCCTTATGTGCCAGTAGTCCCCCCTTATGTGCCAGTAGCCCCCTTATGTGCCAGTAGTCCCCCCTTATGTGCCATTAGGCCCCCCTCATGTGTTATTTGTCCCCCCTCATGTGCCAGTAGCCCCTCTTATGTGCCAGTAGCCGTCCCCTTTATGTGTCAGTAGCCCCCTTATGTGCCAGTAGCCCCTTTATGTGCCAGTAGCCCCCTTATGTGCCAGTAGCCGCCCCCTTATGTGCCAGTAGCTGTCCCCCTTATGTGCCAGTAGCTGTCCACCTTATGTGACAGTAGCAGCCCCCTTAAGTGCCATTAGTCCCCTTAAGGTGCCAGTAGCCCCAAGAAAAAAAAAAAGAACACTTATACTTTCCTCCAGCGATGCGATGCGATGCAGGCCTCTTCCGGCCTGTGTCTCAAGCTGTACCGCTCAGGCGGCGCAATGAGGTCATCGCGCCGCCTGCACCGGCCTCTGATAGGCTGCCGGCCTAGTGCTGGCAGCCTATCAGAGGAACAGGGGAGGACACGCCTCTCCCTCCTCTGCCGCTGCACGGAGATGAGCGCAATGGAAGCGCTCATCTCCTGATGTCCCCTGCCGCCGCGTCTGCCCTGGGGACGGGCCCCTACTGGCCACAGGCCCTCGGTCCATGCCCGAGTGCCCTAATGGTCAGTCCCCCCTGTTCCAAACAGGCAATTTTCTCACATTTTGAACAAACATATACACCCTCAAATGGCTGTTCCAGGACTGCATACATTAGACAAAATGTGCACTGGACTGCGTTGTCAATAATGGATCACATACTAAATGGGGATAACACAAGAAAAGAGAAAAATACAATATGACAGTGCAGTGATAAGAAACTGATTTACTGTAGTCCCCCATTAAAATCCCTGAATCTCAAGTCACTTATTCTAAAGTCACACACTTATTACAAACACACACTTGAAATCAAACAAGCGAACTCTCACAAACTCACGTAGTTTGTCAGCTCTCAAACCAGACTGCTTTGTTCATTGCTGTGGGAGGCATAATTACCCTAAAGACAACTTGCCTTTCCTTCATTAAGATGAATCAGGCATGAATCCACCAGGATTTCCAGATGCCGGTGCCTGATGCAACAGAATAGATCATTCTGCCACTAATGATCATACTATAGTATGGTGGCACACCAGAATATTCTGCAAAATGGGCCATTACTTCTGACGACGTGCTGCTGCCACCCGCCTGATGCCACACACCTGTTGCCTCTACTGCCATTCCTACAAAAGAGCTTCTTTTTTTAACAAGTATATGCATGACACTGTGGCCTGATATCACACTGCTGTTGTTGTGTTCTGCTGCTAGCGTGATCTGCTGCCATCTTGTGCTGTATCCTACTGCTGTTCACACTCCCTCCTCCCTATTCTGTCATGTGGCCACTATTGTCCCTGTTACTGCTACTGCTGTTGGCCCCCACACCCACTCTGTTATGGGGCCTCTATGGTCCCTGTTTGTCATGTTGACATCATTGTTTTTATTCCCTTCTTCTAAACCACCTGAAGAACAAAACTGAATTTTTCAGCATCCATATGTCCTCTTTCACATGGTCAGTATTTGGTCAGTAGCTGATCAGAGTTTGTAAACCAAAACACAGATGAGGTGCAAATAATTCTGTTATATTTTATCTCTGTTTTGGACCCACTTCTGTTTTTGGCTTACAATTGCTGATGCAAAACACTGACCAAATACTGACCATCTAAAAGAGGCCCATATAGTCCTGCATGCAGGACTTTTTTCCTTGGGTAAAAAAATCTGACATAAATGTCTAAAATGGATACAAATTGAGCATAAGGCCTTTTTCAGTCAGTATTTGGTCCCAGTTTTGCATGAGTATTTGATCAGAATTAGTAATCCAAAAAGCAGGAGTGGGTCCAAGATATGGATGAGATGCTCATCCAGTTTTTGGCTTACAATTACTGATCAAATACTGATTCAAAATACTCTCTAAATATTGACCTCCTGAAAGAGGCTTTTAAAGTCCTGCATGCAGGGCTTTTTTTCTTGTTAAAAATGGCCTAAAAATAGATGCAAATGGCCTAAAAATATGTAAATTGAGCATAAGTCCCTTTTCACACAATCAGTATTTTGCATCCATCTTTGATCAGTATTTGTAAGCCAAGGGCAGGAGATGATACAAAACACAGAAGAGATGCAAATATTTCTATTACATGTTATCTCTGTTTTAGACACGCTTCTGGTTTTGGCTTAGATTTACTGATCAAATTCTGACCATCTGAAAGAGGCTTTATGGATGCCCAGAATAAAGGATTCATGTTTTTTTGTTTTGTTTTATGGTCTTCTGATGGATCAGAAGAACTGAAAAATAAACAGTGATGTGAACACACTGTAACTAATGCCACCCTCCCCACTCTGTCATGGGGCCACTACTTGAATCTTGGGGCACTGAACAGTTAAGTCCACGACAATAGATTATACCTGACGGTAACACTGAACCGTAATACTGAGGCACAGTAAATCTACAGCTAACAGAAGGGATTAAAAAGCATGTGTTTGCACTGCCACAACATGCATTAAAAGAACATTGTCTCGACTACTTTATTAGCGCTGCCTCCATTTCTTTATTTTGTTCCACTATTATTTTGATGCACTAAAGGGATGCACACAGGTTTTTTGCTTTACTGAAGGGTGCTGTATGCTTTTCTTTCTTTTTTCCACAAGGGATTAGCTATGAATGTTAGTGCCTGCACAGTAATGTAGATGGCACAGTACCTACAGAACGGATTAACTATGAATGTGGGTGTAGTAGAATGTAGTAGAATGTAATGCACATGATGATACCCTCTCCCTGTACCCTCCCTGCAATTTAACTTCCAAGCCTTCACACTGAGATTGGGCCACCAATATGGATCAATATGATTAGGCAAAGTTGACAAATAGAATTTTTCAAAACTTCGCTCATCACTATTCATCAGTATCCCCCAACTCCTGCATCCTACTACAATATACTGTACGTATACCTTGTGTCCCTATCCCTGCCAGGTATCCTCACTACAGTTATCAGTATCCCCCAGCTCCTGAATTATACTATGTAATAAATCTCGTATCCTACATCCTCAGTCTGCATCCTCCTCACTACAGTCATCAGCTTACCCCAGAATTTATTCCTAGTGTCCCCCATCCTCAGTTCCTACATCATACTACTTTAGATTATACACCTAGTTTTCCCCATCCAGAATCCATCCCATATTTCAGCTCCATAAGTTGGTGACCCAGCTTTCCCAGGACCCTGACAGACAAATATACCTATTTATGGCACTATATAGGAGTAATAGGGGATTTTTCTTGGTAGATTTAGCATTCTGTATCTTATTACAGCTCCATATAAATGTAACCCAGCTTTCCAGGGGCCCTGAAAGGCAATTCTGCCTTGCTATGGCACTATTTGGGAATGGGGAGTGGGATTTATCTTGGTTGATTTAGTATTCTGTAGCCTACTACAGCTTCACATGGTGGTAACCAAATCTATGTTGTACCATTACTAACTAGGAGATTCTTTCCACCAAAATGGCGACTATCACTCTGCAGACAAAGGTTATCCAGACTTATCCCAGCTCTCCCCTCCTATAATTTCTGTCTCAGGTGCATGAGATGGGGGAGAAGGAGAGAGTGGTACATATGGCTGCAACCTGATAGGACAATCCCTAACTTTTCTAGTTTATTTTTCATGCTCTGCAATTTGACAAACAGAAAAGAGCAAATAACAAAGACACATAAGGAAATTTTGTGCAAACAGTCTGGTACAGCTCACCAGCTAGTAGCCGTCACTGAACATCCTGGAATCAGCCCAGAAAATCATGAAAACAGGTGAAGAAAGTCCACGTTTGCCATAAACACTACATTGTTTTAACTACGTTACCATACGCATCAGAGCTCAGACTGTGTTTCCAAGAAATTCTGCTACAAAAATGTAATTGTTGACCAAATGATATTAAAGGAGATGTCTTATCTTGGACACTGGTCCAAGCTGTGGGTCCCACCTCTGGGACCTTTATCTATCCTTAAAATGGAGCCCACAAAGTGATAGAGGGTGCACTGCGCATGCACAGCTGTCCTCAATTTATTTCTATTGGAGTGCCGAAAATAGCCAAGCAGCATGCTTGGCTATATTTGGATGTCCCATTGAAATTAATGGAAAGTGCACCATGCAAGCGCCGCCATTGCTCCATTCACTTCTATGAGCTTACAGAAATAGTTGGCTTGGCTTCCTTAAGCACTCCCATAAGAATGAGGCAGCCCTGCATGTGCATTCTGCATTCCGCCACTTTACGGGTTCTGTTCTAAAGATAGGTATGAGTCCCAGAAGAGGAACCGGCACCCATAAGACATCCTAGCCTTATGCCCCTAATGTCCAAGATGAGAAAAATCCTTAAAAATGCAAAGTTGGAAGACGTTTCACCTCAGGGTACATTCACACTTACGGCAGGACGGATCTGACAGGCTGTTCAGCCTGTTGGATCCGTCCTACCGCTATTTTGCCATTCCACAAGGCTGCCGCTCCGTCCCCATTGACTATAATGGGGGCGGGGGTGGAGTTACAGCGCAGCACGGCAGTGCACAGCGAGAGGCCGCCGGACTAAAAAGTCGGACATGCAGTACTTTTAGTACGGCGGCCTCTCGCTGTGCACTGCTGTGCTGCGCCGTAGCTCTGCCCCACCCCTATTATAATCAATGGGGATCGAGCGGCAGTCTGGCCGCACTGCAAAATAGCGGCAGGATGGATCCGACAGGGTGAACAGCCTGTCGGATCCGTCCTGCCGCAAGTGTGAAAGTACCCTCAAAAAATGCCTATTCCCAAACCAAATTGTTAATAGCAGTGTGCAGTGTGTTTGTAGAAGGGGAGAGGCATTATATTGTGCTTCTGTCTTTAAATTACAGAAAACACACTTGCAATTTTGCTAGTTCCACATAATAATCTCTATGTAGCAAACTTGTGACTTTTCATCTACAGGAAACTGATAAGTTTTTATTTAAACGCCTCATAATATGATGTCTGGAAAAAAGAAGAGTGCAAGACGAAAGACCTATGCCTCATCCTACCAGTCAGAATGTGGAAGGTGGAAGCACCAGCCATCCATCTAGTAATAGTAATGGTAGTAGTAGTGGTGGTAGTAGTAGTAACAGTAGTAACTGTCACGAGGGTGTCACGACCTATCGCTGACCCTGTTGTGCCTGGGGTCAGAAGGTTGTAACGGGTGGCTACGTGCTCGTTTTCTCAAGAGATTGCTCCATGACCTAGTGGTGAGAATAGATTTGCGGTCCTTTTTGTCCCATTTAGGAATCTGTAGCTTTTCCTTTCAGCTGTCCTCTGTCAGCCGCTCCCAGCTAGTATATATTCTCCCTTTCCGCTTTCCTAGTTGCCACATATAGACCTTCCTTCCAGATCTTCTATTCTGACTTCAGGTGGAGTTGGGACAACTGTTGCTGTCGGATCTCCTGTTCTCTCTTGTTTGTTGTATCCCTTCTGGGATTGTTTGTGGTGTTTGTGTTGTTACCCTAGGTGTCAGTGGTGAGGACTAGTGCTCCCACCGCCATACTCACTACCTAGGGCTTATTTCAGGGTAAGCCAGGCACGTGATCAGCCTACGGGTTAGCAGCTTGTCTAGGGACGTCAGGCCAGACAGGTGCCAGTGCTAGGTGAATTAGTGGTCACCAATCCTCTCTCTCCCTAGTGGAAGGGTACTCCTCTTCCCTCCCCTCTGCACTGCACGTCGGTTACCTTCTTTATCAGGGGTTGTAATGTGAATTGCAGCCTGTCAATATTTTTTTTAGCATGTTGCAATCATAGGCGTGCGCAAGGGGTGTGCCGGGTGTTCCTGGGCACAACCTAATCAAGCCTCAAAGGGTGCTGGCCGGCAAATACTAATGAAGCGCTTCCATTTTGGAAGCACTCATTAGTACCTGAGGGCCAGGAAGCGGTGAATGCTCTGTACTTTCTGCTTCCTGGTCCTCGGCTGTCACCTGTGCAGGGCTGCTCACAGCGTGAGGCGCTTTGTGACGTCACGCTGTGCACGCCAGTTAAAAGCGCCCTGCCAAGAGCTGACATCGAGAGTAAGAAAATCGCGGGCTGCGAGGAGCGTCTAGGACAGTGATGGGCAACGTGCGGCTCTCCAGCTGTTGCAGAACTACAACTCCCAGCATGCAAAGCCTGTCTATAGCTATCAGCCTACTGCAGGGCATGGTGGGAGTTGTAGTTTAGCAACAGCTGGAGAGCCGCACGTTGCCCATCACTGGTCTAGGAGCAGGAGAGGTAAGTGTTTTTTTATTTTATAAAAAATTAGGCTGCTGAGGGCTTAACACTCAGTTCACACTTTCGCGTAAAACGCCGCGTTCGAACGCACATAAAAACGCACAACAGTACAGGAACCATGCATTCCAATGGGGGTGGTTCACACTTGCGTGTTTTTATGCGCGTTCGTAGGCGCTATAAACGTCCGACACATAAGCAAGTATGTTCGCGTTAGTCGGGCTTTTTCGAGCGTTTGGTGCCAATAGACTTCAATGGGAAACGCGATAGGCGTGTTGTTCGGGCGTTTGTGCAGCGTAAAACGCGCCTATGGATGCGCGCTTTACAAAGTTTGCAACATGCTGAATCAGCCACCATGGAATGTCACACCTCTAAAGCACTCAGATTGGCCAAACTATATCATTGGTCATTGGCCAACTATGCAGTCAATCACATAAACGCGCGTCAAACGCGCCTACACTATTTACCAAAACGCTTGAAAAAACGCGCCTACACGCCAGTCTTGAACGCACCAAAAACGATAGGCTTCTAAACGCTCAGGTCTGAACCCAGTGTAATGGGGGCTAATGAGACATATGGGGGCTGATAAAGCATATGGGGGCTAATGAGGCATATGGGGGCTAATGAGGCATAAGGGCTGATGATGTGGCCTAATGAAGGGGGAGGGGGTGGATGGAGGGGTACAATACAGGGGGTAATATAACTAGGGGTATCAGGGTACATTATTATACAGGGGTTATATAACTTTTTTTTTGTTTATATTGATAATGATATAAGTTTGGGTCTGTATGTATGCAGAGTGTATTTGTGTATATATATGTGTGTGTATATAATATATATACACATAAATACACATAAATACACACGCGCGCGGCGTGTGTTTGTGTTTTAGGGTGCACACGCTAATGCAATAGGCTGCGCACGCCTATGGTTGGAATATTGTATTCTTTTTGTTTTTTAAGAAACTGAAACCATTAACCAAATTCTAAAATTCCCCCCAAAAAAAGGTAAAGGTAGAAAGGCACCTCTGTAAATGTTCCAATCCTCTGAAGTTCTCTATTACCTCTGCTTTACAGATCCAGGAACACTACTGAAAGCAGAAGTCTCAGACAACAGGATTATGATATTTGTGTAAGTTCGGAATGGTCTCCACATCAATCCTTTCCATATAATGAGGAGGTCATTGCACAGTGTATTGGGAAGGGGCGCGCTAAGAAATTGTAATGTTTTCTGTCTAGTTAATGTTTTGTGTTTCCTCTAGGGGGCAGAATACGCTAAAAGTATAGAGATCCGCAGCTTACAGTTCATGCAAATCCACAGAGGCTACATTCACATCTCCGTTTTCTTTCAGGCAGAGGAAATACCGGAGAAAAAAACGCTTCCATTTTGCCCCATTCATTGTCAATGGGGACAAAACGTAACTGAATGGAATGGAGTGCAGCAGAATGCATTCCGATTTGTTTGGTTGCGTTCTCATACCGGACAGAAAACTGCTACAAGTTGCAATTTTCTGTCCGGCTTGGGATGCAGAGCAAAACGGATCCGGAATGACACACAATACAAGTCAATGGTGCCAGATTTGTTTTCTTGGACACAATAGAAAGCGGATCCGGCACCCATAAACTTACAATGGTTTTAGTACCGGATCCGTCATGGCTTTTTTAGAGATAATACAACCGGATCCATTCATAACGGATGCTGATGGTTGTATTTTAAGAAACGGAAGTGCTATTGGTGATCCTTGCCGGATCAGGCAAAAACGCATAAGTGAAAGTAGCCTAAAGTGGTTATCTCATGATTAATGTAAAAATGAAAATCAGACATCATATTGAACAAGACAATGGGGGTCATTTATTATGACTGGTGTTTTAGACGCCAGTCTAAGGGTACTTTCACACTTGCGTTAGAGGCATCCGGCAGGCTATATGTATGCAAATAGACAGCATTTGTAGACGGATCCAGATTGCATTGCAATACCGGATCCGTCTCTCCGGTTGTCATCCGGAAAAAACGGACCCTGTATATATTTTTTCTTCATTTTTAAAGGTCTGCACATGTGCAGACTGGAAGACCGGATCCGGCAATGTGGTAATTTTAATGCTGGATCCGGCAGTAATACATTTCAATGGAAATTAATGCCAGATCTGGTATTCCGGCAAGTGTTCCGGAATTTGCGCCGGAGAAAATACTGCAGCATGCTGCGGTATTTTCTCTGTCCAAAAACCGTAAGAGGGACTGAACTGATGCATTCTGAACGGATTTTTCTCCATTCAGAATGCATTAGGATAAAACTGATCAGTTTTTTTTCCGGTATTAAGCCCCTAGGACGGAACTCAATACCGGAAAAGAATAACTCTAGTGTGAAAGTAGCCTTAATAACCCCTGCGCTGGTGGTGGATCCGCCAAAGTTATGTAGAGGCACCGGCCTGTATACATAACTTCAGCACATACACCGCAAGTCTAAATGTAAGGCAGCTTCCTCCCTGTCTTACATTTAGAACGGTTGGGCGTAGAAAATGATAAATGAGATGGGCCTGGCGGGCCACCCTCTTCCCTGCCCACACTACACCACATTTTTTTAGACCCGAAACGAGCAGAGAAAAGTTGCAGATCTGCGACAGATATACGCCAGAAAACTAAAAATAGTTTGGGGGCCATTTACTAAGTGATATATGCCAGTTTTCTGGGGTATTTCTGATTTAGATTGTGCCGCAAAGGTTATTTATAGACAGCAGGTGGCGCTATACAGATACATTTTATTAAATAACTTAATTGCTACAGTAAATTGTTAATCACATGCAGTTACAAAAGTATTCAGAGCCAGGCGCTGGAATGCAAGCTGCAGAATATTCTTCGTGGGTCAGGCTTATTAAGGGCCACGTGAGACTTGAAACACGTAAGCTATATCTTTATCCAGCTCTTTATATGGATTTTATGATTTCCATGTTTTGTTACTGGAAGTGCTTTATTTTGACTGAAAAAACATCTTGAAGACTCCAAGACTCAACTCCAAGAGTAATTTAAGTATCTCCAAAAGTTGATCATTACTTTTCTGTAAAGTGATGATTTCTTCCAAAAATGAATTTTCTCCAAACCTGCCAAAACAGCACACCACAACGTATTATGGTTGCATCAAGCTTTCCCTTATCCACTAGATTAGTGGGGGCCCCCAGTGATCATGAGAACAGGGCTCCTGTGTCTTCCATTTCGAATGGCGTGGCGGTCATGCAGTCTGATGCTTCATTCACTTCTATGAGATCGATGGAGATGGACAATATAGTGCTCAGCTATCTCCAGCAGTCCCATACAGCGCTGTGTGTCTGTAGCCAGGGCTGGAGCTGTTCACTGCACAAGACATGAAGTTTTAAAGAGACAGTGCCTTTTTTTTTTTGTAGGTGCTGGAGCCAAGCGTTTTGGTCTAAAAGGCTTCTATAATTTTTAAGTGAGCATTGCAATAAGTGTATATTAGTGTGTCAGCACCAGTGTACTGTATATTGTAGTCGACCCAGGGGATGTCCTATTGCGCCTGTGTTTGAGTGAGCATTGCAAGCCAATGGTTCTATCATTACTACCTTGTGCGTGTCTAAATACGGGCAGGCATCTGTTCCTGTTAAGGCATAATTTTAGTATAGCTTGTTCAGAACAAAACACTCTTTCTTCCGACACTATCATTTGTCTGTACAGTGTTCCCTCAAGATACAATGGCCACAGAATACAATATTTTCAAGCTACAATGGTGTTTCCTGGGCCATCATAAGTTGAAACTAGACTCAACATACAACAGACTCAGATCCAACCAATCAAGGCCACTTCTCTGGTAAAATAGCTGTATTAGTTGCTAGTTAGCAGATATTCCTGACTGTTATATGTAAGGACTTGTTGTATGTGTCCTAGTTATGAGCTTATTTTTCTTTAAATCTTTATTTTCTCTTATCTTTGATGACATTTTGGGGCTTTGGAACCAATCACTCAACTTACAATTGTTTTAACATACAATGGTTGTCCTGGAACCAATTAATATTGTAACTTGAGGGTCCACTGTATAAATACGGGCAGGCATCTGTCCCTGTTAAGGCATTATTTTCGGATCACTTGTTCAGAACAAAAAACTCTTTCTAACGACACTACCATTTGTCTCTATGAATACGGGCAGACATCTGCCCCTGATATAGGCATAATTTTTGGACCGCTTGGTAAGAACAAGCTACTATTAAGCCACTGTGTGTGCTAAAACACCATCTGCTTCCAATATAGTAACATTTTTAGAAAGATTTTTATTTTAACAAATTATAACAAATGCAATGGCACAGTGTGTTTTTCAACATGCTGTTTGTTTACACAATCAATCATGTGTTTACCCGTAGCTATATATGTCACTGTTATTTTGACATTATTTACTATTGTTGTCTTTGTTTTAAAGAGCTTAAAAAGGGTGTAGGGGACAAGAAAACATTTGTAAAAAAAATATAAAGAAGAGAAAGATAAGAGAGAAAAAAATCTGAGTATTAGGAGACATTAAGAATGTAATATACCAATTTCCAGGCCAATTGGAGTACTCTCGGTGCGGGTAGAATCGATTTGAACCTAAATAAAATCTTGTGATCAATTTGTTAGAATCAGATCCAAAATTTAATCTAAGAAATCAGTCATTAGAAGTCCCAACTCACCAGCCCCACAAAGACTATCAGTCCCGTAATCAACGAAGTGTCTTTCACGCTGTCCATAGCACTGTGAGGACCCTGAACAAAACATAAGAGATTTATATTTTCATTTTGATATTCACATTTTGTACGCAGGAACCAGGGGCAGACTGTTGTCTGTGCTGTGGCAGAGAAGGGAGAGGTGTGTCCTCTCCCTGTTCGTCTGATAGGCTGCCAGCACTAGGCTGGCAGCCTATCAGAGGCTGTTGCAGGCGGCGCGATAACGTCATCGCACCGCTGGAGAGGTACAGCGAGGGACACAGGCCAGAAGAGGCCTGCATCACATCGCTGGAGGTAAGTATAAGTGTTTTTTTTTGTTTGTTTGTTTTTTGTTTTTTGTTTTTTGGGGGCTACTGGCACATGATAAGGTGGGGGGAGACTACTGGCACATAAGGAGGGCTACTGGCAGATATGGGGGGGGGCTACTGGCACATAAGGGGGGCTACTGGCACATATGGGGGGACTACTGGCACATACGGGAGGCTACTGGCACATAAGAGGGCTACTGGCACATAAGGGGGGGCTACTGGCACATAAGGGGGACTACTGGCACATAAGGAGGGCTACTGGCACATAAGGGGGGCTACTGGCACATAAGGGGGACTACTGGCACATAAGGGGGGACAGCTACTGGCACATAAGGGGGGATGGCTACTGGCACATAAGGGGGGACGGCTACTGGCACATAAGGGGGGACTACTGGCACATAAGGGGGGGGGGGCTGTGAGTAGCCAACATCTATCCTCTCCGCAATGCTCAGCCTCCTGTGACAGATCAGGAGAGCGGAGGTGTTGGGGCGAAGATAGCTGTCAATGCTGTCAAAGGAGGCTGTGCTCTCCTCCCGCAGCTCCCCGCCCAGCCTCTTGTGACAGCGAATCAGGAAGTAGAGGGGGGCTCAGTGGGCCTCTGGGTGTTACTTGCCCCCTGGGCCAAAAGTTGCCAGTCAGCCCCTGGCAGGAACTGCACCAGAAACAATGGATCCATATTGAAGTCATAATGAATCCTGACTACAGCAACCAGAGTGGAACAGCTGTATTGTGAATGTGGTTTGTCCAATTTGGACACCATCTTAAACCTCCTAATGTACTCTTAACCCACAGAAACGTATGCAGTCTCCTTCATTGTTTACACCGTTACAGCACCATACACACAGTCGTGGATGTAATTCAGTCTTATTCACTTGAGTCATTCAGTCATCAACTTTTTCCAAGTGATAGTCTATCATCAGGGTAGGCCATGACAACCTGATTGGTGGGAGTCTGACACCAGCTTTGTTGATCATCACTATACTGAGCTGCTGTCAACCCCTCTGATCACATAGTCACAGCCTATACTGAGGCCTATACTGAACCTTTTAAGCTTAAAACTTAAAAAAAAAGATATCTTTAGACACAACTAGCAAAAAAGTTGAAGAATCGGATATCTGAACTAGCTTTTATATTGTCTGTTATTGTGCAACTACAAGTCTCAGCATGGTCATTACTGCTTATTAGTGTAAGAGGAAGAATTAAGTGTTGCACACACACAATACTACAGTGGTTTTACGACGTTTTTTGCATCAGGTTGCTTTAAGTTGCCCTTGTACATGAGACAAAACATTAGCAAATCCTCTGATGGTGAACTACCCAGTATACAGGAGAGCCACCCAACTCTCCCCTGCTGGCACATCATGTGGGGAAGGAAAGCTCTGGCATGTTGGATTTCTATTTGCCGAATCCTTTGTTCCAACAGGAGCTGCTGCCTGAGACTTCTAGTAGCTTCTAATACCCGTCTCCTTAATAAAAAATCAACATGGAGGCTTGGCTGAGATAAATGGGCATGTATATGGGGGAGTTGTGTGGCTATTTCATGTGTATGGCTACTTTTAGAGATATTCCTTAAACAGGACTCTTTGTAAACCCCATAGCGGTACCATATCTAACATAGCAAATATAACATTAAGGGGCGTGGCCTGCATGTTGATGGCGGCGGCTGCATAAAGCGTCTGCTCCGCTTTCTAACCATCCATAGCGGCTCTCATAGACTCCCTGAGGGGGATCTCTCCGTCACCAAAGAACTCTAGTCACCCTCCCGCGATGGGGAAGCTAAGGAAGAGGCAGGCGCCGAAGAAACTCGATTTCTTCGCGAAGCCCCCCTCTCCCGCCCTGCGTACCCAGACTGCATCATCTCCAGCTTCTTCTCAAGGAAGCCCAAGAGAGACGCGAGATTCCATGCCCGAAACTTCGGCGGCTGTCCCTCTTACAGAAGGCTCCATGCGCTCCATGATGGACTCGCTGCGGTCCTCTATCAAGGCGGACATTGCAGGTATGCTGGGAGAGTTAAGGCGCGAAATACAGGGTCTAGGAGAACGTGCCTCACACATAGAGGAAAAGATGGCCGAATATGCCTCCTCACACAACACGTTTATTGACGCGCAGTAGCCTCTGGAAGAAGAGGTCGGTGCGATTAAAAGCAAAATCCAAGATCTAGAAGATCGACATAGGCGCAAAAATGTGAGATTGAGAAGGGTGCCTGAATCGGTGGAATCTACAGCTCTGGAACCCCTGTTAACAAATCTAATGAAAGAAGCTGTGCCAGATCTTTCTGATCGCGATGTGATTATAGATCGGATCCACCGCATACCCAAACCCAAAGGATTGGACCCCAATCTACCACATGATGTAATAGCGCGCATACATTTTTACCATGTCAAGGAACTGTTCCTGAAGGCCCTCAGGCAGAATCCAGTGCCTACACCCTCTTTCAAGAACATCACGGTATTCCCGGATCTCTCTGCCGCCACACTGGCAAAAAGAAGGGAATACGCACAACTTACTAAGATCTTACGTGATCAGAAGATACGCTACCGCTGGGGTTTTTCCGTCAAGCTGCTGATCACGGCGCATGGTCAGCTGTCGAACTGTAATTCTCCCCCATAAATGGGGCCTGATACCCTCTGTGTGGGGAAATCTGCTGGGAACAGACCGGACAGAATTGTGCCTGAATGGGAACAGGCCTGACCTATTTGATCTTCCTCTTCTGTGTTTCTGGATGGATGGAAGCCGGCGGACGTACGACTGTACCATCTGTCTGATTTAACCCCACTAGTCTGCTACCCTAGGAGACTTATTCCCTCTTAGCAGACTTCCTTCCCTCTCATCTTGCGTTAACCCCATCTAACGCCAAAGTATGATGAGACCATGTTTCAGTGTTTATCATTGTTTTAAGTGTCCCTTACATCCTTTCCTTCTCAGGTTTTTACCCAGTTTAATAGTCCATAGCACATATGTAGCTGGATATACTGCAGGGTATCTATATTTCATTCTGACGCTGTATGAAACTTTGTCAAATGTGACAGCTGATAGTGTATTTTACATTACAGTATGGCAGGGCTAAAATTTTGTTCTAACAATGTGAGAGGCCTAAATTCCCCTTTTAGGCGCTCCCAACTGTGGTCAGACCTAACTAAATCAAGATGTGATGTTGCTCTGATACAAGAATCCCATTTGTTGGAAACGGATCAGCATAGATGTTCACACCGTCTCTTTCCCCACATATTCTATTCTAGATTGTCTTACGCATTCCAACACAAAAAGAGAAGAATTACAGAGCTCACTCAAAACCTCTGCTTTGCATGACATATGGAGATATCAGCATGGGGATGAGAGAGATTTTACACACCTCTCTTCCTCCCACTGCACACAGTCCCGCATTGACTACTTTCTGATTTCCAGGGATCTCTTGCATAAGGCGGTCAAAACAGAGATAAAATATGCCACATGGTCAGATCACGCCCCGATATCCCTGGAGATTGATGTTGGTCTCCCTAATATTATACCCCCACAGTGGCGACTTAATCAGTATCTTCTCAAGAGCAACCAGAGAGTTAATGAATACCGAACCCACTTAAAAAACTATTTCGCCATTATTGGGACACCAGGCACCTCCTCAGCCACTTTGTGGCTAGCCCATAAGGCATATATGAGAAGGATTCTCTTACAATTGGCCTCCCGTCTTAAAAAGCTCAGGGAGAAGAGTCTAACAGAGGCGCTATTAGGCTTAGAAAAAGCGGACAGAGGGTATAAAGATGACCCCTCTCCCGCTCGCCTGAATATCCTCCAAGAGTGCAGCATGCACCTTTGGTCTTTACTGTTATACAAGCACGAAAGTGCACTCTGTAGACTCCGCTCTACTTTTTATCATTTGGGCGACAAGGCAGGAGTAATACTGGCCAATAGGCTTAAGAAACGGGCAGCAAACGCCAGAATAGACACACTACGCTTTGAAGGGGCCACTATTACTCATCCACAAGAAATTACAAATGCATTAGCATCTTACAATGCGAGATTATATAACCTAAAAGATGATATTACAACCCTGCAACCTGATAGACTTGGTATAGAGACCTTTTTATCCCAGATAAATCTTCCCTCCCTCACAGATGACCAATTGTCCTCCCTTAATCAGCCAATCACTACTGGAGAGATAATAAAAGCCCTCAAAGCTACACCATCAAATAAAGCCCCAGGCCCAGATGGTTTCATCACTAATTACTATCAAACATTCCAGGACCAGCTGATCCCTCATCTGGTCACCTTATATAATGATTTCTTCACAACAGGTAACATTCCTCCAGAGATGCTTATGGCCACCGTAGTCACACTCCCAAAGCCGGGAAAGATTCCGGATACTCCTGCTAATTTTCGCCCCATATCCCTGCTTAATGCAGATCTTAAATTATTCCCAAAAGTCCTAGCCTCCCGCATTAATCAGTTTTTGCCTCTGTTGGTGGATACTGATAAAGTAGAATTTATTCCCAAAAGACAATGCAGAGACGGGACCAGACGCATGCTGAATTTGGTGCAATTGGCTGAGAAATCCAGGAACCCCACAGTGTTCATATCCTTAGACGCCGAAAAGGCATTTGATAGAGTACACTGGGGGTTCCTGGACCAGGCGCTCCAAAGATTTGGATTCCGGGGCCACATTCTCAAAGCTATAATGAGTCTGTATACCAAGCCGTCTGCTAAGGTATTAGCTTCGGGATTCTTATCAGAACCCTTCCAGATATCAAACGGGACGCGTCAAGGGTGCCCAGTGTCACCATTAATATTCTCCCTCATCATGGAACCATTAGCAGCCAGAATCCGGGCCTGCCCTCAGATAGAAGGAATAAAAATAGGAGAGACATCCCATGTGATAGGATTGTATGTGGACGACGTGGTTCTAGCCCTGGAAAACCCAGAAAATTCAATAGCGGCACTATTTAATATAATACACCAATCTCAAGGTGTTCTTATTACAAGTTAAATAAAACCAAAGTACTTGATCTCCATGTCTCTGGGCCCGTTAAAGGGAAACTGCAACAGCTATGGATGCTGGTGGAAGAAGCTTATGCTAAGAAAAGGTCCCTTTCTGGATTGCTGGCTGCGAATAGCAATACAATGTTCCACTAGCTACCATGCAGGCGTCACTGATGGCCTGGGTGTACCTGACTGAAACCGTTAAACTCTTCAAGATTCCTAGGGAACAAATTCCTGTAGTGGCACTAGAATATCACATACCTGATTTAAATATGTCATTGTGGATTTCAAAAGGGATTAATAACCTTGGTTGTTTATATAAAGATTCCATCCTGGTGGATTTTTCTTTCCTGCACACCACCTATCTTCTACCACACAGTCAGTTTTATAGATTTTTACAGCTCCGTCATCTGTTAACTAACTCATCCCTGTCCCAGTCTTCTCTAGGCAGTAGCTCCCCCCAGATAAACTTCAGATACACTCAGTCGAATCATCCTAAGGTTTCGGCCATATACGCAAATATTTTGCCCTCCGTTGTGGAACATAAACAACAGTTTGGCCTCTTTCACACGAGCGAGTTTTCCGCGCGGGTGCAATGCGTGATGTGAACGCATTGCACCCGCACTGAATCCTGAACCATTTATTTTAATGGGTCTGTGTACATAAGCGTTTTTTTTCACGCATCTTTTGTGCATTGCGTGAAAATCGCAGCATGTTCTATATTCTGCGTTTTTCACGCAGCCCTAGCCCCATAGAAATAAATGGGGCTGCATGAAAAACGCATTGCATCTGCAAGCAAGTGCGGGTGCGTTGCGTTTTTCAATGATAGTTGCTAGGAGATGTTGTTTGTAAACCTTCAGTTTTTTATCACGCGCGTGAAAAACGCGTCAAAACGCATTGCACCCGCGCGGAAAAAACTGAACAACTGAGCGCAATCGCAGGCAAAACTGAATGGCTTTGCCTGTGAAATCGCACAGTTTTCACTGAACGCATCCGCAACGCATCCGGACCTAATCCGGACACGCTTGTGTGAAAGAGGCCTTTATGTTGAAGTGGGAACAGGAATTGAAAGACTCCTTCAGGCTGGGAACACACTTCGCGTGTTCCCAGGGCGCGCCTATGACGCGCATATGACGCGCGCTTCAGCCGCGAAGTGGCTGTTTTATGGAAGCGCGCATCATATGCGCGCTCCCATAATAGCATATGGGTTGGCTCGCGCGTGCTGCCGCGCGATAGTCACGGCAGCCGACACGACCGGGCAGGGCGTTTTACAGCGCGTTCGTCCGCGCTGTAAAACGCCGACATGTGAACCATGCACATAGGGATGCATGGCTTTTCACATGTTGAGCGTTTTTCAGCGCGTATGAACGCACTAAAAAACGCTCAGGTGTGTTCCCAGGGTCACTGTTGCACAGTGGAGAGATGCCATGTATTGGTCCTTTAAAAGCACCAAATTCATAAATCATGTAGAGCAGGCCTGGAGAATCCAACTGAGATGGTATCTAACCCCTAACAGACTGGCTCACATAATCCCTAATTATACATAAAAATAGTGCATTAACTACTTTGACCACTAGATGGCAGACTCTTCCAACTTTTAAGCTTCTAATACATACCTGGTGTTATTCTTCAATATGCCTGTACTGCTGGTAAGTGTCTCTAGGTATTGACAGATGCAGGTGGAAGCTAGTAGATCAGCTAAACTAATATAATTGGAGAAATGGCGTTGGGAGGAGGCGGCTGAGGGATCTGCATGTTAACTGTGGGTAATTCTTATTATGTATTTTCACACTTAGCCCTATTTACCTGTTTACCATGTTTTTAATTGCACCTATGGGCTCAGTGTGATTATTGTATTTTTTTCTGTACACCCCTTTCTTTTCATGCTGATCCCCCAGCCGCCTCTTAGGTGCTTGTCTTTTATCAAATGTTCTCCTTGCTTTGCTGCTATCATTACATGTATTTAAATGTTGCTATATAATTAATAAAGTTAATTTTAATTTTATCTGGAGAGATTTTTCTGGAGAATTTTTGTGTGGGTGATTCATGTACACTTTTGTGTTGTTTGAGCCTCTTAGGATCATATATGGTGACCTTATTGACCCGGTATTTGATTTGGTGGCCACAAACTAATATGTTTAATGAAATAAAAGAATTTTATACATAATAGAGGTAATTTACGAAGCTCAAGTATGCCTAAATTAGGCGTATTCAGGAACAGATCTGCGTTATCTGCGACTTCGCCCCGCTTACACCAGGTCTAAAATTTGTGGGTGTGGGAGGCAAATGGGGCGGCCGGCAGGCACGTCTCATTCATCATTCTCTACACCTGTTTAAGCTTTATGCGCCGAAGTTATGGAGAGGCCTGCTTCTCTTCATAACTCCGGTAGATCCAATGCCAGCTATCGATACCAGTGTCTTAAACGCAATATAAACGGCAAGGTAGAGTTTAGGCAATGTATTGCCGAAACCTCCCAAAGGACTGGCAGAGCAAGATCTGCTTATATTGTAATCAGCTTGAGAACTGGTGATGCCACTATTACTGTAGGCGCAGGCGCAAATGATGCTGAACCTACACGAAGCTCGACTTTCGCTAGCTCTGTGCAAGCAACTCCACTATGGCGTTGTTTTCTCCACAAGGCTGGCACACAAAGGCCTCATGCACACGACCGTTTTTTTATGCTGTCCGCAAAAAGGGGTTCCGTTGTTCAGTGATCCGTGTCCGTTTTTGCCTTCCGCTGTGTTTCCGTGTGTCTTCCGTTTTTTTAGCGGACATTGTAGTGTACGGGAGTTGTACTGCCCGTCACTACGGAAGGGTCACTTGGCTGCTGTCGTTCCTCTCTGTTAGGAGGAGGCTGGTAAAGGTGCTGTTTGTACCATGCAATGTAAATCAGTGTATTTTATTTCCCTGTTACTGTGAAATGTCCTATGTGCAGGCCGGCTAGGGGTGTAATTCCAGCTCTAGTCACTAGAGGGAGCTAGGTTGCCCTAGTCTATATAAGGCTCAGTCAGGGGAAGGGAAAGTAGTCTAGTCTGGAGTGTGCCTTAGACAAGTGCAGGCCATGTGCCTGTGAAGGCCAAACCCAGGCCTCACGGCCTGTGAGGCATCCACCCTAGGAAGATGGTGCCCTAGGAGAAGGAATGCAGAACCCAGAGGCAATCCCTAGAGCAAGGAGGTACTAAACGTCAAGTGGAGGTAAATCATAAAGCTGGAGATTCAAGGATATAAGCCAGAAGTAGGGCATTGGGGCCTTGAAGCATCAATTCCAGTCAGGACGAGTCAGGAAGAAAGTAAGGTTCACCTGCAATTTCAAGTCCTGTATTATCACCCTCTGTTTAACCTTGCTGGATGTAAGACCACTGCAATTTTATTGTCTGCAAAAGGAACTGTTGGAAAGACTGCTTACTGTATCATCACTGTCTTCAGTAAAGTTTGGATTCTGTTTTCAAGTTATCAGTCTGTACCTCAGTTATTCCTACTGTAAATACGGTGTGCCACCGTTTACTGGCACTGGCGTCACGACATATCAGGGACTTAGCCATAGGCACGTTAAACTATAACACCAAGGGCACCTCACCTTCCACCTGGCTGTGTCCCTCAAGAACCCAGAGAGTGCCCCAGAGGAGCAGCGTGCCGGCCTCTCCATCACTGGCATTCCCCAGGTTAGTTCCTACACAAAGCCCTGACTTGGGGTGCTACATTTTGAGCGTCACGAACAGGATACGCACGTTTTACGGACTGTGAGCAAAACGTGAACTTTGTGCCTTAACCAGTTTGCCAAGTGACAAAACGCCTGTTTATTTGAAGTGAACTTTGCGGACCTAAAGCGTACAGAAAAGTGTCCCAAAACCTCTAGAAAGCGCTGTGCAGTGTTGCGCTATCAAGAGGAAGAAAATCGTCACTTCAAAGTGCATTTTTGTGGACTTTTATGCTGTTTTACTACCACTGCTTGCTGTCATTGAATTGATGCATCATGGCGTCCAAGATGGCCGCCGGCGCTATTGGACTTCTTCTTGCGCCATCACTGTCCTCAGTGGCGCGAAAATTTGGCGCCAAAACCCTCCAAGAAGGAGGAGGAGGCGACCTGGAGGTAACGCCTTCCCTTGAGGATTATAATATGGACACCGCCTACCCTATACTGGAATACCTAGGGGCGTGCAAGAAGCGACGGGGTGGAGCCTGCAGGAACAGTGGCTCACCCTGCTACGGGGTTTCCTACCTGAATCGGAGGGATCCGGGCCGTAGTTGGTGCAATGGAGGCGACCTCAGGAGCAACTAAGGACGCCCTGCGCCCCCAGCGTATACTCCCAGCGACATGGCCCAGACCTGTCCATGGCCACAAGCCGAACCCTGCCGTTTCCACCCGCAGCGAGAAGGCTTTCTCCCGCGGAACCCCGCGTGGTCGGCCCTGATGGCCGAGATCCGAGTGGCGGCAACTTTAAAAACCACCACTCAGAAAAAGTATTTCGAAGAAGTCACCAAGCGGATCTATGAAGATTCCAGGGACAGCAAGCCCCAGCTCGAACGCCGCACCGGAGTTGTGCTCGAGTTTGACAAGGTTAGAGGATTCGGCTTCATCCAAGAAACCGGCACCAACCGGGACTATTATGTGAATCGCCGGTCCGTCAAGCGCAGCTATCTCCCGGGGCGACTGCATAATCTAGCGGTCGGGGAGAGAGTAGAGTTCACTTCCGCAGAGGGCCTGCGAGGCCCATATGCCACTGCGGTGACCCGTCGAGGACCCGTACCGGAGGACTGGGAAGAAGCAGAAGATCCGGTGGAGGCAGAGGACCCGCCGGGACCCATCCGGAATACGTACCAGGAGAAGAGTTCCTTTCTCGGCCCGAACATTTTCTGGCAGCCGACGATCCTGGACAAGCCTCCCAGTCCTTACCCCTCTCCAGAGCTGCCGCGACGAGAGAAGACAGCCGCTGATTGGGCGCGGATGGCCCAGTTCAGTGAAGCCATGGATGACCTGCGGAAGAACCGCCAAGATAGAACCTCATCTGAGCCTGCTGCAAGTGTGCCGGAATCCAGCAGTGAGATCTCCGCCCTGGAGGAGCGGATCGCTTCCTTACAGGCTTACCTGGATGGCCTGCGGCAAGTGGCAGATTCTAAGAAGACAGCGCAGCAGTCCAGCGGTGGTGAGTTACCTGTGACCCCTGTACCACCCGAACCCGTAGTCCAAGGTCCTACCATTAACGCTGAGCCACCCAAGGTCCGTGTAACAGCGGATAAATTGACTTATGCCAGGAGCCGAGTCCGCCGTGACGGGAGCGTTATGTCCCGGCCAGAGGAAGTGTCTACCCCAGCGCCGGCCCGTGTCCCGAGACCAGCAACTCCTGTGTGTCCGCAACCCAGCGGGCCAATGAGGTGGGTAGGCCCAATACCGGTGATGTTTCCAGCCCATTCTCTTTGGTGGGCACCCCCTCCAAGTGGTCCTGTTGCATGGCCCAGACTACCTGCAGCACAGGGCTGCACTACCTCTGATGAACAGGGATCCTTTGACGCATACCTGTGAGCAGGCCTGCTGGGCCATTTTTGCTCATTCTCACAGGGACATCGTGCATGTTGCGGGAACTGTTCCTTTGGGTTTGTCAGGCTGGTGGAGCTTGCTGCCAGTTCCCCACGGCCGGTGGCATGTTTGTGAAGATAAGTTGCCACTGTGGAACCACTGCTCCCAGCCTGCCTCTTTCTGTTCCGGGACATCCTGCCTGCTGCTGCCATTTTGGCGTCAAGTACTTTAATAATTCCAGGTTGTGCTTTTATTTGCACCTTATCCCCTTTTAACCCCCATTTCAGGTTGAAAAGGGTTCTTTTATGTCAGCACTTTAAAAATACGCAGGACTTGCCAGAGGATGTTACCCTGGTATTGTCAGAGTCCTGTATTGTGATTTTATGTATGTGCTGCTGACCGTATTTATTGCAAAAATTTTATATTCAAGTCTATGTGCCCAGAGATGGACCCCCTGTGTGCGAGTCTCTGTGATATGCTTTTATGGACTCACTCATTGTCATGGACTATCCTGGTATTCCCTAACATCCGCTGTGCCAGGTCAGCGCCCCAGTTCCACTCTTTATCCTGAAGAAAGAGAGCGACGCCCCTTGTCACCGCACTTCTCCGTCAGTCAGCTGGACCTGATGACAATTGTCTATGCAGATAGAATTGAGTACTGATATGTATATATTCTTGCATGTTTTTCTTTTGTCTCTTTCAGGTGGAAATTCCAGTAGGGCGGTACCCTGGTAGAGTACGAGGCGTACTCAGCTTAAAGCAGCGGGGTATGTAGTGTACGGGAGTTGTACTGCCCGTCACTACGGAAGGGTCACTTGGCTGCTGTCGTTCCTCTCTGTTAGGAGGAGGCTGGTAAAGGTGCTGTTTGTACCATGCAATGTAAATCAGTGTATTTTATTTCCCTGTTACTGTGAAATGTCCTATGTGCAGGCCGGCTAGGGGTGTAATTCCAGCTCTAGTCACTAGAGGGAGCTAGGTTGCCCTAGTCTATATAAGGCTCAGTCAGGGGAAGGGAAAGTAGTCTAGTCTGGAGTGTGCCTTAGACAAGTGCAGGCCATGTGCCTGTGAAGGCCAAACCCAGGCCTCACGGCCTGTGAGGCATCCACCCTAGGAAGATGGTGCCCTAGGAGAAGGAGTGCAGAACCTGGAGGCAATCCCTAGAGCAAGAGGTACTAAACGTCAAGTGGAGGTAAATCATAAAGCTGGAGATTCAAGGATATAAGCCAGAAGTAGGGCATTGGGGCCTTGAAGCATCAATTCCAGTCAGGACGAGTCAGGAAGAAAGTAAGGTTCACCTGCAATTTCAAGTCCTGTATTACCACCCTCTGTTTAACCTTGCTGGATGTAAGACCACTGCAATTTTATTGTCTGCAAAAGGAACTGTTGGAAAGACTGCTTACTGTATCATCACTGTCTTCAGTAAAGTTTGGATTCTGTTTTCAAGTTATCAGTCTGTACCTCAGTTATTCCTACTGTAAATACGGTGTGCCACCGTTTACTGGCACTGGCGTCACGACATATCAGGGACTTAGCCATAGGCACGTTAAACTATAACACCAAGGGCACCTCACCTTCCACCTGGCTGTGTCCCTCAAGAACCCAGAGAGTGCCCCAGAGGAGCAGCGTGCCGGCCTCTCCATCACTGGCATTCCCCAGGTTAGTTCCTACACAAAGCCCTGACTTGGGGGTGCTACAACATGACCCAAAAGATTTTACCAAAAGACAGGCTGACAATGTTTCCCAAGTGCCTGCCAAGGGATCCGCAAAAAAAACGGACACGGAACACGGATGACACACGGATGGCCATCCGCATTTTTCACGGACCCATTGACTTGAATGGGTCCGTGAACCGTTTTTCACGGACAAGAATAGGACAGGTTATATTTTTTTGACGGACTGGAATCACGGACCACGGACGCGGAGGACAAACGGTGCATTTGCCGAGGTTTCCACGGACCCATTGAAAACCAATGGGTCCGCAGAAAATCACGAAAAACGGAGCAACGGACACGGAATCAAACAACGGTCGTGTGCATGAGGCCAAAACCAAAGCCATGTGCAAGATCTGCAGGATTCAAATAAGCTGTGGGCGTTAAAACACCAGATACCGGTGGTCTATTGTAGAACATGAGTTAGCATCACTGGATCTTTGGGAAAATACAACAGGCCAACATTCCCAATTAAAATAAGCTTGTCCTCCTTCTCCGGGTCCTCTTTGTGGCAGCCAACCTAAATCACAGAACAATACAGTGTCCTTGTCTTCATTATCATCACCTCCTTCTCCATGATGTGTTAGAGCTGATCGATCTGGGCGAGAGTACCCACAAAGCTGATCAGTTGCTAAAGTGCATCAAATTACTTTATTACCTCGAAACGCTGTGTATACAACTTGTCTTAGCTTTTTGGCGAGCAGAGACCCCTTGTCATGCCCCCACCTCCCCCACATAGCCACCCACCTCCCACGGTCTTTGCTACTACAAGCAGAACCCAGTTCATTATTATCAACATGATGGAACAATTCTGTCAGGTGCAACGTCAGGCTGGGGCAAATCAGCAAACGGAAACACCTAGGTATAGCCCTACCTGGATTCTGGACTTTCTCCAGCGCACACTATGTTCCCTGACCCTATGGATCTCTGGGCATGCAGATTGAAACAGTGGCCTGAACTGCTCCAGTATGCTCTCTCGGTTCACTATTGCTCAGCCTATAGAGTAATCTGAGATTTTCCAGAGCAACATTTGACGATGTGACATCCAAATGGACAAAGTTGTCCTCCCCAGTATACAAAACATAATTTTTGAGAAAACAAGTGAGGCTTTGGATAAGTAAGGATTATCATAGTCCTCTGACTGAGGTTGATGAATAGACCTGTTTTTGCTTATGGTGCCCCGTCATGCCATTGCTACTGTCTGCTGACATACCATTGTGTTCTGTACCGTATTGCTTTTGATTCTGCCATTATAATACCACTGCTATGGTTTGCCTGCTTACCATGCAGTATGGCTGCTGTCATCATGACACTGTCTTTGTCTGCCTGCCTACCATCGTGTTCTGTACCGTATGGCTACTGCTGCCACCATGATGCCACTGCCACTGTTTGCCTGCCTACCATCCACCAGCTGCTATTCTCTGCTGTTAATCCACTGCTTCCACTTCCATTACCATTACCTACTGCCACAACTAGTGATGAGTGAAGTATTGAAAAATTTGACTGCTTCACCAAATTTTTCAACACTAAATCCTACCTGTTATGGGACATGACGGTAACATAAAATCCAGGGAGTGCAGGTTCCACATGCCTCCAGGGTCCTGCACTCCCTGGATTTTATGTGGCTATCATGTCGCATAACAGGTAGGATTTAGTGTTAGGATCCCGTCTATTCGAGATCGCCTTGACGTTTGGCAGACGGGCTCAAATCATTTTGTACAAAATAATTTGCCAAGCATCTAATTTGCAAAACTAGTGTAGCATTAGCACCAGAATATTTTCTAAGGCATTGTTGTACATTATTTGTGTTTGCAGAGTGCTGCTGCATAACCCCTTTTTTTTCAGACTGACATTCCGGGATGTGTTTTATTTCCCCTTAACGATCCCAGCTGGCTTCAGCTGGGGATCCCTCAGGCTAGAGGAAAAACCTGTCCTGGAATGGGTTAAGGGGAAGGGTTGGGGCGGTGGATTGGGAGTTCCCACTGCCTCCCACCATCCCAATCCAATAAAATCCAGCCCATGAACTTAACAAACTGTCTCAGCAACCTACACATTGCTGAGATCATTTTAACTTTCTGGTTTTTATTTACCTCACCCATTTGAGGAACCTGGGTGAGAAATACACCCCTTCCAGAACTTTACCGTATACTTTTCTGTTCACATTACCACATATCCCCTTCCTCTTCTCCAGACTGGAGGTATGGTTATTTTCAGCCAGAATACAGCGTACCCTGGACAACGCATCTGCGTTTTCCTGCAATTTCCCCGGCCTATATTCAACATTGAAATTAGAATTTTGCAGAGAAAAACCACCTGGTCACCCTTGCATTTTTCTCCCTGTTTTGTTTCATCTAGGTTAACAGAGAATGATCTGTCACTAACACAAATTTCCTACCCAGCAGATAATATTTAAGCGACTCTAGTACCCATTTAATGGCCAGACACTCTTGTTCCACTATGGCATAATTTTTCTCTGCCGGGGTCGATTTTCTGCTTAGGTACATCACTGGGTGCTCCTTCTCTTTTATCACTTGTGACAGGGCCAGAAACTCTGGACCAGAAACGCTTTTCCGAAATCTGGGGAAATGAGCACTGGTTGTTGACAGAGGGCAGACTTTAGGCTCTGAAAAGTCTTTTCTGCCTCTGGGGTCCACTTCACCATTACTGACTTAGGGCCTTTTATTAAGTCAGTCAATGATGCTGCAATGTAGGCAAAAATCAGTACGAATCGGCGGTAGTACCCAGTTATGCCAAGGAAGGCCCTGATTTGTTTATTTTTGTTAAGGGCTTAGGCCAGTTCTGTATTGCCTCTACTTTATTGACCTAAGGTTTAACCAGCCCTTTGCCAATAATGTAGCCCAGGTATTTTGCTTCCTCTATACCTAAAGCACATGTCTCAGGATTTATGGTTAGGCCAGCATCACTAATGGAGTCTATCACAGCCTGTACTTTCCAGAGGTGACTTCTCCAATCTGGTGAAAAAATGAGCACGTCATCAAGGTAGGTGGCGGCATAGTCATGATGTGGCCTAAACCCTTTAAGGACCGGAGGTTTTTTACTTTTTGAGTTTTCGTTTTGCGCTCCCTGCCTTCCCATAGCCATAGCTTTTTTATTTTTCGGTTCACATAGCCATATGAGGGCTTGTTTTTTGTGGGACAAGTTGTATTTTCCAACGCCACTATTTAATATTGCATATGATGTAGTGGGAAGCGGGGAAAAAATTCCAAATAGGGTGAAATTGCAAAAAAAAAGCAATTCCACCACAGTTTTGCGGCTTTTAAAATTCCGACATTCCATGTGCGATAAGACAGTGTTTACACTCAGTTCACACTTTCGCGTAAAACGCCGCTTTTGAACGCACATAAGAACGCACAACAGTAAAGGAACCATGCATTCCAATGAGGGTGGTTCACACTTGCACGTTTTTATGCGCGTTCGTAGGCGCCTATAAACGTCCGACGCATAAGCAAGTATGTTCGCGTTAATTCGGGCTTTTTTCGAGCGTTTGGTGCTAATAGACTTCAATGGGAAACGCGATAGGCGTGTTGTTCGGGCGTTTGTGCAGCGTAAAACGCGCCTATGGACGTGCGTTTTTCAAAATTCACACCTCAGATTGGCCAAACTATATAGGAGGGCTGTTTGGTCATTGGCCAACTATGCAGTCAATCACATAAACGCGCGTCAAACGCGCCTACACTATTTACCAAAACGCTTGAAAAAACGCGCCTACACGCCAGTCTTGAACGCACCAAAAACGCTAGGCTTCAACACGCTCAGGTCTGAACCCAGTGTAAAACTGACTGGTTAATTTTACTCTACAGGTCAGTACGAATCCGGTGATACCCTATATGTATAGGTTTTCTTGCGTTTTGATAGTGAAAAAAAAAATTCAAAAGTGGGAAAAAATCAGTTTTACTTTATTGTCACCATGTTTTGACCCCTATGACTTTTTTGTAATTATATGTACAGAGCTGTATGGGGGCTCAATTTATGCGTCATAATCTTATATTTTTATTGATACCATTTTGGGGTGTGTATGACTTTTTGATCACCTTTTTTGTAATTTTTTGTGGAAAATAAAGCGACCAAAAATGGCGAATCCGCCATTTGGACGCTTTTTTCTATTTTTCTGTTTGACGTATGGGGAATATTTTTTTATATTTTTATACTATGGGCGTTTTCACATATTGCGACACCCATGATGTGTATTTTTTAAATTTTTTAGTTTTTAAATTTTTATTTTAGCAAAAGGGGGGTGATTTGAACTTTTTTTTTTTTTTTACACTTTTATATAGTTCCCATAGGGAACTATAACTCACAATCATCTGATTGCAATTTTCATACATTCCAATGCAATAGCATTGGAATATATGAAAGAATCGCAAATTTCCTTTGAAGCATATTACAGGCAAGGCTCCATAGGAAATACTACAGAGCAGCCTGGGTTTCATTCATAGAAACCCAGGCTACTACAGTCATGCTCCGCCTCCTCCGATCGCCACACGGGGGAGCTGGAGCGCAAACTTTCGGAAAGTAAAACTTTCGGTTTGTGCGCACTCAGATGCCATGGTCAGGATTGACCACGGCATCTGAGGGGTTACATGTCCGCGATCGGCATCGCTGCCGGTCGCGGACATTAGCCGCAGGTGTCTGCTACAGGAACCATGCGGACACCCGCGGCTAAGGCACCCGCATGGAGCAGGAGCAGGCGCCATCTTTAAAGACTGGACACAGGACGTACATGTACGTCCTGTGTCCTTAAGAGGTTAAGATTAGGTCCATCAACCTCTGAAATGTAGCAGGGTCTCCATGTAACCCGAACGGCATCACTGTGTTCTGGAACAGCCCCTCTGGAGTGGAGAATGCTGTCTTTTTTTTAGCCTCATCTGACAATGGTATCTGCCAAAAACCCTTTGTAAGGTTCAAGTATCGTGATGTACCTTGCTTTCCCAAGCCTCTCAATCAGCTCATCTACTCTGGGCATGGGGTACGCGTCAAATTTTGACACCTCATTTAACTTCCAGAAATCATTGCAGAACCTCCAAGTCCCATTGGGCTTTGGGATTAATACAACAGGGCTCGACCACTCACTGGTAGATTCCTCAATGACCCCCTAACTCAAGCATGCGCCTGACCTCAGAGGATACTGCCTTTCTGCGTGCTTCTGGTATCCTATAGGGCTTTAGATTCACCTTACTGTGGGGCTCAGTTCTCACATAATGTTTTATCAGGTGGGTACGGCCTGGAAGGTCAGAAAACCTTCTTCTATTTTTCTGCAGAAACTCCTTCACTTCTTGTTTCTGGTGTACTGACAGGGCCTCACAAATTTTTACCAGGGGAATTGGTTGCGACCCCTCCTTAACCACGGTCTGAGTGGCCACCAATGACTCCCGATCTTTCCATGGCTTAATTAGATTTACGTGGTAAATCTGGAAGGGTTTTCTCCTTTCTGGTTGGTGCACCTTATAGTTCACCTCGCCTACTTTTCCCACAATCTCATAGGGACCATGTCACTTTTCCAGAAACTAACTCTCTGCGGTGGGAACTAAAATCAGGACCCTGTCCCCGGGATTAAAGCCACTTACCTTGGCCGATCTGTTATAGACTCTGCTTTGAGCCTCCTGAGTTCTTTGCAGATGCTCTTTAATAATGGGATCACGGTCGCTATCCGGTCTTGCATTTAAATGACATGTTCGATGATGCTTTTATAGGGCGTTGCCTCGGTCTCCCATGTTTCTTTGGCCACATCTAGTAAACCCCTTGGGTGTCGGCCATATACTAAGGCTACATGCACACGACCGTTGTTTGTTTCCGCGTCCGTTACGTTTTTTTTCACTGATAGGATGCTTCCCCATTCATTTCAATGGGTCCGTTAAAAAATGCGGATGGTCAACCGTTTTTGTTCCGCATCCGTGATCCGTGTTTTCATTCCGTCAAAAAAATAGTGCATGTCCTATTTTTTTCACGTTTGCGGACAAGGATAGGCATTTTTACATTGGATCTGCCATAAACATCGGATCCGTCAAAAAAAACGGTCCGTCATCCGTTTTTTTTGACGGACGCAAAATTTCAAGGAGGAGCGGACGCGGAGGCAGGCAACGGTCGTGTGCATGTAGCCTAACTCAAAGGGTGAAAACCCGATAGAAGCCTGGGGTACCTCTGTGATCGAAAACATAAGGTAGGGTAGAAGGCAGTCCCAGTCACGCCCATCTTTTTCAACCACTTTCCTTAACATCTGATTCAGGGTTTTGTTGAATCTCTCAACTAAGCCATTTGTTTGGGGGTGGTACACCGATGTACGTATTTGGGTGATTTTAAACAATTTGCATAACTCTTTCATTACCTTCGACATAAAGGGGGTACCCTGGTCTGTGAGAATTTCCTTAGGGATCCCTGTGCGGGAGAACATGTAAAATAACTCCCGGGCAATATTTTTGGACGCCATGTTTTTCAGGGGCACCGCTTCTGGGTACTGAGTGGCATAGTCCAACACAACCAAGATATACTGGTGTCCCCTAGCCGATTTAACAATGGGACCCACCAAATCCATGGCAATTCATTCAAAAGGTACCTCAATGATGGGAAGAGGCACCAAGAGACTCTGGAAGTCGGACACTGGGGGCACTTATCTGACAGGTGGGGCACGACTCGCAGTATGATTTTACTTCTTTATACACTCCAGGCCAGTAAAACCTTTGTAGTACCCTCTCCTGTGTTTTGCTAGCCCCTAAACGACCCCCAAGAACGTGGTTATGGGCTAGGTCTAATACCATATGTCTATAGGGTTTAGGTACCAGGAGCTGCTCCACAATTTCGTTGTTGCATTTGATAATACTATACACTAAGTTTTGATTCATGGTAAAATGTGGAAATTTCTGGTCAGCTTCTGGTTCCTGTGGTACACCATCTATTACGGTAACATGCGCTCGAGTATTCAAGAGATTGGGGTTTTTCAATTGCTCCGTCCCCAAGTTACCTCGGGACACGTCTAAGTCCAATAAATTTTGCTCAGATGGGGAAGGTTCCTCTTCCCCCGCTAACAACTGTTAGGGAAAGGTGGTGTTGTCACCATCATCATCACATGGCCCCACATTTTCATTAAACATTTCAGTTAACATGATTTGTTCATTTTTCACCTTATCGACAACATTGTTTTCAGTGGTCACTTCCTTTAAACTATTGTATTCAAGGTGCAACTCACTGAAAGGATTCATGGTTACATGCTGGAGGTCACTGGTGAGCTGTCTGTGAGTCAGGCCTTATGCTCCCATAATGCCCAACGGCTCCTGGTATCGCCCATACGGCACAGGTAGGTTGAGTGGTAGGGCCTCGGGCTACTTGAGGGACCTTGCCGTGGTGTCCGAGCTTAAGACATGTCCTCCTAGTAGGATATGTCGAACTAACCCCTCAATTTTATCAGTGTGAGGGTTTAGTATTGCCGCAGAATGCACCTGCCTTTGCTATGGTTATGTCACTGAAAGGATTACCTAAAGGGAAAGGCACAGACTCTGCAGGAGTTTCTTCACTGTCTGCAGAAGGGTGTTTCTTCTCCCACAACTTCCAAAACAAGGGGAAATCCCAGCCTAATATCATATAATGCATAAGTCATTGTACTACCCCAACTTCATAGGTTACAGTCCCAGCCGGAGTCTCCAGCTTAACTCGAGCCACCAGGTATTTTGTATCCCCATGGATGCACAGCAGCAAATTTACGCTTTTGTCCTGCTCATACAGTTCCCAGCAACAAAGCTGTCATGCACTAAGATGACCAGACTACCACAGTTCAACAGAGCCTTGACGGAGCAGTCATTTATCACCAGGGTACATATCTGCGGCTTAGTCTCTAGTCCTGGTGAGGCCACAGACACTGGCACCGAATACAGCGATTGTCTCTGGCTACCTGCACACTCCATGTGCTCTAAGGTAAGAGCGAAATGGGCAGCAACGTGTCACGACTCACGGCACCTCCAGCACTGGAGCATCCCAGGTCTCCTCTGTGGGGAGATGTCTCCAGGACCATACTGCCCGTGGGACTCAGCCTTAGGCCCATGCCCAACCTCTAGATCCTTGTTCCTTCTTGCACCCTTCCACACACACCATACAGCCGGAACTCTCTTACCCACAGATGATACGGGTCGGGTACTCTGGGGAGGCGTGGGTGTGGCAGGGACATCATGGAGGTAGTCCTCAGTCGCCAGGAACCTTTCCACCAGGTTGATGAGCTGAACCGCAGTTTTGGGGTGTCCATGTCCGACCCTCCGTTGTAGCTCCACAGGGAGGGCTCTGACGTAGTGATCCACCACTACTTTCTCCACGATCTGGGCCAGCGTAGAAGACTCAGGTTCCAGCCACTTCCGTATGAGATGGAGGAGGTCAAACATCTGAAACCGGGTCAGCTTGTCTATGGTGTAGCTCCACGAATGGTCCTTCCGGGCACGAACAGCCGGGGTAACGCCCAGACGAGCAAGGACCTCCATTTTAAATTTGGCATAGACCCAGAAATCCTGCTCCCCGAGGTCATAGTAGGCCTTTTGTGGTTCATCTGACAGAAAGGGCCCAAGGACCTCGGGCAATCTCTCTCTCCCCCACTCTCTCAAAAATGGTTAGGTAGGCCTCGATGTCGTCATCAGGCATCAGTTCTTGCGAGGCCCGCTGCACAGCCATCCTCATATTAAAAGTCTCTGATTGTTGGGCAGTCTCTCTGAGTGCAACAATATGCTCCATCAGCAGACGGTTTGTTTCCTGCTGCTGAGCCTGGGCCTCCTCCTGAGCCTGCTGTTGTGCATATAAGGCCTCTTCATGCCTTATTTTTGCTGTGTCATGGCCTGTTCATGCCTCAGGTTAGCCTGCACTAGCTGCTATAGAACTTCCTCCATTGCACCCGATGAACTTGGCAAAGCTGCAACCACTTTCCCCCAGGGCATTAAATCACCAAACTGTCATGCCGTTGCCCTTTGCAACCTGCCTTGCCCGCAAGCTCCACTAATTGTAAAGTATTGCTTCTCTCCAGCAGGGCGGCGCTGACAAAGTCCTTTGCAGACAGTAGGGTTCAAATCCAAAATGGTGCTTTATTTTACGATACTCCAGTACATACAGGTAAGGTGAGGTTCCAGCACCTTGAAACCCAAACAAAACAAAATAAACACCTGCCCGTCTGGGCCTAACTAATACAGAGCAGTTTCTATCTCACCTTTTGAATGTAAAACACACAGAGAGTCTTGCTTCTCCAGCCTTGTTCCAGGCACAGCTCTCTCAGACTGCCTACTTCGCTCAATGATGCCGTTGCCAGGAGTTTGCACGGGCGCAGCCTGCAGAGCATAGTGCGAAGGCGTGGGATCTCGGCAGAGGGAGGCATAAATTATAGCAGAGGCGGCATTAAGCACAGGAAGGTGGCACTGGGCACAGGAAGGCAGCGCCAGGCACCCTGTATTAACAGACCTCCCCTTGGACACCTTATGTGACTAATTTACATATTGTAAAAATCTAATTTATGAATAAATAGAGCCACAGTGGGATATAAAAATGGCATCATAAGAACCTACTTATCAGGACGGACATGGACATATGTTTTACTTAAGGGGTTAAATCTGATGACAGAATCCCTTTAAATAAGCCAGCAGCTCATCTGCAGACAGCTGATTTGGATTGATTGCCCTCGTCAGTGCAGAGCAGTGAGTACATGTCTTACGGCCTATTTAAAGCGTCAAGCATTGATTAATAGGATACCTGCCTTACATCTGGTGACATCAGGGGCAGAGCTTATTTAGAGATCATGTGCATCACTTTCTTCCCAGAATTCCAGAAGAGCATGAGTGGCCTCTAAGTTTCCTTATATTGATTAAGGCGCTCTCTCCCCAAGGAGAGATAGTAACCCCCCAAATTCTGACCTAGGCCTCTCACCCAGTTAGGCCCAAACTCTCTACAGCTGTCTGCAGATGAGATGCTGGCTTATTTAATATCCCAGTCATGTCTCAAGGCTTATTTAAAGAGATCAACAAGGAGATATAGTATCCCCCAAATTGAATAACTGAGTTATTCCAGAAAATTTTTAATTACGTGCAAAGCTAAAAGTATTCAGACACAGGAGCTGGTTTTAAAACAGAATAGAACACAGAATATTGGATCTGGATCAACCTCGTTAAGGGCCATGTGCGGCTGAAACATGTAAGCAACGTCTTTATTCTGCACCTTTGATGGCTTTTGATTTCCAAGGGTTGGTGCTGGAAGTGGTTTTTGCTGATTTTTTATACAATATTTCAAAGATGCACACAAAAACATTATTAAGGAAGTCCCAAATTCGTTGCGAAAGTTGAATGTCTTCTTTCTGTAAAGTTATCATTTCCTCCATCATTGAATGTGTTTTCTGATCATTATGAAAATCCATCCAAATCTGAAAGGCACAATGGTGTCAGTTAAAGGGATATATATATATAATTATACAAAGACAGAAGCAGCACACCGAGGTGGTGAAAAAAATGGTGGACCTGTTTTATTCCCCTTGCAACGTTTCAACTGCACAATGCAGTCTTTCTCAAGCATACAAAATGGTGTCCAATGCGGGTATATATACCCATAATGCATAGCAGTGTAATTAATTACAATCAAGTGATATTGTCATATAAATGTATACAATACACATAAATAATTCATAAAAAAACTGTGTCAACGTGATATATTGAATTCATATAGGTAATCAGGGCTTTTTTTCTGGCGGAACGCACCGGAACGGCGTTCCGCCAACTATTTCCATCCGGCTTCCTCCAGACTTTCTGCGCATGCGCATGCTGTCACACGCCATACGTCGCTGCACGCAGCGATGTGATCAGAGCCGGACTGACCATTTTGGCGCTCGGGCATGGACCGAGGGCCCGTGGCCAGTAGGGGGCCCGCCGCTTCTCCCTCAGTGTGACTGCAATTTACAAGCTGCGCTGCACACTGACCGACGCCGACTGTAACGGTACATGGCGGCGGAAGCCTCCCTCGCAGCTCGCAGGGTCCGACGCGGCCAGGGCAGGTTGAAAGCAGCTGAACTTACAGCGTGTCAGAGTGATTGAGTACAGCGCAGGCACCGTGCAGGAGTCGGAAGGCCGGCCTGATGTCAGCAGCAGTGTAGCTTGGCTTGACGTCACTCATGTCGTCACGCTGCCTCCTCCGCTCTGCCTGCTTAGTGGGAGGAGCAGCGCGTGACATGACAGAGGCTGCCTGCTGCGGCTGAACTGAGTACTGCTGTCTGGCAGGCTTTTGTGAGAGAGCGACTGGAGCATGGGCGTAGCTATAGGGGGTGCAGAGGTAGCAGTCGCTACCGGGCCAAGGAGCCTGAGGGGGCCCAAAGACCCTTGTACCACATAAGAAGACACACAAAGCACTGAGGCAAGGGGGCCCAAGCTGAACTCTTGCACCAGGGCCCATGAGCCGTTAGCTACGCCCCTGGACTGGAGCCTCACTAGAGAGGAGACTAGAGAGTGTCAGTGAGTGAGAGTAAGTACTAAGTATTAAATTAAAATTAAAATCAACCTAAAAGTTCCACTCCCCAAACCCCCCCCCCCCCCCCCCCACACCCAGTGTAAAGTATATCTCTTTTTTAGGGCTAACTCCTGTAAAGCCCTGTAGGTAATCAATGCCAACCTTCTAAATAGCATACAATATTATGTGCAGAAATATCCATAAAGTGCATAAGTGTTCATGGTATTAATTAATAAATAAACACCTGTGTGAACGTGAGTATATTAGTTGTTAATTAAACTTACACAGAGGTGGGAATATCTGGCGGCACATTGGGCGTCCTCTCCCAGCTACTGTGCATGTTCCAAGGCAAGAAAGAACAGCGCAATGGACGTCAGCGTAATCAGGCCGTCACCAGGATCACATGATACCATCACCTGACCCGCCTAACGACCAGGGATGCTAACCATTCCATCAATGCATGGAGATGCCTCAGAGGAAGGAGCGGGCGTGTCCGAGCTCATGGCATCACATGACCAGTCATGTGTGCCGTAACCTGGTAACAATACCGCATTCCTACACCAAAACATCTCCTGCATAACGCCGGCCAAGTCTCAGCCCAAGAGCATAGCGGAGCAGCAAAGGAGGGGGTATAAAGGAACAATTCCACCGGGACAATTAAGGCAATTCCCATAGACCAAGCGAAAGTTGTCTAATAGACACAATCTATTATGCAAGTATTCATCATAAAGAGTTGCGTAATAGGATAACTACCACCAGATTAAAATACTGGTTCAATGCTAGAATGTGACACAAAAAGAAGGAGGGGATAAGATCTAACATGGGGAGGGCCTTACAGCTGTCCCATTCCAGGTGGTCATAATAGCCTATTATGTGAACCACGCCTATATCGAGAACGGAGCGGGGAGAGCTGTGGCTGGAGGACCCCAGGGTCCGTCCACCACCCAGCGCTTCTCCCCACCTCTCCCGCTGAAGTGAATGATACCGCGCATGCGAGGCCCATGCTCCCATTAATTTCTATGAGGCCGACGTTAATAGCCAAGCCAGCGCTCTGCTGTTTTCGGCGGCCCCATAGAAATTAATGGAGGGTGGCTGCGCATGCGCAGTGCGCCCTCCTTCACTTTCGGGGCTCTGTTCTCTATATAGGTGCGGGTCCCGCTGGGACCCGCACCTATAAGACAATGGGGGCATATGCTAACGATATGCCCCCATTGTCCAAGATGGGACAACCCCTTTAATAATGAGCTCCACAGCACCTCACCCCTTTAACAGCGAAATACATATGGCCTTATCCCCTTAACAGTGACTCACCTAGAGTACCCCTCCCCCTTAACAGTAACCTCCACAGCAACCCGCCTCCTTAACATTGACCTCCACAGTGGCCCTCATCCTTAACAGTGACCTCCATAGTGGCCCTCACCCTTAACAGTGACCTCAACAGTGCCCTACCCCCTTAAAATATGACCTCTAAAGCCCTTTGTTCCCTTAACAGTGACCTTCAGAGAACCCCGCTCCCTTAACAGTGACATCCACAGCGCACCAACCCTATAACTCTGACCTCCACATGGCCTGCCCCTAGTGACCTCCACAGTGTCCCGACCACTTAAAATGTGACCTTCGCAGTACCTCATCACCAGTGACCTCCACTGCGGCCCACCCCTCAACACTGACCTCTCACAGCATCCCACCCCTTAAATTTGACCTCCACAATAGGCTGCCCCTTAACTGTGACCTCCAGAGCAGCCCTCCCCCTTAATTGTGACCTACACAGCAGCCCGATCCCTTAACATTAACCTCCACAGAGGACCGCCTCCTTAACAATGACATTCATAGCGGCCAGTCCCATTTAATTATTTATTTATTTTAAGTGAATTTACCCCTTCTTGCCAAAGTCAGGGGAGAAATGGGTTAATTCACAGCTTGCAGGCTGACAGTTTATTTTACAGCCAGCAGGTGGCGTTCTTACATAAGGAAAAGTGCTCCCTGCCAGCTTTTACATTTAACACTGATAGATCCTTGCAGCAGAGTGCTGCAAGGA
Source organism: Bufotes viridis (assembly GCA_033119425.1). NCBI lineage: Eukaryota > Metazoa > Chordata > Amphibia > Anura > Bufonidae > Bufotes > Bufotes viridis. The sequence goes on from CM065590.1 coordinate 580,252,304, forward strand.
TCTATCACAGTCTGACTGCTCCTGCTGCCTTTGGGAGTTCTCCCTGTGACCACAGCTGTCTAATGACAGGGCGGTCACAGCGTTCTGCAGTAATATGGGCTGCAGGCAGATTGCATTGTAACCTGACGCTTTTATGTGTCAGGTTAAAGATAGGAACCTACCACCGCTACATATAAAGTCGTGTGGCGGTAGGCAAAAGGTTAAAAAGCATAAGGGACCATTCACATGTCCGCAAAATGGGTCCGCATCTGTTCTGCAATTTTGCGGAACGGTTGAGGACCCATTCATTTTCAATGGTGCAGCAAAAGAAGCAGACAGCACTCTCCGTTCTGCGGCCCCTCAAAAAAATAGAACATGTCCTATTCTTGTCCGCAGACAAGGAAAGAAAATGCATTTCTATTATAGTGACGGTCATGTGCGGTCCGCAAAATGCGGAACGCACATGGCCGGTGTCTGTGTTTTGCGGATCTGCAATATGCGGACCACGAAACAGTTGCAGACGTGTGAATGGACCCTAACACATGTGACGGTGCTGTGTATTATACCCATAGCTATGTATGTCAGCGTCACCCAGACATGATTCACTATTGCTGTCATTTCTGTTAAATAGTTTAAAAAAAGGGGGGAGAGAACAGAATCATAAAAAAAGAGAGAAAGATGTGCGAAAAAAATATGAATCCTAGTAGAGTATAGTGTCATATCCCAATTATGAGGCCAGTTGGAGCACTTTCGATTCAGTTAAAATCTATTTAGATCCAAATCAAATTTTCTGATTTGTTACAATCGAACCTGAAATGAATTTTTAAAAATTTGCTCTTCTCTACTATTCAATATATTTATATTTAATTGTATATTTGTATATTTATATTCATTTATATATTTATTTTGAATTTATATCTCTTATATATATCAGAATGAATTTCTGTCTAGACGTTCTTTATACGCAACCAAACGACTGGACCGATCTTCACCAAATTTGGCACACAGGTACATTAGGTGTCCGGTAAGGTTTTAGACCAGGTCTCAGCTCTCTAGGACTTACCGTTCCTGAGATATTCCCAAAAATTGGCCTGCATTATAGCCAATACAAGCCAGCCAGCCTTTCACTTAAATCCTAACTGTCATTTACTGCTCCCTGCCAGTTCCTCTCCACATACAGTTTTACTCCAGGTAACCATAACAACCCCGCCATGTTTCCTCACTACTCTAGATGACGTTTAAAGGAAATCTGTTACCAGGATAATCACTATAGAAGTAAAGCCAGCGCCTAATAACACTTAGTACCTTATTTCCTGAGGTTTCCATAACAACTCGGCCATTTCTCTTCACTGCTGCAGGTTAGATTTAAAGAGGCAGGGATCTGTGGATGACACTGTTAAGGGAGCGGAGTTCTATGGAGGTCACATTTCAGGGGGAAAGTAGGGTGGCCATTCAAGTCACCCTTAAAACCCTGCCCCCAGGTCCTGATAAGCCACACCCCCAATCATTTTAGGTCACGCCCCCTCCCCACTAAGCAAACAGGGAGTGAAAAAATAAAGTTAAAAATCAACTTTTAGGTCCGCTTAGCCACACCCCCGATACGTTTAGGACACACCCCTCCTCCTCTGCAGCCAATGAGTATTGGCAAAATTAAGTTAAAAATCAATCTCTGTCAGCTGCAGAGATGGGAGGGACGGCGACTTTCTCTTTGCAGCTCACACTCAGAGAGGACAGTACTGCGGTCTTAGATTGAGATGTTCAAAAGGACACGCTCCAATCCAGTTAGGCCACGCCCTTTCCCACTCAGCCAACAGGGATTGAAAAAATAAAGTTAAAAATCAACTACTAGGTACACAGCTCAGCAGACAGAATATGATTAGATACACAGCTCAGCAGACAGAATATGATTAGATACACAGCTCAGCAGACAGTATCACACAGGATAGAATATTAGACACACGCTCAGCAGACAGTATCACACAGGATAGAATATTAGATACACGCTCAGCAGACAGTATCACACAGGATAGGATTAGATACACAGCTCAGCAGACAGTATCACACAGGATAGGATTAGATACACAGTTCAACAGACAGTATCATACAACATAAGATTAGATACACAGCTCAGCAGATAGTATCACATAGGCTAGGATTAGATACACAGCTCAGCAGGCAGTATCATACAACATAAGATTAGATACACAGCTCAGCAGATAGTATCGCACAGGCTAGGATTAGATACACAGCTCAGCAGACAGTATCACACAGGATAGGATTAGATACACAGTTTAGCAGACAGTATCACACAACATAAGGTTAGATACACAGCTCAGCAGATAGTATCACACAGGATAGGTTTAGATACACAGCTCAGCAGACAGTATCACACAACATAAGATTAGATACACAGCTCAGCAGATAGTATCACACAGGACAGGATTAGATACACGGCTCAGCAGACAGTGGGGCGGGTACTGTAGAGGTCACTGTTATCGGGGATACTGTTGATATCTTTTTACAACACACGGAAACATGAAACAAAATAGATGAAATATACCCGTGTGAAGCCGCGTCCTTCTGTTAGTTTATATAATAATTTATAAATATTTCATTTTATATTTGTATATTACAGCTATTGACCTGCTCACAATCAGCAGGACAAGTATTTTCATGAATAAGGACTAGGCTTAGTCCGAAAAGTGCAGACCGATTGTCCGGGGGAATGTATCTCTGTGTGCAACATGGATTGTTTTAATGAATGGAAATAAAGAAATTCTTTTGTGGCAAAGCATCGAGTGCTGGAATCGCTCCTTTTCGTTATCAGGACAAGTACGGTCTTCTTATGGCATACTCGTCCTGCTTTGTGAAGCAGTCTTTGGAACAAGAACATGCAATAAAGTCCCAACTTACCTTTCCCCCAAGCACCAGTACGACAGGCAGCAATACAAGCCAAAGGTGATGTCCCTGAATAAAACACAAGAGATTTACATTTCATTCTTCACCTTCATATTTTATCCACAGGAAATGCACCAGAAATACTGGAGTGACAGTGAATCTTGAATACAGCAGCCACAGTGACAATCCTTGGAACAGTTGTATTGTCAATGCGGTTTTTTTCCAATTTGGACACCACCTTAAACATTCCTAATATACTCTTAGCCCATAGAAACATATTAAGCCCCTTTATTGCTTACACCGACACAGGACCATACAGACAGTTGTGGATGTAGTTCAGTCTTATTCCCTTGAGTCATTCAATGATTAATGGGGGGTGTCCGGCTTTTTGCAAGTGATTGTATATCCCTAGGATAGGCTATGACTATCTAATTGGCAAGGGGCTGACACCATCTCTGTTGGTTGTGTGGATGCAACTCGTCATTGCAGCACTGCTTCCATTATATTTAGGTTGTCCGACCTCTAAAATGTCCCCCCCCCCCAATATGCCCGGGCTCCTCACACACACTTACTTGGCTCTCCGCCACCCACATTGCTCCTGGTACCCACGCGGCCGCCGCTGCTTCTTCCCGTGCGTGGATGAAAACATTCAGTGTCAGGGGGGTTTAGCTAATGGCAGGCAGTGATCGCCCCCACCCGCCTGACACCGGATGTTTTCATCCGCGCAAGGGGAGAAGCGACAGCAGCCGCGCGGGAACCAGGAGCGACATGGGTGCCAGGGATCAGGCTAAGTACATTGTGTGTGAGGGGCCCGGACATATGGAGGGGGGGGTATTTCAGAGGTTGAATAACCCCTTTAATGAGAGAGTTATTGCAGTGATGAGCTCCACCACTACACGGTCAGCTGAGCCGGTGTCAGACTCTCACAATCAAATTGTCATGGCGTGATAGCGATTATATACGCAAAAAGATTGACAATCCCTTTAACTAGAGATGAGCGAGGTTATCAACAATTTGTTTTGGTAGCTTTGCCGAATTTCACAAAGAAATTTGATTTGTTACGAATTACTTTGTCACAAATTGAATACTATTCTATGTAGCAGGCGAAATGTCAGAGAACCGTGATCACGCAGCCCTCCTGTCATGGAACCCCTCGGATACCGCGTCTAATGCTAATCGCGGCAGTCATATTGAGGCATTTCAGGAGTTAATCAGGAGTAAAAAAAAAAAACATACTCACTTCATCCATTTGCTTGCAGAAAAACGTGCTGAATCTCACACGCAATGACGTGATGACATCACCACGTCATCGTGATGGTCTGGTGCGGTGACGTCATACGCGAGATTTGGTACATTTTCTTCAATCAAGATGAGCGCAACGGCCTCTCTGCGAGCAAATGAATGAGGTGAATTTTTTTGGTTTTTCTACCACCATTTCAGGAAAAATTGACTTGTTACCATGAAGCGCGAGGAAATTTGGCTTTGTGATGAACTGAATTTTTCCTGAAATTCGGATCGATGTCCACTTCATTAACTTCCATAAGCCAAACGCTACTTTTAAGCCTCATTTACAGGAAACTGCAAAACCATTTTAGATCTCTGGCCACAATTGGCAGAAAGTTAAATAACAAATTGAAAAAGAGTTTAGTATCTCATCATTTTTATGTCTGTTATTGCGCAACTGCAAGTCTCAGCGAGGTCATCACTATAATACTCAACTAAACATCACCATATCACTTACTTCCATTGGAGAGTGTAAAACCTTGGGCTTATTAGACCCTGAAATGCAGAAAATAAGAGAAAATAATTAGAATTATCTATAGAGAATTGATTGTGTTGATACAAGGAGGAAAAATCAAGTGTTTTTGGTTTTGTTTTTGTTTTTGTTTTTTTGTGCCTCGGTAAGTTTTAAGGTGCCCTCATACATTAGGCAAAACTTTACCAAATCCTATTATCCAGTATATATGACAGCCACTCAACCATCCCGTGACAGATACCTTGTGGAACAGGCTACTTTCACACTTGCGGTAGCCTTTTTCAGCAGGCTGTTCTGGCAGGGGAACAGCCTGCATTATCCGTGCTACTGCAAGTACACTGTGCAGCCGGACGTACGCTCTGGCCCCTTTTACTATAATGGGGGTGGGCCGGAGGTCCGGCCGCAGCATGTCAAACAAGCCGACAAAAACCACAGCATGTTGTAGTTTTTGTGCCCCGTCTGAACAGCCTGCCGGAAAAGGCTACCGCAAGTGGGAAAGTAGCCTTAAGCATGTATCGGCTGGATCTGACAAGAAGTCCTAGTTCACAGAAATGAAATATTCACACATATGGCTATCAATGGGGTCTGCATTGTTGCACTCAGACTGTATGGCTTGAGACTAAAAAAAGAGGAGAAAAAATATTGCACATCTTTAATAAATGTGATGCTTTCTACAACTGTTTAGAAATGTTTAAAACTTGTCAGAGAAAGGAGTAACCTAGAACTACAATAAACCAGTAGAGTAAAAAAAGTAACGTCCCCCCTGTCACGTACGGGAACCGTCCTCGACTGCCAAGGGTCGATCTATTTCACGCACTCAATCTCTCAAGCCCCTACACGCAGACCATAGACTGATGCTCGATCACACCCTGACACAGCTTTTCATGAACCCCAACACACCGCCACCATCTATGATATTTAAATGAATACACCAATTAATTAGGGACTCATAGAAAACCCCACAGCGCCCCACTTCCGAGCAGCTGCACAGAAGCACAGGCCACACTTACAGCAAATACACGGTTACGCAAACCGCACTCAAACACTCGATAATGGAGGTTACTGGGCTCGGTCAGGGCACAAGGCAAACTATTAAAGATGTGCTTTAATGTAATAAAAAGGTACAGTACTTTGTTACAAAAATTACAAGAACTAAGAGACATACAAAACGTGCACTAACTAAAAGGATAAAAACAGAAAGGTTCTTACTACTCAACGAATTGTGTTGTCAGAGTCTATTCTGGTTCCGGGGACAGAAGGACGTGGAACACAACCCAATGTTGGTCGGATCCCCAAATTGTGTTAATAAAATGTTCCCAATCATTCATTTTTATCCCCCTCCGGCAGAGGGTGGAGCTGAGAGGTGTCTCCCTCCTAATCTCGTCCCAGCCTTCTGGGATGGCCCTCATTACCTGTGCAGGCTCCACCTCTCTTACTCAGCTGGGAGACATGAAATATTAAAAAAACACGGCTTCCCGTCCACAATATTGGATATTCGGACCCTGACATGTTTTAATAATATATATTTTATCAGGCTGATCGTTTTGATACCACATATCACTGGTGTAGGGGTCCCAGAGGTGAGATACTTGTTATGTGGGAATGCTGGCTGTCAGGGGTGGGATATCACTGAACTGTGATATACTAATTTCTATACTGAATAATGGAGCATTTTACATCCGATAATTGTAAGTTGAGGTCCACTTGAGGGACTTAACAAATAAAAAGGTTTGAAAATATAAAAAAAAAGTAAACATTAAAATCCCCCCCATTCCCCATTCACACGTCCACATGTGTATTGCGGTCTGCAAATTGCAGATCCGCAAAACACGGACACCGGCAATGTGCGTTCCGCATTTTGCGGACTGCACATCGCCGACACTACATAGAGAATTCCTATTCTTATCCGCAGCTTTGCAGGAGGCGTAGAACGGAAGTTCGGGGGCGCGGAACGGAAGAGCGGATGCAGATAGCACTGTGTCCTGTCCGCATCTTTTCCGGCCCCATTGAAAATGAAGGGGTCCACACCCGTTCCGCATAATTGCGGAATGGATCCGGACCCATCCTGCTGACGTGTGAATGGACCCTTAGAGAAGCACCTAATGTTCTCAGTAGGGGCAGAGCCGGAAAGAACAGGTTCTTTGGGCATGTTGGCCAGAATTGTTAGCTATATGCTTGCTTGCTTATTTACTGACAGGTTAATCATTCACATGAAGCAGTCTGATGATTACTGAATAGCCATGTTTTTATACTCTCACTATCAAAACAAATTGTGGAGAATGTTTTCCTCCTCCCGAAATTACTTTCTTACCAGAAAAACTGTATGTGCATCTTGCCGATGCTTTCAGCAAGCAGTTTCTGAAAGGGAGTCCCCTCTCTGCCCTCTGCAAAGTCACCCCTTCATGCCATCTCTGCTGTCACAATTTTCTTAGGTTTGGAGCACCGCACACTGTGTTTACTGGTGCCAGCAAGGACTTGTATAGTCGTAGTCAATGATGTGAAAATTGCGGCACACAGTTATTTTGGATGCAAATTTCAGTATTTTATTAATGCAATATCGTGCAAGAAGTCGTGATCCAGTTACAATATAGATTGACCTAGATGAACGTTCTTGGTATTGGTAGCGACCGAACGTTTCTGTCCTAATGGGCCTTCTTCAGCAGTCTTAATATCTACAATATTAACATTAATACCCATTAGTGGTGTAACCAGATAAATACAATTAATAAGGTGACAAAGAGAAATATATCAATAAAGCAATATTGAGACACATACTCCTTGGAGGTGAAGATGACAATATGAACAATGTGGACAATATGCACTATAGGTGAAGTATATATAGGGTGACATCAGGCTTGAAGGTAATGAGGGTAATCGAGTAATAGGCTGGGAGGTAGTAAAATTCATTAGACTGGGAAGTAGTGAAATTCATTAAGAAAGGTAAAGTAAGTTAATGCACCTGTTGAAAAAAATATTTACCTGTGGGATGTAGAGGAAGAGGTCAGGGCTGGATCACAGGACGGTAGCCTGTGTCTGCCGCTTTTTCATATTATATGCGCGCTACGGAGTTACGATCACGTGACCGGCGCATTGTGTGACGTAGGTGGAGAAAGTGTGCATTCCACCCTGACATCACGTGACCTAGAGGATCGCATTATGCGTTCCATGGGCGTGTAGGCGCTGCGAACAGGGAATTAGAAAGGGAATTTACAATTGAGTCATTGTCTTCAAGGGCTTGGGGAGGGCGGTGGGGGGTTTAAGGGAGAGAGAAAATCCTAAATTTGTTAAAAAATTATTTAAAACAAATATGAAATCTTTTCCTAAAGTTCCGAGTCCTGGGAGACTAGAGGGTGTTATATACAAATGTTTAGGGCAATTGAAGTGAATTTGGTTCAGGTACAATTGATTTAATATGTCAAATCTGATACAAACCAAATCTCAAAATGTTCGCTGAATTCTGAGCCCTGAGTCACTTTTATCACCTTTCCACCTGCCTCTCACAAGTGCTCTCTACAAGTTATCTATTGTGTCATTTGCTTATACTACATTTCAACTCCCTGTTACCATAAACATCCGAATGATTGAGAACCTGGGCGTTATCTTATCAGGTTTGGACTCCCTATTTCACTTTCATTTTGTAAATCCTCTGCTATTGGCTTTCTTTCTCAAGGCTAACGAGCCTTATCTTTATATGGTTGACATTTATGGAGAAAACGTTTCAGGGTAAATCCACATAAACTCATAAAACCTAAGTGTGGCTGTAAAATTATAACAGCACAACCGAGATAAAATTTGAAATTTTCAGATTAACATAGCTTCTCACAGCTCCAATACTTTGTGATGTTTTTTACAAGGATGTGTCCTGCTGTGCTCTATGACTTTAAATAATTTTGTGTTAAAAAAGACAAACATATTATAGCAGCGATACCTTTATTAGCTAACCCCAAAAAAATTCTGTTTGCAGGACTTCAGAGCACAGAGACTTCTACATATACTGCCTGACAATGGAGCTTCTGTGCTCTGAAAGAGTGCAGTCTGTTAGTTTTTTTGGTTAGCCCAAAAAGTTATCACTGCTATAATACGTTTATCTTTTTTAACCCATAAGTATTTAACATCACATAGATTTTTCTGGCTAACACGGTATCATGCTATTTGGGGTAGCCTCAGTCTGTCACAGGCTATCAGTGCAGCTGGCCTAGTTATGAGTTTCTAGAATTGGGTGGGGGGGGGTGATCATCACTAGAGATGAATGAATCGAAGTGGAATTCGATCCGAATTTCAGAAATTATTTGATTTGCACCGAATCTGAATTTCCTCACGTTTCCTGGTAATGAACATTTTTTCCTAAAATGGCTGCTAAAAATGGCTGCTACTCGTGTGAGGACAGGGAGAAAGGACTCTCTGAAGGTGGGATCACCCATAATGCCATGCATGCAGCCAATCAGCAGCCAGCCCCTGTGATGTAACAGCCTATAAATAGCCTCAGCCATCTTGGATTCTGCCATTTTCCAGGTGTACTTAGTGCAGAGAGAGATGTCTACAAGCACTAGGGACAGTGCTAGGAAAAACCTCATTGCGTTAAAAAACTAAATATATTCAGTGCTGCAGTTATCACTTGAAAAGCCTTTAGTGGCATATATAAGTGGAAAAAGCAAAATATATTCTGTGTTTATCGCTGCAGTTATCTGTTGAAAAGCCTTTAGTGGCGTATATAAGTAGAAAAAGAGAAATATATTCAGCATTCAACGCTGACGTTATCTCTTGAAAAGCCTTAGTGGTATATATAAGTAGAAAAGAAAAATATATTCGCCGTTCAGCATTGCACTTATATATTCAAAAACCTTGTGTACTGTGAAAGTGGAAAAAAATTAGGGCCTATTTGCTATTGAGCTGTGCAGTTATATATTCTAAAGGCCTTTTTGCCCTGTATTAGTGGCAGAAGAAAAATATATTTGCACTTATATGTTGAAAAACCTTGTGTAGAGTAAAAGTGGTAAAAAAATAGGAGTCTATTTGCCGTTCAGCAGTACAGTTTTATATTCTAAAAGGACTTTTTGCCCTGTATTAGTGGCAAAAGAAAAATATACCGTATTTTTCGCCCCATAAGACGCAAAGTGGGGAAAAAATGCCCCTGCGTCTTATGGGGCAAACACTAATGAGCGCTTCCATTATGGAAGTGCTCATTAGTACCGAAAGACCGGGAAGCGGTGAAGGCTCTGTACTTACCACTTCCTGGTCCTCGGCTGTCGGCTGTGAAGGCTGCGCACAGCGTGAGTGCGCTCTGTGATCTCACCCTGTGTGCATCCTTCACAGCGCAGCCGACAGCAGGATAAAGAGGATCATGATGTAGGTGAGGAGCGGCAGTGTCTAGGAGCGGGAGAGGTAAGTGTTTATTTTATAAAACATGAGGCAATATGGAGATGCTGGGGACTGATGCATGGGGCAATATGGTGATGCTGGGGGCAATATGAAGATGCTGGGGACTGATTTGGGGGCAATATGGAGATGCTGGGGGCAATATGGAGATGCTGGGGACTGATTTGGGGGCAATATGGAGATACTGGGGGCAATGTGGAGATACTGGGGACTGATGCTGGGGGCAATATGGAGATGCTGGGGACTGATCTGGGGGCAATATGGAGATGCTGGGGGCAATATGGAGATGCTGGGGACTGATCTGGTGGCAATATAGAGATACTGGGGGCAATATGGAGATTCTGGAGACTGATCTGGGGGCAATATGGAGATGATGGGGATGATCTGGGGCAATATGGGGCTGATGTGGGGCAATATGGGGCTCCTGGGGGTTAATCTGAGACAATATGGGGCTGCTGGGGGCTGATCTGAGGCAATGGGGCTAACATGAGAGGGAATGGGGGCTACTGGGGATGATATAAGGCAATGGTTCTGATATGAAGCAATAGTGACTGCTGGGGGCTAATATCAGAGGCAATGGTGGCTGATATGAGGCAAAGGGGCTGATAGAGGCATGGGGCTCTTATTAGGGGTCTGATCTGAGGTCTTGTTGTGGTCTTATTAACATTGGGGGTCTGATTGCTGGTCTGAGCTGAGTTCTTATGAAAAAAATGTTTTTCTTATTGTCCTCCTCTAAAACCTAGTTGCGTCTTATAGGGCGAAAAATATGGTATTTGACTTTTTTGGGGTGTTTTAATTTCCTTTCTATTTAGTTATTTCATCTAACAGTATGTCAGACAGAGAAGTGCCAGGCCCTGCACAGGGGAGTGGCAGAGGCATTAATGTTTCTGGAGCAGGCCGAGGTCGCAGCAGAGTAAGGGGGCCTGAGCTCCCTGTGTCAGCTAGCGGTCTTGTCTTGACCAGCAACCCAGCGGTTCTTGATTGGTTGACTTGATCTTTGACTTTGTCGCAAGTGACATCAGACACCCCCAACCAACAGTTGGTGAGTTCATCAGACACAACCCTTAGTTGGCGTGACCCGGGAGCAGGCCCTGTGCCCTCACCTGTCCTCAACCTGCCTCTGTCCTTTTCTGTTCCCCCAGAGAAGTACAATATGCTGTGGGCTCAGCTCCACTATACAGCAAGGATGAGCTTCTAGAGGACAGTCAACAGCTACTGCCCAGCCAAGATCTGGAGGAGACACCCCCCGCTTCCACCGGAAGGCCGTCAAGTAGTGAGGAGAGTGGTTTGGGAGCTGGTGTTGTGAGAGGTCAGGCTCTTGACCCAGAGACTGTTGAGGAGTACATCAGTGACGTGCAGACAGTACTCGATGATGATGATGTAGCTGATCGCACTTGGTAGCAGGGTGAAGAAGGTGCTTCATCATCATCAGGAGAAGACGGTGGCAGCTTGCCCGTGAGGCAGCGGCTGAGCCAGCAAGTCGGTAGCGTGGCCAGGAGTCAGCAGGGTGGCAACAGTGAGAGGTCGGGAGCCAAACGTGCTAGGGGTCGACCACCTGCTTTGCAGGAAGCCTTCCTGCCAGGAAAGTAGTGGTGCACGGTTAACAGAAGCAGCGGCGGTAGCAGTCAGTCAGCGCGTAGTGTTGGGGGTAATATCACCTATTCGGCGGTGTGTCCGTTTTTTGTTAAGCTGCTGGAGGAGGTTAACATTGCCATATGTCGAATCTGTGGGCAGAAGGTGAAGCGTGGCCAGGGTGCCAATGTTGGCACCATGGACCTGCGTCAACATATGCAGCGTCACTATAAAGTAGCCTGGGAGAACCATGGCTCTGATGTGGTGGTCCAGCCTGCCACAGCAAACGCAGCATCGCCCAGTGGCACACCACAACTGATTTCAGGCAGTCAAGGCTCCACCACCTCAACCGAAGGGAGCAGTCTGTCTGTCCCATCGTCTGCTGGTCCTGATGTTCCTGCTTCTCCTACTACTCCTTGTCAGTCATTTCGTCAGCAATCAATCACAAAGCGATTGCCAAGAGACAGCAGCATGCATGCACGCATCCAACGGTGCAGAAGCTGAATGTGCTCCTGGCAGCTGGTGCTGCAGTCCCTCCCTTTCCAAATGGTGGGCTCTGCACCTTCCAGAGAACTGATGGCTTTTGCCAAGCCGAGGTGGAGAGTCCCAAGCCGTCATTTCTTTTCCCAAAAGGCAGTACCAGCCCTGCACAAGTATGTAGAACAGAAGGTGAGCCAGTCCTTGAGCCTGTCGGTGTCTGCCAAAGTGCACGGCAGCGCCGACGTGTGGAACTGTAACTATGGTCAGGGACAATATATGTCCTTTACGGCCCACTGGGTGAATGTGGTTACTGCACAGCCACACCAGCAACTTGGCCAGGTCACACCGCTTCCGCCTCCACGTTGTCATGCCGTTGTCCGCCTCTGCCTCTTCATCTTCCATCATGTCCTCAGCCTTCACTGCAAGGACAAGTCACAGTTCCCATCCAGCATACCACATGTGCAGAGCACGGTGGTGTCACGCAGTTCTTTCACAGGGCAGAAACTGCTCCGTGTCCTTCAGAATGAAATCGACTGTTGGCTTTCTCTGAAAACTGAATATCCGTACCATGGTGACCGACAATGGGAAGAACATGGTGTCGGCGCAGCGTCTAGGAAGGCTAAGCCATGCACCTTGCATGGCACACGTGTTTAATCTGGTTGTCAAGCGGTTCTTGAAGTCTTACACCCATCTGCAAGACATCCTAAAAATGGGCAAGAAACTTTGCATGCACTTCAGCCACTCGTACACTGCAAAGCACACCCTCTTTGAGCTGCAGAGGCAGAATGGAATCCCCCAGCATAGGGTGATATGCGGCGTTTCCACCTGTTGGAATTCCAACCTCGATATGTTGGACCGACTATACGAACAGAGAAAGGCCATCAACGATTTCTTGATGATCCAAGCGGATAGTAGTACTCCCCTGTGTAACTTCAATGTCAGCCAGTGGCAGCTCATGCGTGACACCTGTCGTTTGCTCAGGCCCTTTAAGGAGGCCACGTTATTTGTCAGTCGGCCACGTGAGCCCTGTGGGGGCTGAACTGAAGGAGGAGGAGGAGGGGGAGGAGGAGGAGGGGGAGGAGGACATTGGAGCACAGGCAATATGTAGCGAAATTAGTGTTTTTCTACTCAGGTGACAGGAGCAGGAGCAGCCGGAGGAGCAAGAGGGCGATGAAGAAGACAATACAGAGAACCCAGACACACCGTGGCAGTATTCAGTGGAGATGGAGGCAGGGAGTCCCTCCGAGTCACTTGCACAAATGGCCCGATGCATGCTCACTTGTTTGTGTAGTGACAGAAGAATTGTCACCATTCGGCAAAGGGATGACTTGTGGCTCTCCACCTTGTTGGACCCTCGCTACCGGTCCAAAATGGGGGCCTTTTTTACACCCACTTAGAGGGAGGACAAACTTAATTACTACAGAGACATCCTATGTAGTCAGTTGGCCCGCTTCCTATCTGCGCCTCTCGCAGGTCTGACTGGGGGGGGACCTCTGCGTTCACGATCCATTGTCATTGCTGCTGGGGAGAGATGGGGTGGCAGGAGCAGTAGCAGCTCCATCAGCAGCAGCCTGAGTCCAGAGTCAATGATGAGCAGCTTTCTTCACCCGCATAGTGAAGAAACTACTCACCATCAGCAGGTAGACCTGGAGCAGGACCTGAACCAGCAGGTGGTGGCATACTTGGACAACACCCTGCCACCCCGCATTGAATATATGCTGGACTACTAGGCAGCCAAACTGGATTTGTGGTCCCAACTGGCAGAGTTTGCCCTGGAAAAACTGTCCTGCCCGGCCAGTAGTGTGGCATCAGAGCTAGTGTTTAGTGCAGCAGGGCCCATAGTTACCCCAAGAAGAACTCGCCTGTCCAATGTGGAGAGACTTACTTTTGTCACGATGAATCAGGCTTGGATCAGCCCGGATTTTCACCCACCGATGCCTGATCAGATTAGATCATCCATCTCCACACTATGTCACCTTGCCACTCTGCGGCATCATGCTGCTGATGCTGTTGTTGCAGCCATCTCCACACGATGTCACCTTGCCACTCTGTGGACTCCTGATGCTGCCATCTCCACATTATTTCACCTTGCCACTCTGTGGCCTTCTAAACAAAAACATAAGGGGGGTGTAACGCACCAAATTGATCAGTTAGGATCTCAACTGCGGAGTCCTTTGACATCCACTCCTGTCACACTGATTGAGTGTTGGTGGTGTCTTTGCGGCTGCTCATTGTGTACCCCAGGCGGCTCTCTCAGTCTTAAGCGGAGAGTATGGGGTAACAAAATCATGTACCGTGTACTAAAGATAGAGTGTAAAACTAATAGCGAGGGAAGTTCGTTTTAGTAGTGGGAGTTCAAATTAGAGTTCATGTGAATAACAGCTTTTGACAACATTCAGGAATCCCAGGTCTGCAGTACTAATAACCACCACCACGAGTCCCTTCCTTTCAGTGAGCAATGTCAGTGAAACAAAATGACAGGCTTGATACTTGCTGTTAGAAGTCATGCAGGGATCCTGCAGTGGTGGAGCCGGGTAAGGTAGGTGAGGGTTTCTCCTGGAGGTTCAGAGTTGCAGGTAGTTAGGAGCTTGCGTCATCGTGGTGAATGGAGCAGGCAGGGTGCGCACTCCATTAGTGGAACACCCTGTGCAGCACCTGGCTCCTATTTATTGACCAAGTGTGGATGGGCGGAGCCACCTTAGACGGCCCAGCGGCCACTGCTTCCAGCCTGGGAGGCAAACAGCGATCGTTGTCATGGTTACACAGGGCATGGATCCAGGCTGGAGCGCAAACCACCGTATCTCTTACAGTACCCCCTTAAGGGGACCCTCTCCAGGGTACCACCAGTAGGGAGGGTCGGTCGGGAAATCTCCTGTGGAACAACCTTTGGAGTCTGGGTGCATGGACGTCTCGCACATCTTCCCAAGAGTCATCCTGAGACCCAGCAACCCTTCCATCTAACGAGGTACTGGATCCTCCCCAGTCTTCATCTGGAGTCGAGAAGCTGCTCAACCTCAAATTCCTCCTCACCACGGACATCTATCGGGGAGGGTTGAGGAATCCCGTGAGAGAACGGGCTAAGTCTAAACGGTTTAGCAACGATACATGGAATGTGGGATGTACCTGTAGTCGAGGAGGAAGGGTAAGTCTCACCGTGTTAGGGTTGATAATTCTTTCTATCAGAAAAGGACCCAAAAATTGCCTACCCAGTTTCTTAGCAGGTACCCCCAACCGAAGGTTTCTCGTTGACAGCCATACCGAAGTCTCCAACCTGATAAGGAGGATTTTTCTCTTCTGTGACGGTCGTAGTAGATCTTCTGCCTTTCCTTTGCCCGTTGGAGGTTGTCTTTCAGCATCATGAGGGTTGTTTGCAAGAGTAGTTACATAATCATCTGTGGCAGGAACGTTTGTAGGAAGGCTGATTTCAGGAGAGACCTAGGTGGAATCCATAATTAGCAAAGAATGGACTATGTAGAGTGGAGGAATTCACAGAATTGTTGTAAGCGAATTCGGCAAGAGGGAGTAGGCTTTCCCAGTCATCTTGAAGGAATGAGCAGTGACATCTGAGAAATTGTTCCAGACATTGGTTCACCCTTTCCGCTCTGCCCGTTAGTTTGGGGGTGGTAGGCGGTAGACATTCTATGGTCGATTTGGAGTCTAAGACAAAGTGCTCTCCAAAATTTGGATATAAATTGTGAACCCCTGTCTGATATAACTTGGCTAGGATTCCATGTAGTTTTATGACATTGGACAGAAAGGCCTCGGCAGTTTCACTGGAGGAAGGTAATTTTTGAGGGCGATGAAGTGTGCCATCTTAGTTAGTAGGTCTACTACAACCATGATGGTGTTGTTTCCTCTGGAGCGGGGAGTTCTACAATGAAGTCCATTGAGCCCATTCCCAGAGGTCTGTTGGGGATAGGAAGACTCATAAGCAAGGCCATATGGTCGATTTCTATCACTTTTGCATGAGGCACATGTCTCGTCACGTGGAAACATATTGGTTAATTTCTTTGGTCATTTTTGGCCACCAGAAGTTCCTGCGTATCAGGTTTATGGTTTTGGCAATGCCAGGAGTGTCCGCGAGGGTGTGTCATGGCAGAGTTTGATTACCTGGGTGGTGAGAGGAGTTGGTAGTGTACAGTAGGTTGTTTTTGTAGAGAAACCCGTTGGTCTTTCAGAAGTCCCGGGGGATGTTAGCACAGTCAATTTTCAGAGCATCCTTAAGCTGGGTTTCCAATTCGATGGTGGCGAGGATAATTTTGTTAGGTGGTATAATGCATGTGGGGGCTGTGACTGCGGCGCGGCATTCAGCCAGACGTGATAAGGCGTCAGCCTTCCCATTTTTGAGCCTGGTCGATAAGTAATTTGAAAGTCGAATCTGTCAAAAAAAACTCCACCGTACCTGACGTGCTGACAGTGTTTTACTGGTTTTCAGAGTATTGTACAAGTACGGTGATCCGTGGTATATTGTGATAGGGTGTGTTGAACCTTCAAGTAGGTGCCTCCAGTTCTCTAGGGAACATTTTATGGCAAGAGTTCCTTTTCCCCTATGGGGTAGTTGATTTCAGCTGTGTTTAGAGTCTGGGAGTAAAACCCACAGGATGTAGTGGGGATGAGAAGGAGCTCGCTGGGACAGAACGAGCTCCTATGGCTGCCTGTGATGCATCTACTTCCAGCACAAAGTGATAGTTTGGACTCGGAATGGTCAGAATTGGTGCTGAAGTGAATTTGTCTTTAAGTAACTCAAAAGCTGATTAGGCCTCCATGGACCAAACAAATTTCGTATTGACACTAGTTAATCTGGTTAGGGGTTTGATGGTAGGAGAAGTCTTTGATGAATTTCCTGTAGAAGTTCGAGAACCCTATGAATCGCTGGAGGGCTTTCCTAGAGTCCGAATCGCCAGTTTTGGATGCAAGTGATCTTTGACTGATCCATCTGAATTCCCTGGGTGAGATTATATAACCAAGGAACGGAAGGGTAGTAGTCTCGAATATACACTTTTCTGGTTTTGACATATAAGTGATGGACGCTAATCGCGCAAGTACCCAACGGACTTGTTTCCTGTGATCTTGTAGGTTATCGGAGTAGACCAATATGTCATCTAGATAGATGACAACACATACATCTAGTAGATCCCTAAATATGTCGTTGATAAAGTTTTGGAATGTGGCAGGGGCATTGCTGACCGAAGGCATTACCATGTACTCAAAGAGTCCGTACCGGGTGCGGAAAGCAGTTTCCATTCATCCCGGTTCTAATCCTAATCAAGTTGTATGCGCCTCTCAAGTCCAGTTTAGTGTAGGTAGCTGATGTTTGAAGTCTTTTAATAAGCTCGGATATTAGCGGCAGGGGTACCGGCTTTTGATTGTTATTTTATTTAATGATCTGTAATCAACGATGGGTCTGAGGCTCAAGTCTTTGTTCCCTTACTGAAGAACATACCTCGCGGCTGCAGGAGAGTTGAAGGCCGAATGAATCCCTTCCTTAAGTTCTCTTCGAGATACTGTTTGAGGTGGTCAAGTTCTGGTTGTGCCAATGGGTAGATTCTTCCTGTGGGTATTTCACTGCCCGGCAGGAGGTCTATGGAGCAATCGTAGGGTCTACTGGGCGGTAGGGATTCCGCTATCTTTGCACTAAATACCTCGAAAACTCATGAGTATTGGTAGGGACCTGGTTCACCCCTACATGCATGAGAGTTTGAATAGGGAAGCAGGTCTCCTGCAATAACGTGGAGGTAAACCCAATTCTCCCCTGTTCCCATAGGAGAACTCGGTTGATGTAACGGGCCATAGCAAGCCTAAAATGATGAGGAACGAAGGGGAGTGTATGACATCAAAGGATAGAAATTCTGTGTGGTTATTTTAGCTTGTCACCAAAAAGGGGTTGAGTCTGGCTATGGATAGGTCTAGAGGTTGTACCATCAATAAAACTCACGGATATCGATACATCTTTCCTTGTATGGGGAATTTTATTTTCTCTACTAGATGCTTATCGATACAAAATTCCTGAAGCTCCCGTGTCCACCATTGCATCAACGATAGTTCGGTTTTGGTCCCACTGTAAGGTAAGAGGCGTATAAATGTAACCACTTGTGTTGTTATCTTTTCTGCCTAAGTTACAGAGACGTCATCATTTACTTTCATGTTTCTTTCTTATGGCAGGACATCCATCAGCCGAATGGTCAGCCGACCACAGTATAAGCAGAGGTTGAGGTTCCGTCTCGGGTCTTCTCTCTCAGTCAGAGGACCACAGATTGCCCCAATCTCCATCATCTCTGCTACAGGATCCGGGCTGGTCTGTCTCGGGGTGGTGTAAACCCTGAGACTCTCTCGGCCCTACGTTCCCTTAAGCGTCTGTCAATGGTGGTGACCTTCTGCATCAGGCGTCGAGTGTATGTGGCAGCTCTCCGCGGGCTAACTCATCCTTCAGGGCCTCAGATAGACCGAGACGGAACTGATTTCTAAGAGTGAGATCATTCCATTCAGTCTCACGGGCCCATGAGTGTATTCCGCAATAAAGTCCTCAACGGGTCGTCTCCCTTGCTTTGGAGGTTGCGAATGGCGGTCTCCGCAGTCAGCTGCTTGTTGTGGTCCTCGTAAAGGAGGGCCATTGTTTCAGAAATTGCGGAAAGGAATTCAAGACCGGGTCTTCCTTTTCTAAATAGGTGTTAGCCCATGCTCTGGGCTCCCCCTGAGATACGAGATCATGGTGAGTACTTTGGTTCTATCGGTAGGATAGGTCCGGGGGCGTAACTGAAACATCAGCTTGCACGCATTCAGGAATTGGCGGAACTGCTTCCGGTCTCCTGAGAAAAGTTCAGGTGGACTGACCTTGGGTTCCGGTCCATCGTGGAGGTGTCCTGTGCGCGGCGAGACGAGATCTCGCAACGTCTGATTTTCCAATTGGAGATTCTGTACGGTCACGTTAAGGGTTTCCACCCTCTCAGTGAGGGCGACCATGTGCCGCGCGAGCTCCGCTGGATCCATGAGGGTTCCACTAATATGTAATGCACCAAATTGATCAGTTAGGATCTCAACTGCGGAGTCCTTTGACATCCACTCCTGTCACACTACTTGAGTGTTGATGGTGTCTTTGCGGCTGCTCAGTGTGTACCCCAGGCGCTCTCTCAGTCTTAAGCGGAGAGTATGGGGTAACAAAATCATGTACCGCGTACTAAAGATAGAGTGTAAAACTAATAGCGAGGAAGTTCGTTTTAGTAGTGGGAGTTCAAATTAGAGTTCATGTGAATAACAGCTTTTGACAACATTCAGGAATCCCAGGTCTGCAGTACTAATAACCACCACCGCGAGTCCCTTCCTTTCAGTGAGCAATGTCAGTGAAACAAAATGACAGGCTGATCCTTGCTGTTAGAAGTCATGCAGGGATCCTGCAGTGGTGGAGCCGGATAAGGTAGGTGAGGGTTTCTCCTGGAGGTTCAGAGTTGCAGGTAGTTAGGAGCTTGCGTCCTCGTGGTGAATGGAGCAGGCAGGGTGCGCACTCCATTAGTGGAACACCCTGCGCAGCACCTGGCTCCTATTTATTGACCAAGTGTGGATGGGCGGAGCCACCTTAGACGGCCCAGCGGCCACTGCTTCCAGCCTGGGAGGCAAACAGCGATCGTTGTCATGGTTACACAGGGCATGGATCCAGGCTGGAGCGCAAACCACCGTATCCTTACAGGGGGTCAGTCAGCACGTCCCTGTATGCAGGTGCACGTAGCTATGGCAATTATACATACAAACAAAAAAAATGCAACAGCACTCTGCAACCAGAACTCTGCCCAAGATAGAAGCTATAAGAGGACATTAGTGTACGTTTTGATCAAAAGGTAAAAAGCCACTCGCCACGCCAAGGATGTCCCGTGAGTGGTCCTAACGCTAAATCTGACCTGTTATAGGCCATGACAGCCACATAAAATCCTCCTAACGCTGAATCTTACCTGTTATGGGCCATGACAGCCACATAAAATCCAGGGAGTGTGGGCCCAGCATGCATGCTGGAATAAACCATACTTATTAACCCTTTCTGGTGCTGTAACAGCCTCCATTAGATCCAGGGATGCAGGTGCCAACATGCATGCTGAGCCCACTGTGCACTCCTCCTGGAGCCAGATGGCTACTAGCAGGTACTGTGAATGCACATTCAGCTTTATACTCACTCTGATTAAAACCAGCCTCTAGGGCAGACAAACCAGTCAGGTGTGCACGACTGAAGAGGAGGTTGCCACACCTCCAACACATACTAAACAGAAACACAAGGGGGGGTCAGTCAGCACGTCCCAGTATGCAGGTGCACGTAGCTATGGCAATTATACATACAAACAAAAAAAAATGCAACAGCACTTTGCAACCAGAACTCTGCCCAAGATAGAAGCTATAAGAGGACATTAGTGTACGTTTTGATCAAAAGGTAATAAGCCACTCGCCACGCCAAGGCTGTCCCGTGAGTGGTCCTAACGCTAAATCTGACCTGTTATGGGCCATGACAGCCACATAAAATCCTCTCTGTGGCCTTCTAATGCTGCCATCTCTACACTATGTCACCTTGCCACTCTGTGGTATCATGCTGCTGTTGCTGCCATCTCTACACTATGTCACCTTGCCACTCTATGGCCTCCTGATGCTGCCATCTCCACACTATGTCACCTTTCCACTCTATGGTATCATGCTGCTGTTGCTGCCATCTCCACACTATGTCACCTTGCCACTCTGTGGTATCATGCTGCTGTTGATGCCATCTCCACACTGTCACCTTGCAACTCTGTGGTATCATTCTGCTGCTGCCATCTCCACACTATGTCACCTTGCCACTCTGAGGCCTCCTTTTGCTGCCATCTCCACACTATGTCACCTTGTCACTCTGTGGCATCATGCTGCTGTTGCTGCCATCTCCCCACTGTCATCTTGCCACTCTGTGGCCTCCTCATACTTCCGCCACCTCCAGACTCTGTCATTATGCCACTCTGTGGTCTCCGCCTGATGCTGCTTCTTCCAGCCTCTGTCATTGTGCCACTCTGTGGGCTCCTCATGCTGTTGCCACCTCCAGACTATGTCATTGTGCCACTGTGTGGCCTCCTCCTGATGCTGATGCCAACTCGAGACTCTCTCATTGTGCCACTCTGTAGTCTACACTTGATGCTGCTGCTGCTGCCACCTCTAGACTCTGTCATTGTGCCACTCTGTGGCCTCCTCATACTGCCGCCACCTCCAGACTCTGTCATTGTGCCACTCTGTGGCCTCCTCATACTGCCGACACCTCCAGACTCTGTAATTGTGCCACTCTGTGGTATCCTCATGCTGCTTCCACCTCACCACTATGTCATAGGGCCACTCTGTGGACTTTTCATGCTGTTCCAACCCTCCACCCTTCATGAATGTTATGGGCCATGACAGACACATAAAATCCAGGGAGTGTGGGCCCAGCATGCATGCTGGTATAAACCATACTTATTAACCCTTTCTGGTGCTGTAACAGCCTCCACTAGATCCAGGGATGCAGGTGCCAACATGCATGCTGAGCCCACTGTGCACTCCTCCTGGAGCCAGATGGCTACTAGCAGGTACTGTGAATGCACATTCAGATTTTTACTCACTCTGAATAAAACCAGCCTCTAGGGCAGACAAACTAGTCAGGTGTGCAGGACTGAAGAGGAAGTTGCCACACCTCCAACACATACTAAACAGAAACACAAGGGGGGGTCAGTCAGCACATCCCTGTATGCAGGTGCACGTAGCTATGGCAATTATACATACAAACAAAAAAAATGCAGCAGCACTCTGCAACCAGAACTCTGCCCAAGATAGAAGCTATAAGAGGACATTAGTGTACGTTTTAATCAAAAAGTAATAAGCCACTCGCCACGCCAAGGCTGTCCCATGAGTGGTCGTAAGTTACGCTAAATCTGACCTGTTATGGGCCATGACAGCCATATAAAATCCTCCTAACGCTGAATTTTACCTGTTATGGGCCATGACAGCCACATAAAATCCAGGGAGTGTGGGCCCAGCATGCATGCTGGGATAAACCATACTTATTAACCCTTTCTGAAGCTGTAACAGCCTCCACTAGATCCAGGGATGCAGGTGCCAATATGCATGCTGAGCCCACTGTGCACTCCTCCTGGAGCCAGATGGCTACTAGCAGGTACTGTGAATGCACATTCAGCTTTATACTCACTCTGATTAAAACCAGCCTCTAGGGCAGACAAACTAGTCAGGTGTGCACGACTGAAGAGGAGGTTGCCACACCTCTAACACATACTAAACAGAAACACAAAGGGGGGTCAGTCAGCACGTCCCTGTATGCAGGTGCACGTATCTATGGCAATTATACATACAAACAAAAAAAATGCAACAGCACTCTGCAACCAGAACTCTGCCCAAGATAGAAGCTAAAAGAGGACATTAGTGTACGTTTTGATCAAAAGGTAATAAGCCACTCGCCATGACAAGGCTGTCCCGTAAGTGGTCCCAACGCTAAATCTGACCTGTTATGGGCCATGACAGCCACATAAAATCCTCCTAACGCTGAATCTTACCTGTTATGGGCCATGACAGCCACATAAAATCCAGGGAGTGTGGGCCCAGCATGCATGCTGTGATAAACCATAATTATTAACCCTTTCTAGGGCTGTAACAGCCTCCATTAGATCCAGGGATGCAGGTACCAACATGCATGCTGAGCCCACTGTGCACTCCTCCTGGAGCCAGATGGCTACTAGCAGGTACTGTGAATGCACATTCAGCTTTATACTCACTCTGATTAAAACCAGCCTCTAGGGCAGACAAACTAGTCAGGTGTGCACGACTGAAGAGGAGGTTGCCACACCTCCAACACATACTAAACAGAAACACAAGGGGGGGTCAGTCAGCACGTCCCTGTATGCAGGTGCACGTAGCTATGGCAATTATACATGCAAACAAAAAAAATGCAACAGCACTCTGCAACCAGAACTCTGCCCAAGATAGAAGCTATAAGAGGACATTAGTGTACGCCAAGTGGTCCTAACGCTAAATCTGACCTGTTATGGGCCATAACAGCCACATAAAATCCTCTCTGTGGCCTTCTAATGCTGCCATCTCCACACTATGTCACCTTGCCACTCTATGGCCTCCTGATGCTGCCATCTACACACTATGTCACCTTGCCACTCTGTAGTATCATGCTGCTGTTGATGACATCTCCACACTGTCACCTTGCAACTCTGTGGTATCATGCTGCTGCTGCCATCTCCACACTATGTCACCTTGCCACTCTGAGGCCTCCTGTTGCTGCCATCTCCACACTATGTCACCTTGCCACTCTGTGGCATCATGCTGCTGTTGCTGCCATCTCCACACTGTCACCTTGCCACTCTGTGGCCTCCTCATACTTCCGCCACCTCCAGACTCTGTCATTATGCCACTCTGTGGTCTCCGCCTGATGCTGCTTCTTCCAGCCTCTGTCATTGTGCCACTCTGTGGCCTATTCATGCTGCTGCCACCTCCATACTCTGCCATTGTGCCCCTATGTGGGCTCCTCATGCTGTTGCCACCTCCAGACTCTGTCATTGTGCCACTGTGTGGCCTCCTCCTGATGCTGATGCCAACTCGAGACTCTCTCATTGTGCCACTCTGTAGTCTACACTTGATGCTGCTGCTGCTGCCGCCACCTCCAGACTCTGTCATTGTGCCACTCTGTGGTATCCTCATGCTGCTTCCACCTCACCACTATGTCATAGGGCCACTCTGTGGACTTCTCATGCTGTTCCAACCCTCCCCCCTTCATGAATGGGCCACTATTTTGTTTTTCGGCCTGGTTGACATCATCTTTTATTTGACCCTTCTTCTGATCTGTCAGAAGGAAGGAAAAATAAGACGCACAACGTAACCTGTCTGTGTTGCAGCTGGGGAAATATATACTTACATATAAGCGTTTAATAGAAAGGTTCTGTAGACATCTATGTGGGTTCAGCTGATGAGGGTGTAAAAGGAGTGCGCTTCTTCTTGACTCTAACATGGACCTGCAAGGCTGAGTTCACACTTGAGTTATTTGGTCAGTTTTGGCCCCGTGACTGCCTGAATAAGTGAAGTGTGCAGTGATTCTAATAGCGACGCCTGTCATCTGCATGTCATACTGAATCACAGTATTATTTCACTACCACAGCAGACTCTCTATGCGTGTTACTGCAAGGCACAGTGTTCTACACCCCTACAAAGGCTCTCTGTAGCACGGAAATAGACGTTTTCTATCGCCGAGAATATTCTCGGATCAAATCGATTTTTTTCGGAAAATTCGGCGAACCGGGCGAATTTCCTTTTCTTAGAAATTTGCTCATCTCTAATCCCTGTACTGTGACATCACTGTGTATATTATCTCTGTACTGTGACATCACTGTGTTTATTATCCCTGTACTGTGACATCACTGTGTTTATTATCCCTGTACTGTGACATCACTGTGTTTATTATCCCTGTACTGTGACATCACTGTGTTTATTATCCCTGTACTGTGATATGGAGTTGAGTACATAAAGGGAAAAAGGGGGAGAAATATAAACAAATGCTAAAATACATGAAATACCAAAAAGTTTCCCATAAAGAAAAACAAATCTCCCCTGCTTGTCGATAAAGGACGCCACACAGACAAAATCGATCTTCTTATGAATAAGCACCTCACTCCTCTCGAGTGGCTGGTGAAAGTTGAATGAAAAGACTGTAAGATCCATCTCCTACCGACCCGCATCACCACCTCTTCAGTAAAGTGGGGCTCTAACAAACAAACAATTGCTGGTAAGTATCTCTGAATTCGGTCAAACAACGCTTGTCTTTTTAAGTTCCCAAGTTCCTGTATATTCCAGGTAAGTATTCTTACAGACATGTTGTCTCCTAACCCCCCCTCAAAACCCCATCTCCCCCCCCTTGTCCTTCCTAAGAGGCGCATCGCAACCCTTGCAAAAAAAAAAACAGCCTCCAAGAAAAAAAAAACACACACAAGAAAAAACAGGATTCAATAAAAGTGCTCCACTACTTAACATTATTCCGGTCTAACCAGTCCATAGCAAGAGATGAAGTATCAAAAAAATGGGTCTCTCCATTATATATTATCCGTAATTTAGCTGGGTACAGGAACGAATACTTACTGTCTTTGCCCAGTAGATGTTTTTTAACAGCCAAAAAAGTATGTCTCTTGTCTTGAGTGTCCTTTGAAAAGTTCCGAAAAAATGACAATTTCACGCCATTGTATAGAATAGGGGGGCACTCCCTGGCCCTTTTTAGAATCATGTCTTTGGCCCGGGAAACAAGCATCTTTTCCAGGAGTGCCCGTAGTAGCCTTCCTGGCGTAGGTTTACCACCCAGAATTCTATGGGCTCTCTACACCCAAAAAAAAAGGCGAAAAGTGTTCACTTCCAAAGTTTTCCAGTATTAAAGACTGTATAATACCAGCAAGATTCCTTTCCTCTTCACCCTCGGGTAGGCCCAGAATTCGTACATTAGATCGTCTCGATCTCTCCTCTAAACCCACAAGTTTTTTTTGTAGAGTATTATAGTCTGCTTTCAAGGTGGTAGTTTCAGATTTTAATAATTTTACTTCATGCTCCATAGAGCCCAGGGTCTTTTCTATCACAATAACTCTATCACGGGTCTTTGTTACATCATCTCTTATTAAGGATACATCTGACTGAAGTGAGCACAGCTGCGAAGCAATATCTTGCATCACTTTACCGTTGTTTCTAACCACAGCTAGAATCTCTTTTAGTGGATAAGGCTCTCCCGTGTGAGTATTTGCTTCACCGGCTCCTTCCCCATTTCCACCATAGGACAGGTCATTTAGTACCTCTTCTGGTTTTAATTCTAAATAATTTTTTTTCACATTTGCCCCTTGCTTCCCTTTTTGTGCCATTCTTGTATTACCTGTTGGTGATTTTAGGAACTGATCAATTTTTGCAAGTTCTCCAGGTCTGTGTCCGGTTTGGGCAGAGACATGTCTGTCGACCGTCTGTTTTGTTTAGGGGCCATGGTTTGTTTTTTGTTTTTTTCCTCTTTTCTTCCCTTTCCCTCCTTCTCCTTTTTTTCTTTTACTTCCCTGCACCAACTTTGAGAAGGCAGGTCCTCGGGAGAAGAGAGCACTGGCAGCTTCCCTCTATACCTAGAAGTCATCTCAGCTCTGATCGTGTCTATAATAATAAACTGGGGAGTTTCTTTAAAAATCTATCACATTTTGTATATGAACATCAGCTGGTGGAGGTGCTGTACATGGAATATATGTATATGTGGTGCAGTAATTACTGTGTTATGTGCCACTTGTGCAGGGGGTGGGAGACTAGGGGCCCACCTTGCTCAGGGGCCCACCGGGGGATTCACCTGTACCCCTGTGGGCCAGTCCGAGCCTGAGTGCAGCAGTTCCAGAGAGAGCAGAGCCTCTAGGTGTAATGGTAACGCCCCTGTTGCTCCTGGTGACTCATTTGCATATATTAAAACATAATTTTTCTCAGCAATGCAGGCACATATGAACATGGGACCAACACAGATGTCTTCAGCTGCCAAGCGCACATATACTGCTTATTAGAATATTCAGGTAGAAATATACAATCAAAGAATATGGTGTGGACGGCTCTCTGATTGCCCCAATGGATGGTGCTCAGATCACAATTGTTACACCCAAACAAAGGAGAAAAACTGAACAGAAAAAGGGGTGATCGGCACTCACACTGGATCCAGATGAGACAAGAGGGGTCAAGGGTGAAGATAAACCTACAAAATGAATTTATTAAATTCTCATAAAAACAATAATAACAATAAAGATATCACCATAGCCCAATCTGCCTTACAAACTAGCTGATACAATAGAAACAAAATATTGGGAATGTAGCATGTAAAATAGCACTGTTAATAAAATGAGGTAGAGGTGTACTGTGAAGTAAAATCACACGATGATGAATGAACGGGTCATCATTTGGCGCATCGATTGGGTATAATTCATAGGTCACTCAGGATTGTCCATAGGTTACTCAGTTCCCCTTGTAATCCGTAATTAGATCTACCGGGGGACACGAGTTATCTGGAACAGTTCTATCAATAGTTCAAAAAGGAACTAATCCAATCTGTACTCCGTCGTCACACTGGTTGGAGTATCCTAAAAAATGTGTGCAGTCCAAAAGAGACAACTGATAACTCTTGCAACGTAGTGGAGTGGTCGTGGCAATAGTAACTCACTATGTCTGCCTACTGTATAGCCACTTAAGGCAGTTCCTGATAGCGGTAATGAGGAATATTGTATATACTGCCCGTACATACACTGATATGGGCGATATTTTTCATGCACAGTCAACCCGATAAGTTTACCTTGTAGTAGCAGGGGATCAACCTCTCGTTCCGGCCGCGGCGTCCCACGTGCAAGGAACGGCGAGAGGGATCTTACCCCGAAGTTTCTCAATGCGGGTGATGTGCACTGCGACGTCTTCTATTCAGTGTTGCTGTGTATCTACTGCCGTACGGGCGAGTTCTCTTCCTCTGCTGCGTCCCGGGGTCAAAGGATCAAATCCTACTACGCAGCTGGTGTATGGAGCGCTCCAAAAGTAAAAAGTATTTAGATTACTTTGTCCTCTCCAGGGGTTCCTCCGTACCAAACGCGTTTCGGGACTTAGAACACGTCCCTTCATCAGTGGTGAGGACCCCCAAGTAACGATCGGCCTTATAAGATCTCTGCTGCCGTTTAGGTTGTTCGAGAGAAAATCTGGACTGGATTGGCAAGGATTAGGCACTGTCACTTTAGTATAGGAAAATTATATAATAGGAAGAAATAATTTGGACCATATATCAAATGTTAGACCAAATAAAAACACATGAAAACATATATCTATATGTGGAAATGCCTTATGTCTCAGCCACATTTCCAATGAAGATGACGCATGTGGTATTGGTTTGTTGCCAGTGACATTAGTGTAACTATATGTAGTAGATAGAAGGTTTAGTTTATATCTAGATGGACATAATTGGGATACCCAACACGGGCACAGAAAATGTAAAAATGGGGAATAAGGTGTAAAAATATATGTTACAAATAAATGTGTATATATATATAATAGTGTCTCATAAAAAGAGGGGGACATAGAGAACAAATGAATAAATGTGTGAACAAAATAAAGAATAAGCTAGAATCTGATAGTGTTGTTCTAGTGAAAATAAGGATAGGAAGGGAAATATATACACCATGTGAATACATATGAATATATATATATATATAAGGTAATAGTCCTAAATATGAGAAAAATGTATATATCACCAAGTACATAGATAAATAAATGTATAAAATAATAAAAAAATAAAATAAAATTTTTAAATTTTTTATGAAAAAAATTCTTTTTATAAAAATTTTTTTTTATAAAACGTAAATATGTGAAACATAATACATATATATAACAAAATCAAATACGACTGTTATAGTAGGAATAGTGGAGGACTGAGAATATTTTTACATCACATATGTAGTAATATATGTTTGCTTCATGCAGAGTGAGGGAGCGGGCCAACCGCCGACTGGGAGCCAGGGAAAAATGATATCAACCCTGGCAACCAGTCCGCGGATGGCACGGCCCCACCATCACAAAAAGCCGAACAATTCAAAATCAGCATTAAGGCCCTTCGGAGTCAAGGATTCGAATTCAAAAATTCTTCGAGATTCTAGGCTTGACATTTTTCTGATGTGGTCACCACCCCTCCAATCTCTCGGCACTTTCTCTATTGCGGCATATTTGAGTCCCGTTGGGTCTTTGTTGTGTATTTCTTTAAAGTGGTTGGACAAAGAATGTTTAGTGTACCCATTCCTAATTTTAGTGATATGTTCCGCTATACGTTGTTTCAATGTCCTTTTAGTGCGTCCAACATATTGTTTATCACATGGACACTGTATCACATAAATAACTTCTGTGGTGTCGCATGTTAAACAATCCCTAATATGGTGTACATGTGTATTAACTGATGAGGATATAGTACTTGTTTTTTTCTGAAAAGAGGTAGTGCGGCAATTGCTGCATCTTCCACATCTAAAAAAACCCTCAACCTTAGTGGCTCCCTGTAAAACATTCTTAGTTATCTTTTTTCTTTTGATCGTAGGGGCAATCTGTATCCCCAAATTTGGGGCCCTCGTGAACGTGATCTGTGGAATGTCAGGTAATTTGCTTTCCACCACTTTATCACATCTGATATGGTGCCAATGTTTACTAATAATTTTGCGGACTTCCTTATGTTTTATATTGAATGGTAGAATCATTCTTATGACCTCGTTTTCTTGTATTGCTGTTGTCTTTTTTTCATCAAAAAACGTTTCTCTATTTAGAGTTCTCACTTTCTGTAATGCATTCTCCACTACATGGGATGGGTATTTTTTTTCCTGAAATTCCTGTTTCATATTGATTGCCTCTTCTTCAAAATCAATCGTCCTGGTACAGTTCCGTTTTATTCTTCTAAACTGGCCATATGGTATGTTTAAAAGCCAGTTTGGAAGATGACAGCTATCAAATGAAATATAACTGTTTTTATTTACCGGTTTTTTATATGTTTTACAGATTAATCGTTCGTTATCCACCATCACCTGAAGATCTAGGAATTCTACCGATTCTTTGCTAATATTAGAGGTAAAATGTAAGTTCATATCGTTTTCATTTATCTCTTCTAAGAAGTTTTTTAGTTCGACTTCATCCCTCACTCTGCATGAAGCAAACATATATTACTACATATGTGATGTAAAAATATTATCAGTCCTCCACTATTCCTACTATAACAGTCGTATTTGATTTTGTTATATATATGTATTATGTTTCACATATTTACGTTTTATAAAAAAAAAATTTTATAAAAAGAATTTTTTTCATAAAAAATTTTTTTATTTTTTTTATTTTTTATTATTTTATACATTTATTTATCTATGTACTTGGTGATATATACATTTTTCTCATATTTAGGACTATTACCTTATATATATATATATATATTCATATGTATTCACATGGTGTATATATTTCCCTTCCTATCCTTATTTTCACTAGAACAACACTATCAGATTCTAGCTTATTCTTTATTTTGTTCACACATTTATTCATTTGTTCTCTATGTCCCCCTCTTTTTATGAGACACTATTATATATATACACATTTATTTGTAACATATATTTTTACACCTTATTCCCCATTTTTACATTTTCTGTGCCCGTGTTGGGTATCCCAATTATGTCCATCTAGATATAAACTAAACCTTCTATCTACTACATATAGTTACACTAATGTCACTGGCAACAAACCAATACCACATGCGTCATCTTCATTGGAAATGTGGCTGAGACATAAGGCATTTCCACATATAGATATATGTTTTCATGTGTTTTTATTTGGTCTAACATTTGATATATGGTCCAAATTATTTCTTCCTATTATATAATTTTCCTATACTAAAGTGACAGTGCCTAATCCTTGCCAATCCAGTCCAGATTTTCTCTCGAACAACCTAAACGGCAGCAGAGATCTTATAAGGCCGATCGTTACTTGGGGTCCTCACCACTGATGAAGGGGCGTGTTCTAAGTCCCAAGCAGCGTTTGGTACGGAGGAACCCCTGGAGAGGACAAAGTAATCTAAATACTTTTTACTTTTGGGCGCTCCATACACCAGCTGCGTAGTAGGATTTGATCCTTTGACCCGGGACGCAGCAGAGGAAGAGAACTCGCCCGTACGGCAGTAGATACACAGCAACACTGAATAGAAGGCGTCGCAGTGCACATCACCCGCATTGAGAAACTTCGGGGTAGATCCCTCTCGCCGTTCCTTGCACGTGGGACGCCGCGGCCGGAACGAGAGGTTGATCCCCTGCTACTACAAGGTAAACTTATCGGGTTGACTGTGCATGAAAATTATCGCCCATATCAGTGTATGTACGGGCAGTATATACAATATTCCTCATTACCGCTATCAGGAACTGCCTTAAGTGGCTATACAGTAGGCAGACATAGTGAGTTACTATTGCCACGACCACTCCACTACGTTGCAAGAGTTATCAGTTGTCTCTTTTGGACTGCACACATTTTTTAGGATACTCCAACCAGTGTGACAACGGAGTACAGATTGGATTAGTTCCTTTTTGAACTATTGATAGAACTGTTCCAGATAACTCGTGTCCCCCGGTAGATCTAATTATGGATTACAAGGGGAACTGAGTAACCTATGGACAATCCTGAGTGACCTATGAATTATACCCAATCGATGCGCCAAATGATGACCCGTTCATTCATCATCGTGTGATTTTACTTCACAGTACACCTCTACCTCATTTTATTAACAGTGCTATTTTACATGCTACATTCCCAATATTTTGTTTCTATTGTATCAGCTAGTTTGTAAGGCAGATTGGGCTATGGTGATATCTTTATTGTTATTATTGTTTTTATTGTTTTTATGAGAATTTAATAAATTCATTTTGTAGGTTTATCTTCACCCTTGACCCCTCTTGTCTCATCTCGATCCAGTGTGAGTGCCGATCACCCCTTTTTCTGTTCAGAAATATACAATCGTCAAGCAATGTGTGGGTATTAATTAGGCACGTCAGAGTCATGTGTCAGAGTCATGTGTCAGAGTCATGTGTCAGAGTCATGTGTCAGAGTCGTATATCAAAGAGAGTATTTTTTTCTCAAGATGACATTATTCTGATACTTCACTATGACATCTGAGAATGTCCTAAAATGAACACTGTAGGCTGATGCACCAACTAGTACATTGACTCCACTGCCTCTTTGTAAGGGAATCTGGATCTGTCAGTTTGGTTACTTTTGTCTTCACGGCTGCTGGCTAAATTACTAGCTGTCACCATCACTGCAGCCACCATGACCACTACTCCATATCTCACTCAGAGACCCTCAGGGGCTCTTTTCTAGGCCTGGGGCGGGGCCTAGAACCTGGTCTGCAACGCATCTTCTTTGGCGCACCAGCTAAAAGATATTTAGCTTCTAGACGGACCGGCACTCACCTGCTGCAGCAGGTCTTCATTGTGCGCTCACCCCCTCAAGGGGTAAGTGCACAGAACATTGTTTGTGGCGAGGAGTTCAACATGCCACTGGGGCTGTTGCTTTATATTCTTGAACTTGTCTTCTTAAACTTCTCTAAGGCGCTAGACTTACTCCTTCTCGGCACAGAACTATGATAGTTGCAGTGAGCCGCAAGGGCAGTGGAGAGGATGAGAGTTATTGGTCTCACTCTAGTCATCCTCACTTTGGTGGTCCCTAGTCTGTGCAGTGAAAGGAGGGAGCACATGGGGAAGTGGTCTTCAGCCTTGGGTTGGTTTGGGATGCCCCTGGTGTTGGTGTGTGTAGTGAGGTGCAAGGCAGGGTTTCAAGCAGCCGCTGGTGCAGTGCCGGTGTTGAAACAGCCAGTGATAAGGTAAGTTTAACAGTAGAACAGTCTTTGCAATATTAGAACCGTGCTGCTCACCAAAAGCTCCATTTAGACCACTTCAGCTTGTGCTGACATTTACCAATACACCAATCACTAGCTCTTTGTCACACATCTTTTCGGCTGTCCTATAATGGTCAAAACCAGACGGGAAAAAAAATGGTGAAGCACCGCAATAGATATTAATAACAAACCAGTTTTTATTACACTCACAAACATGCAAGGAATATAGGCATATAAAACAATTTAACCGGCTTCCCGTCTATCACCCGACCCGGGATTCACCTTTGCTTCGTCAGGGGTGCATATCACGCCCAACATGGGCGTGTTTTTTATATAGGCGAGTTTTGCTTTTCCTCCCACATAGTTTTCATAACACAATAAAATCATAAAACCACTTACAAAAGTAATAAAAACAAACATTGTTTGCACATATAAAAGAGACAAAGAATAATCTTCAAACACCACATAAAAAAAGGATTCCTTTTTATTCACAACATCACATGTCTGTGTATGGCCAATTGGAGAATACTATTAACCCCTGAAGGACACGGCCATATTTCACCTTAAGGACCAGGCTATTATGTTTGAATCATTTTGGGAATGCCATTTCATTTTTTGGGGACGTTACAAAGCTTAGAAGTTTAGAAGCAAATCTTGAAATTTTTCAGAAATTTTCAAAAACCCACTTTTTTGGGACCAGTTCAGGTCTGAAGTCACTTTGTGAGGCTTACATAATAGAAACCACCCAAAAGTGACCCCATTCTAGAAACTACACCCCTCAAGGTATTCAAATTTATTTATTTATTTTTTACAAATGTCATTAACCCTTTAGGTGTTTCACAAGAGTTATTGGCAAATGGAGGTGAAATTTAAGAATTTAGATTTTTTAGCAAATTTTCCATTTCCATTTTTCCAGTAACAAAGCAAGGGTTAACAGCCAAACAAAACTCTGTATTTATTGCCCTGATTCTGTAGTTTGCAGAAACACCCCATACGTGGTCGTAAACTACTGTACGGTCACATGGCAGGGCATATAGGGAAAGGAGCGCCGTGTGGTTT
The DNA here is from genome assembly GCA_033119425.1 of Bufotes viridis. Taxonomy (NCBI): domain Eukaryota; kingdom Metazoa; phylum Chordata; class Amphibia; order Anura; family Bufonidae; genus Bufotes; species Bufotes viridis. The sequence goes on from CM065590.1 coordinate 580,285,837, forward strand.
TTGGAAGGCAGATTTTGCTGGACTGGTTTATTTACACAATGTCCCATTTGAAGCCCCCCTAATGCACCCCTGGAGTAGAAACTCCATAAAAGTGACCCCATTTTGGAAACTACGGAATAAGGTGGCAGTTTTGGTGGGACTATTTTTAGGGTACATATGATTTTTGGTTGCTCTATATTACATTTTATGAGGAAAGGTTACCAAAAATAGAAATTCTGAAAATTAATCTCCATTTGCCACAAACTGTTGAGGAACACCTAAAGGGTTAATAAAGTTTGTAAAATCAGTTTTGAATACCTTGAGGGGTGTAGTTTCTTAGATGGGGTCACTTTTATGGAGTTTCTACTTTAGGGGTACATCAGGGGGGCTTCAAATGGGACATGGTGCAAAAAAAAAGGCCATCAAAATCTGCCTTCCAGAAACCATATGGCGTTCCTTTCCTTCTGCGCCCCGCCGTTTGGTCATACAGCAGTTTACGATCACATATGGGGTGTTTCTGTAAACTGCAGAATCAGGGTAATAAATATTAAGTTTTGTTTGGCTGTTAACCCTTGCTTTGTTACTGGAAAAAAAATGGATTAAAATGGAAAATTTGCCAAAAAATAGCAGTTTTGGCACAGTTTTTTTTTTCTACCATGCTAATCTGAGGGGTTAGATCATGGGGTATTTTTTTTGAGCAGATTGTTACGGATGCGGCAAAATATGTCTACTTTTTTCAAATGTATTTAGGTTTTATACTATATTATCCTTTTTTCTCTATAGTCTAAGGCCTCATACACATGACCATATGTGTTTTGCGGTCCGCAAACCGCGGATCCGCAAAACAAGGAAGCTGCTCCGCGTTCCGTTCCGCAATTTGCGGAACGGAACACGGCCCATTGTAGAAATGCCTATTCTTGTCCGCAAAACGGACATGCCCGTGTGTAAGTGAATGGATCCGTGTGCATGAGGCCTAAGAGTCATTTTTTTAAAGTTTTTAGCTGAATGTCTTAGGTAGGGGCTCATTTTGTGCAGGATGAGACAACGGTTTTATTGGCACTATTTTGTGGGGCATATGACTTTTTGATCACTTGCTATTACACTTTTTGTGATGTAAGGTCACAAACAAATTCCTTTTTTTGCACCTTTTTTTTATTTTGACCGTGTTAATCTGAGGGGTTAGGTGATGGGGTATTTTTATAGAGCAGATTCTTACGGACACGGCAAAACCTAATATGTCTACTTTTTATTTATTTTAGTTTTACAAAATATCATTTTTGAAAAAAAAAATTTATTTGGTGTCTCAAGTCTGAGAACCATAGTTTTTTTTCGATTGTCAGTGGCTAAATGGAATTAAAATTGTTGACGGGGATTATGAATTTAGTTCTCCATGGAAGTGTGGTACTCCCTGAAGAAACCAATAATGCAGAGGCCCGGATGATCGGGGCACGTGTCACACTGAGTGGTGGTGTCCTTCCGTATCCCCCTCCTGTGACACGCTCTGCATTTTTTGGGGGTCCGTTCCTTCTTTCCAGTATGGGGGACCACACCTGGAAAGTGTTGGCCAGGGACAATCCGGGCGCCTCCAGTTCCCGAGGTACTCCCGCCTGCTCTTTCCCGGTCAGAAAAGATCAGGGCCTTGAGGAATGCCTCATAGAACTGAAGGAATTTCCCTGTGTTGCCAGCGCTCTGGAACAACACAAAAGAGTTGTACATGGCAATCTGCACCAAGTAGACCGCAACTTTTTTGTACCATGCCCAGGTTTTGCGCATGGCGTTATATGGCTTGAGGACTTGATCAGAGAGATCAACTCCTCGCATATACTGTTTATAGCCGACGATACAATCGGGCTTGAGGACCGTTGCCGCGGTACCTCGCACAGGGACAGGGGAGATGCCGTTACCGTGAATTGTGGACAGTACAAGGACATCAATCTTGTCCTTATATCTGACCAACAACAGGTTTCCACTGGTAATGGCACGGGTCTTACCCCTGGGGATAGGTACCTGGAGGGGGAGGGTAGAGAGGCCGCATTGATTTTTCCGCACGGTCCCACAAGCGGACGTGGATCTGGCGGTGAGGGACTGGAACAAGGGGATACTAGTATAAAAGTTATCCACGTACAGGTGGTAACCTGCATAATGCAGGCATTTCCGGATGGCCTCAAACCGGGAGCGTGTCATGGCCGTACTGTAAAGTGGGGTCTGGTAGAGGACATCCTCACTCCAGTACAGCCCGACACTGGGTTTTTTGACTGGGCCCATGTGCTGCACGAGGCCCCAAAACGTCCTCATCTCGGCTGCACTGACCGGAGTCCAGCCTCTGGCCCTAGCCAAAAAAGAGCCCGGATGTTGAGCAATAAACTGTTGGGCATACAGGTTCGTTTGCTCCACCATCAGATTCACAAAGTGGTTACTGAAAAAAAATACTAAAATAGTCATACTCAGTGAAGCCCACTGTGGGAATCTGGATTGCTGGTTGGCCAACAAAGTCAGGAATCACGGGCTCAGAATTCTCTGGGGTACACCATGCAAGTTCACCAGTAGGGGGCTCAGGTGAACTTATCTGGTGGGCCAGAAAACTAGTACGAGCCCATGAGCTGCTCGTACTAGTGTGGGCCACAGGGTCCCTGGCATGGAGGTCCGCTTGCTCCGCCTGGTGGCGTCTCCGCCGTCTTGGGGGCTCATCATCATCGCTAGATGAGGAGGAGGACGCGGATGACAACAGGAACATGGGGTAATCCTCGTCCTAACTAGGGCTCTCGGATTCAGAGGCAAGCTGGGCGTATGCCTCCTCGGCCGAGAACGTCCGGCGGGCCATAGGGGAGTGTGTGTGTGCGTGAATAAAAAACTTTATTTAGCGTGCATGTGTGGGGGGGCACGGGTGTTCACGAACTTAGTGGCCGGACGCTAAAGAGTGCCGGCCGCGGTCAGCGTACGCAAAAAAAAAAAACGATTGCGCCCCAAAAAAATGTGTGGGTTGGAGGTGCAGCACCCCTGGGGGGTCTAGGGTCACACAGTGTGCAACAGTGAAACTTTTTTTTTTACGCTAAACTCTCCCTAAGTCTCCCTGCCTAACCCAACCTTCCCCTTATCTATCCCTAAATACCTGTAAGTGCCAGATAGCACTGTGGAAGGTCAGGGTGAGATCTGGGGGTGCTAAGGTGCTGGGTTCAGATATCCAGGCTGCTTCTCTCCTCGCTCCCGGACGCCGAATGGAGGAGGAGAGGAGAGCAGGGGGGGGGGTTAACCCCCCCGCCCGCCCGTGCAGCCAATAGGAAGAGATCCGGTGAGGTGATGTCACCATCACCTCACAGGATCTAAGGATGGTGATTGGTGGTGGTGTATTATCACACCACCGATCACCATCCTATTCCGGGTTATCAGGTCGATCGCCGTTACGGGGGGGGGGGGCACAGGACCCCCCCTCGGCATTGTCACAGAGTGCCTGCCGAATGATTTCTATTCCGGCCATGCGGTGGTGATTGTAAATACACATGACGTACCGGTTAACACTGGGTTCACACTTGAGCGTACCTGATACGCGCGTTTTACGCGCGTTTTTGTCGCGCGTATTACAGCACGTTTGTGGAAATAGAAAACGCACGTCGTACGCGCGTTCGTGTGATTGACCACTCTGGCGTCAATCACAATACGCGCGACAATACGCCCCAAAGAAGCTCCTGTACTTCTTTGGGTGTAGGGAGTTTTACAGCGCATTCGTACGCGCTGTAAAACGCTCAGATGAGAACCATGCCCATAGGGAAACATGGGTTTTCGCCTGTTGAGCGTTTTACAGTGCGTAGGAACGTGCTGTAAAACGCTCAGGTGTGAACCCAGCGTTAGTACCAGGGCATTATGACGTACGTCATGTCACCCTAAGGCTGGGTTCAGACTTAAATGTTTTACAGCGCATTCCTACGCGCTGTAAAACGCTCAACAAGCAAAAACCCATGTTTCCTTATGGGCATGGTTCTCACCTGAGCGTTTTACAGCGCGTACGAACGCGCTGTAAAACGCCCTATGCCCAAAGAAGTACAGGAGCTTCTTTGGGGCGTTTTGTCGCGCGTATTGTGATTGACACCACAGTGGTCAATCACACGAACGCGCTGTAAAACGCGCAAGTGTGAACTGAGGGTAAGAGTTTAAAGCCCATTCAGAAAATTCACTAGCCTCCCATAGGTGTCTGTTCACACCTCGGTTACCACTTTATTCTACACTTCCAGAAAAGTTGTGCTGTGTGATGTAAGAGAAAGAGTCTATTAGTAAGCTGCCTATTTTCCTCCTAGAAGCCACACATTTCTTCTATATCAAACAGGGTTTCAAATCAAACTCTACTCTGAAGGTTGAAGTGCACCTAGTTTATAAATCCACTCTATTTCCCGGCGATTAATCTTGGCAACTGGGTCCTCTCCCCGCCATTTATTAGTTACTCGCTGAACTCCGACCAATTTTAACGGATTGTTATTGTGTACTTTTTTGAAGTGAGCTGAGACACTATGTGTCTCCATCCCCCTCTTTATATTTCTGACGTGTTCCTGTATGCGAGTTTTTTTACCGCTGTGCGGTTCTAATATTGCAAACACTGAAACTTGGTGTGAACAGGACCCACCACGCCCGTAACCTGCAGCACTCAAAGTAGGATTGACTATTCGGAATTAACATTTTTTTGTATTAACAGTAAAACAGATTTTACTGATAAATAAAGTTGAAACAGAGCATCCACAGTTCTCAGCATGCATGGACTGGCAGTTCTTACACAGTTTTGCAGTTTTATAGTTCTTACAATTCTAACAGCTGAACAGGTAGTTTACAGCTTTGGGGTGCCATTAATTATAAATTAACAAAATAGCTACTGGATATTTAAAAGGGGATTTATTAATGGTACAGGGAATCAAACATAAAAGGTTAACTAACTAACTAAAGGGCAGGAACAAAGGGAATATAAGGGAAGGAAGTGTCTAACTAGCTATCTATGTACAGTCTTACATACTAGCTGTACATACACACAGACATAGCCCATACAGTACCCATCCCCGGAACACCTCCCAGATACTATCTTAGCCAATCAGAACAGCCCATTTATAATCTGTAGATATAGTTGCAGAGGTTAACACCTTCCTGTAGGTGGCATCCTTGAGTCCACAGCTTGCATAGGACAAACAGACTTGCAGAACAGGTCACCGCAGGCCGTGGCTCCCCCCAGGTCTGGAAGCATCATAAATCACATGTTCACAAGTGTGCGTCTCAGGGGGCAAGGAATAAACAGCAGTGTCTATTGTCTGTGGAGCAGATATGACTTGTCCACCGCGATTGCTTTGTGGGAGAGATGCCTAGATATGTATGGCCTAGTTCCACTTTGCTGTAAAGGCCTCAAAACAGGAGTCAATAAAATGTTGGGCTTCCAGCACAGGCCAAGTTTTTTCTTCGGAGCAATCTTTGCACTTTCTTCACTTTTCTCACAATGTCGTACTACAGGTTTCTTCTGCAGGAGGCAGTGCATAGCAGAACCTCAGTCTGCCTCTAAAGCATGTCCAGTCACCCAAAGCCTTTCATCTCCATAAGCCTCTTAAGCAGATTATCTCCACAGTCTCTTTTTCTCGCACCTCCTCTCTACACTGGTATGCTACACACATGTCACCTTTCAGAAGCTGGCTGAAAGTTTTGCCTAACGTCTTTTGCTACCCTCTGGCTGGTTATTTTTCCAGTGCTGTTCTCTGTTTCCTTCCACTTCACCGTCTTACACTATACTCCTCTATCTTCCTCTGCACTGCTCCTACTCCTCCCTAGGGAGGAAAATGGAGCAGTCCCACCTATTAACAGAAGCTAACGGCCTGTTTACTCCTTGTGCAGGTCACACATAAACAATGCATAAAACACATTTTTCCTACTTACGCCTTAGCAGTGGAACACTGCACAGTAACAAGGATTTGGTGCAGTGAAGCGCTGAAGTGATAGTGCTGTCCAGCAAACAAAGGCCAAGAAGTTTTTTTTTTTAACTGATGACTCATCCTCTGGATAAGTCATCAGTATTTGATCGGTGGGGGTACAACACCTAAGACCCCTGCCAATCAGCTGGTTGAGAAGGCACTAGCTCTCTCAGTAGTGCTGCAGCCTTCTCTTAGCTCACAAAGTACAGTACAGCGCCATACATTGTAAAGTTTAATGGGGCTGAGATGCGCCTAGGCCATGGTACTGATGAACGTGACGTCCCATGGCCTGGGCAAAGCTGCAAGAAGGCAAGTGACAGTGCCTTCTTAAACAGATGATCAATGGGGGTCCCAGGTGTCAGACACCCAACGATCAGATACTGATGACCTATCCAGAGTACAGGTCGGGCTGGGAGCTCCGTTGCAGACTCGCTCCAGGAGGAACGCTCGTCTGCAAGGTGCCTTAAGCTGAGCGTCACCCTCACAAGTCTGCTGATTAGAAACTCTATATGAGCCTCCTTGACATATTTCAGCATGTATTGTCTTTACTGACAGCATTCTGCTTTAACCAACAAGCAATTATCTTTTCAACAGATTAGAACATATTACGCTATTACCACTGAGAAATACTTACTGTGAAGATTAAAGAGCTAATGCTAGAACAATCTATGAGGGGCTTAAGAAGGAGAAAACGGAGAACTCCTGAAGCAGCGTTACCTTGAAGAACCGTACAATCTGGATGTAGGACGAGATAATCCTTTATTTAAAGTTGTCACAGAAACTCGTTTCCGGCCCCTTCTTCAGACAATGACAACATAAAACTACATAGACCTACACAAGTATAAAACGAAACATGGTTATCACTTCACTGTCTACAATACTTCTCTCTTTCTCAGGTTATATTCTCACCCCCTATGGCCAGCAGAAGTAATACAATAATTCTCGTGAGTAGACTTTAATTACAAATTACTGTTACTAAGGCTACTTTCACACTAGCGTTTTTTGCGGATCCTTCACGGATCTGCAAAACTCTTCAGTTACAATAATAACACCGCATGCATCTGTCATAAACGGGTCCGGTTGTTTTATGTCTTCTGTAGCCATGACAGATCCGTCTTGAACACTATTGAAAGACAATGGGGGACGGTTCCATTTTCTGTTGTGTCAGAGAAAATGGATCCGTCCCTATTGACTTACATTGTGTGTCAGGCGGACAACAAAACGCTGCAGGCAGCCTCCAGAGCGGAATGGAGACTGAAGGGAGGCGAACTGATGCCTTCTGAGCGGATCTTTTTCCATTCAGAGTACATTAGGGCAAAACTGATCCATTTTGGACCACTTGTGAGGGCCCATGGCGGATCTCACAAACGGAAAGCCAAAACGCGAGTGTGAAAGTAGCCTTTCAAGTGGCTTCTTTTTATTCAGTGTTTGAATCCATTTTTGTTATTTTTATTTATTTGCTTTACTAAGTTTCTTTATTCTCATTACGTTTGGATTACGTCGTTATCATAGATTTTTCTATTGTCTATTGTGCTTTATATATCTCTATTGGCGGCCATTTTTTTATATGAACACTTTTTTGGTACTTTCATTACTAAACAGATGCAGAACTTTACATTTATCCACAATGAACCTCATTTGCCAAGTTGATGCCCAAACACTCAAAGTGTCTAAGTCAGCTTGTAGTTTATGGACATCTTTCATAGACTGCACAAGTACTAGTGTCATCAAAAATAAAAAATGGTGCTATTAATCCCGTCCTTGATATCATTAATAAATAAATTAAATGATAGAGGACCCAGCACTGAACCTTGGGGTCACCACTTATAACACCGGACCATTCTGAATAGGAATCATTGACCACAACTCTCTGGACACGGTCCTTCAGACAGTCCGTTTACAAACTATACTTTTCAAGCCTATAGTCCTTATGTTACCTATTAAACATCTATGAGGGACAGGATCAAATTCCCCTGTAAAATCCTAGAACACTAAATCTACAGCCGCCCCTCTGTCTAGGCTTCTACTTACCTCACTCTATCCACAGCCGCCCCTATGTCCAGGCTTCTACTTACCTCACTATTGTATATACACAGCCACCCCTCTGTCCAGGCTTCTACTTACCTCACTGTATCCACAGCCACCCCTCAGTCCAGGTTTCTACTTACCTCACTATACCATATCCACAGCCACCCCTCTGTCCAGGCTACTTCTCACCTCACTATATCATATCCACAGCCACCCCTCTGTCCAGGCTACTTCTCACCTCACTATATCAACATCCGCCCCTCTGTCCAGGCCTTTATTTAGCTCACTACATCCACAGCCACCCCTCTGTCCAGGCTTCTACTTACCATTTAGGAAACCTACCTGCTCTGCCCTTTTTTTTTTTTTTTTTTTTTTGCATTTATATATTTAAAGAGTAGGTCATCAATAATATATTGAGGGGGTCCAATTCTTGGAACCCTGGCGATCAGCTCTTTGAAGAGGTCATGGTGCTTTGATGAGGACTGCTACCTCTTCCTAGGCCAGTGATGTCCCATTCATTGGTCACATGGCCTATTTTCAACTCGGCCTCATTCAAGTCTGGGCTAAAACAGCAATCACATCCACCAGATAGCATACGGCGCTGTGCTTGGTAGAGTGTGAGAAGACCACAGCTCTCATCCCGGAGCTGAGGCCTCTTCACACAGCAGATTCCCTGAAATTAGGATCGAAGTCTACTTTGTGAACTTCAATTCGCACAACGCTATTGATGACCCAAAATGAACATAAGTCATTAATATTTTTCTCTTGGAATTTACCGTATTTTTCGCCCCATAAGACGCTCTTTTTTTCCCCCCATTATGGAAGCTCTTCATTAGTAGAGATGTCCCGAACTATTCGCCGACGAACGGTTCCTGGCTAACATAGCTTGTTCGCGTCCACTGCGGCGGGTGAACATATGCGATGTTCGCGTTCGTCCCTATACTTTATCATTGAGCAAACTTTTACCCCGTACCTGACAGTCAGCAGACACATTCCAGCCAATCAGCATACCCTCCCTCCCAGACCCTCCCACCTCCTATCAAAAAGCAAGAACGGCATCCATCTTAGATTCATTCTGAAGCTCCAGTGTTAGTAGTTGCAATCGCAATGCGATTAATATGACCTGTATTAATCGCATTGCGATTACAACTTAGAGATGAGTTCCTAATGGTTGTATTGCTAGAATATAACGAAGATAACGAATATAGCGCAATATTCTCAATCTTCGTTATATTCTAGCAAGCCAACCATTAGGTACCCAGCTCTAAGTTGAATTCGCAATGCGATTAATGCAGGTTATATTAATCGCATTGCAAATTCAACTTACCACACTCTGCGTCAACTACGTAATTTTCCATGGGAGTTTTGCCATGGAACCCCCTCCGGCATGCCACAGTCCAGGTGTTAGTCCCCTTGAAACAACTTTTTCATCACTATTGTGGCCAGAAAGACTCCCTGTGGGTTTTAAAATTTGCCTGTCTATTGAAATCTATGGCGGTTCGCCCTGTTTGAGAACATTTGCATAAATTCACGTTCGCCGTTCGTGAACGGAAAATTTTATATTCGCGACATCTCTATTCATTAGTACCAGAGATTCGGGAAGCGGTGAAGGCTCTGTACTTACAGCTTCCTGGCCCTCGGCTCGGCTGAGGATCGCGATGGTGAGGAGCCGTGGCATCCAGGAGCAGGAGAGGTAAGTGATTTTTTTATTTTTTTTGCGCTGGCGGCTGATGGCTGACATATAGGGGCTGATGGCTGAATATATGGGGGCTGATGGCTGATATATGGGGGCTGATGGCTGACATATAGGGGCTGATATATGGGGGCTGATGGCTGATATATGGGGGCTGATGGCTGACATATAGGGGCTGATATATGGGGGCTGATGGCTGATATATGGGGGCTGATGGCTGACATAGGGGCTGATATATGGGGGCTGATGGCTGAATATATGGGGGCTGATGGCTGATATATGGGGGCTGATGGCTGACATATAGGGGCTGATATATGGGGGCTGATGGCTGACATATAGGGGCTGATGGCTGAATATATGGGGGCTTATATATGGGGGCTAATGGCTGACATATGAGGGCAAATGGCTGACATATGGGGCTGACATATGGGGGCTGATAGATGGCTGACATATGGGGGCCGATAGATGGCTGAAGGTTGGTGGGTTGATCTGAGGCATTGGGGGTCTGATCTGAGGTCTGATTGACATTGGGGGTCTGATTGGGGCTGTCAGAAGAGGTCTGATTGACATTGGGGGTCTGATTGGGGCTGTAAGCTGAGGTCTGATTAATATTGGGGGTCTGATTGCTGGTCTGACCTGAGGTGTAATGGAAAATATTTTTTTATTATTGTTCTCCTCTAAAACCTAGGTGCGTCTTATGGGTCGGAGCGTCTTATAAGGCGAAAAATACGGTAATACATTTTCATAAACTTCTATTCATTACATTGTAGCATCAGGCGTTTTTTTGCTGCAAAAACACAGCAAACCCCCATGGACTCTATGACTGTTAAATCACTCTTTTCTCATCTACTATTCCTGGGAGTTTAGGTTCCCTTTGAGTAGCCCCTAAAGGGAAAATCTAATATTATATGCAGTTTAGGCAAACAAATGGTCTACTATGCACTTTCTTGATGGGCCAGGTCTACCAGAAAGTTATAGCTCATAGGGAGGGGTTCCAAACAACAGAAGCTCCTTATGATATCCATATGTCCTAATAAACAACAAGCAGAGATCTTGAATATAGTAACAAATTAATACAGAGTATAATAGTAAGTTTCAGAACTTTTCACTAAGCATTATCTATGTAAGAATAAACAACCATGGGATGACGATGGTCAAACAACTACAATCCTAACCTGTTAGGGATTTACATCCACATGGTGCTCCTGGGCAACAAAATGAACTCCCATGGACTCAGCCAATTTGCAGTCCTTACCGGGATAATGTACTAAAAAGAATGGGAGATTTACAAAAATGATTAATCAATGGGCGCCCACCCAACATGTCCAAAGGTAACAATTTCCTTGTAAGACCTAGATTAGAACGGTAAGGGACATGTGAGGGTTTACTCCTGGTTTATGTTGCCCTTCAATTTTTCTTGAAGGCATATGGGTCAACTTACACCTGGTCCTAGTCATGACCATCCTAAGTGCATTCAATGGTCAATTTATTGCATTCATGTCGGAAATAGAGTGGCATGACAAAACGTGCCATGTGCTGACCCATAGCACCATTCATCCTCTGTTATCAAGAGGTTGAGTGAATTTGATTTTTGATTCCCCCCATCTACAAGAACATCCACATGTCCTACAACTTACTTCACCCTCAGTGGATGGGCCGTTGCTAATATATTTCATTTGTATGAAGGGTAATAGTCAGTTTTGGACAGGAAAATCGATCGCAGGATCTTATCTAAGTTACTATCATCTTCTACCCATCATTACTTGACTTCTCAGGCTACAAAACCACAGAATCTAAGAATGCTGTTGTTCTTACCATGTGAAGACTTCATGTTGACAAGTATTTTAAGTATTTTCCAGTGTAGCTAATCCTCTGTAACTAAACATATCAGCAGCACAATTCTCTTCCTGATAGTTTGTTACAATGTGACACTGCAGGTAAAATCAGGGTGGCCAAAAACAATACTGCTGTTTTTCCCATGCCGTGATTGGCTCCAGCAGAAAGACACCGTGTCTGGGATTTTTTAAACTTTGCGCTGCTCTTGGGTCAAGCATGAAATGCGTCGTACAAACAATCTGTTTTGGCTGGCAGTGTGTTTACTACATCAATGCCTGCCATGGAGGTGGAATTTGCCTCTTTCAGACCCTTATTTATCTCGCCTGGTGAGAATGACCAATGCAACTTCTTTATTAACTGTCCACTTAAAAAAAAAACAGTTTCTGACTTATGGTTGGTCACACCGGCTAATAAAAGGAGCAGCTCTTGTGAGACGGAGCCTGAAAAGAATATTGTTACTGCTTATACACAACTATTGAGAGAATCCTACTCTGTAAAGGGTACTTTCACACTTGCGTTGGTGCGGATCCGTCTGTTTATTTGCACAGACGGATCCACACCTATAATGCAAACGTTTGTATCCGTTCAGAACGGATCCGTTTGCATTAGTTTTAAAGAAAAATGACAAAGTCCAAAACGGATCCGTTTTGAATTACATTGAAAGTCAATGGGGAACGGATCCGTTTTCAAATGCACCATATTGTGTCATTAAAAATGGATCCGTCCTCATTGACTTACATTGTAATTAAAAACGGATCCGTTAGCCTCCGCCTCTTCAGACCGACACCAAAATGCTGCATGCTGCGTTTTGGTGTCCGCCTCCAAAACGGAATAGAGGCGGAACGGAGCCAAACTGATGCATTCTAAACGAATCCTTATCCATTCAGAATGCATTGGGGCTGAACTGATCCGTTTTGGACCGTTTGTGAGAGCCCTGAAACGGATCTCACAAACGGAATCCAAAACGCTAGTGTGAAAGTACTAACATACACCAGAACTGTGCCTTTTCTGATTTATGAACTATCACTCTCTTTATCTGTTCATTAAAGGCGTTGTCCCACAAACAATATTGCACAGTTTTCAAACCAGCCCCTGGATCTGAATACCTTTGTAATTGCATATAATTCAAAATTTAGCATAGCCACTGAGTTATTCAATAAAATGAATCTGTATAGCACCACCTGCTGTTTGTCTTTTTCTTATTTCTTTGTCCTGCTCACTGAGATGGCCGCACATGCTCAGTTTCACCCTTCAACTGCCTCCTGAGCTGTGATGGGGAGGGCTGAGACACGCCCCCTAAACTGTGATAGGGAGGGCTGAGACACGCCCCCTGAGCTGCTTCAGAAAAGACACGCCCCCTGAGCTGCCAGCTTGATATAAATCTAGCAGAGCAGTGAATAGAGATGTCGCGAACATAAAATTTTCCGTTCGCGAACGGTGAACGCGAATTTATGCAATTGTTCATGAACGGGCGAACAGGGCGAACTGCCATAAACTTCAATAGACAGGCGAATTTTAAAACCCACAGGGACTCTTTCTGGCCACAATAGTGATGGAAAAGTTGTTTCAAGGGAACTAACACCTGGACTGTGGCATGCCGGAGGGGGATCCATGGCAAAACTCCCATGGAAAATTACATAGTTGACGCAGAGTGTGGCAAGTTGAATTCACAATGCGATTAATATAACCTGCATTAATCGCATTGTGAATTTAACTTAGAGCTGAGTTCCTAATGGTTGTATTGATAGAATATAACGAAGATTGAAAATATAGTGCTATATTCGTTATATTTGTCAATTCTAGCAATACAACCAATAGGAACTCAGCTCTAAGTTGAATTCACAATGCGATTAATGCAGGTTATATTAATCGCATTGCGATTTACAACTTCAGAATGAATCTAAGATGGATGCCGTCCTTACTTTTTGATAGGAGGTGGGAGGGTCTGGGAGGGAGGGTATGCTGATTGGCTGGAATGTGTCTGCTGACTCTGAGGTACAGGGTCAAAGTTTGCTCCACGATAAAGTATAGGGGCGAACGTCAACATCGCATATGTTCGCCTGCCGCGGCGAACGCGAACAAGCTATGTTCGCCGGGAACCGTTCGAATAGTACGGGACATCACTAGCAATGAATGGGGAGATCTCTGGATCCATGTGAGGTGCAGGGCTGGTTCTAGGTTTGTTAGAAAGAGATTTCAGTGTACTATGTGATGTCTGATTTTATTTTTTTACATTAATTATGGAATAACCTCTTAAAAGTGGGACTTTATTTACTGCAAATAAACTGGGCCTGGTCATTGTCTCCATCACCCTTCGGCCTCTGCATCTGCAGTCGCCAGAGAGGTACAGACTACTGGAGTTTGTTGTCTCCGAATGCTGTGCTTTGCCGGCATCACCAGATCCCCATTGGCTATCATGAGGTCCAGGGGATCCAGAGACTTTCCGTCAGGAGCCGGCTTTCGGCCAAACAAATTCCACTACATGTAGAAGCCGAAAGTGGGTATCTAAGCCGGTAAGTCACGGGATCCCCATCGGAGCTCAGCATAGTAAATGGGGATCGAGGTGTACCTGGCAGTATCCGGCTATGCAGGTAAGCTCTGGTAGTCTGCTCCTCTGTCGGAACAGACTACCAGAGTTTGTGCCCTGGGTAGACAGTCATTTCTCCAGGGTATTGGGAGCAGCATTGCTCGTACATCTAAAGCAGGGGTGCACAACCTTTTCTGGTTGGGGGCCACATTGTCAGCCTGAACCAATTCCAAGGGCTGAAAATAAAACTTAAAGGGGTATTACCAACTGAAATACTGTATTTCTGGCATATTGAACATACAGTATATACTATAAATGTCTAGTTACACTTACAGGACTCCAATCTAATAGGAGAATACATGAAAGATACATGTAAGAAGCCATCAGACATAGAACTACATGTCTTTTATCAGATGTTTGGGGGCCGCACCGAATGGTATCAAGGGCCACATGTGGCCCCCAGGCCGCAGGCTGTGCACCCCTGATCTTAAGTGTATACAGTATGTCAATTATGATAATAGGTATCAATGTATAGTATATGCATATAGTATATTCACCATATTATATATAAGAGATGTAGTAACAACGGCTTAACCTAAAACACCGAGGCAGTATACAGACAGTGTAGTCAAGCCATAATGATGGAAGGCGATATAGAGCACATAGTGATGAATCACAATTAGGAAAATCCATATGGAGCAGCAGGGTCGTAATTAAACTACACAACATTAAAGAAAACAAATGAACACTAATTGCTCATTGTGGCTTCACAAATTCACTGTATCCAGCCGGACGATCCATTCAGCCTCTCTGCAATACCTTCCAGTCAAAATCACCCCCTCTCAGAGCCTCGGTAAAAGTTCAATGTCCTGAAAGGACACACAAAGTCCCCTCCATGGTAATCCCTGATGTGAGGCAAAACCGAGGCATCACTAGTGCTGCTCGCCCTGCGTCTGTCGTAGTTTCAGTGCTCCAGCAGTGGCCTCCAGTACCCTGTGTGTCTTTTAGGGATATACTTCTTTGATCCTCATCTCAATTTGCAGTGCTCCAAGGGTTAATACCCTTCTTTGGCTATGTGCGGCTGCTAGGCTGTTTCCAATTGCTAATCAGCTTCTGATATAAATATACCCTGCTATTTGTCTCATTCTCTGCCTGAACAATAGGTTTACTAGAAGGAAGAACAAACTTTTGATTCATTTTATGTCCAATTTGTCTAATTTAAAAAAAAAAAAATTATTTGTGTCCGAGTCGATTCTACAAATCGAAGTTGCTCCACTTGCCCTGAAAATTGGTATATAACACCCTCTAGTCTCCTAGTAGATTTTTGTACGAAAAGATATTTCTTTTTGTTAATTTTTAATTAATTTTTGCATTTTCTTCCCCTCGTTAAGCACTTGAATGCAATGACAGCAATAATAAATTATGTCTGAGTGACACCAACTTACATAGCTAGTGGCAAAAGCGTGACAGTGTTCACAAAGTTTATTTAAAAATACACTGTACCAGCACGTGTGTTATGATTTTTCATATTCCTAAGCTTCCAAAAATTGGCCCTTTTGGGGGCAGATACAGTGCTATGGTAAAAAAGCAGTGGCTTGTTGGGACCAGGCATCCAAAACTTAGGCCTTGAAGGGGTTTTTCAAGAGTTTTTTTTACTGATAACCAATCCTTTGGATAGGTCATCAGAATCTGATCGGTGGTGTCCGACACCCAGAACCCCTGCCAATTGGCAGTTTGAGAAGGCAGTGGCACTCACAGTAACGCTGTGACTTTCTCTCTGCTCTGAACATTGCATAGTCGTCATGCTTGGTATTGCACTCAGCCCCATTCACTTCAATGCGGCGGGGCAGGACCTAGGCCATTTGGACGATGAACATGGCGTTCTTCTGCCTAGGAGAAGGCTGTGGTGCTACTGTAAGCTGATCGGCAGAGGTCCCTGGTGTCGAACCCCCACCTATCAGATACTGATGACCTAGACCAGCGAGGCTAACCTCTGGCACTTCAGCTTTGGTGAAACTCCCAGCATGCCCCATTCATTTCTATGTAGTTCTGAGAACAGCCAACCAAAGTACATTTTGGAAGTCGTATATTTACGACAGCTGGAGTGCCGGAGGTTAGCCATCACAGACCTAGAGGATGGATCATCAGTGAAAAAACTCTCGGAAAACCCCTGTAACAGCGGCAGAATACTTGCCTGTATTCATACACTGCATGCACAAGTGATAATAGTCAGAATAAAAAGTGTCTTGCTATGCACAAGCATTCAAAAATAATACATCAACAGGTGCAGAATGCCTGCCCATATTTATACACTCAGATTCCCAAAACGTGCAAATGTTAATTGTCAAAAGAAAGAGTGGCTTGTTCTGAGCAAGCCTGGTAAAATTCTCCCATTTAATTGGAAGCAGGAGCAGTAGAGTATGGATGGACAAAGGGTAGGTTAATTGTGGCATGTGGCGGCGATTGTTGCAGCAGCAGAAACAGCATAGCATAGAACATACAAGTCAGTAAATGTGTGTAGCAGTAGATATGTGTAATAGTAGTAGTGACAACTGTAACTGTAATGGTAGTTTAGATCTTTCTGTAGCTGCAAGTCCAGGAGATCGTTCTTTGCCACATAAAAATGGCTGAAATGCGAGGACAGTATCCTGGACGTTCCCAGCCCATTCAGAAAGCCAGTGTACTTTTTTAAAAAGCTCTTCACAATGAGGTTTTTGAGGTATGCTATGCAGGGAGCCTGTGTTATTTACCCCAAATTCAGCCTGGCCACATTGTTGTGGCCATTATCTCTGACCACCTTGGCCAGTTGGAGTTGGCAGGGAGACAGGATTTTTCCTGCTTTATGCACTTCAGCAAGTGATCGGCTGTGTGGCTATTCTCTCCCAGGACGATCAGCTCTAGCACCACATGGCAACAATTAACTTTACACATGTGATAGGAGGGAGGGGGAAGGACACTCTGCCCTCTGTTGGGGGCTGTAGGATGTCCATGGAGAACGAAGAAGCCGATAAGTGGCTGGTGTGGGTACCAGATAGATACAAACTGGCCTTCTTACTGGGTTGTCGCCATGATTGCAAGGTTGTCCGCCACGTGAGAATATAAGGCAGCAATGTTTTTTTGGGAGAAATAATGATTGCACGTCATCAGCTCCCTGAAGGGAGCAGACTCTATTAAGTGGTATAGCAGAGACTGCTCCACCAACAACTTGAGCAAGTTCGAGCTAGGACTGCACACCAGCCGATTGCTGGGAGTGTACAGTTGTTTCCTGGCCACACATTCAGTTATCGATGGCTGACCATAGAGTGCAGTAAGTAGTAATGCTGCTTTATGTGCTGGAATAGAGCCTTGTTGCCTATGGTTGCATTTGAATGCCCGTGGCTTTTTTTTTAATCCTGCAAATCTTGCACACAGCAGTGCTTTTGTCTTCCAGCAATGTGAGGAAAAACTGGCAGACCAGAGATATTCTTACACTTTGCACAGAGCTAGCGCCAGCAGAGCTTAGCTTATTCTGATACGTTTAGGGCCTTTTCCCACAGTATAACCAGTTGCCATTTCTTTAGGAGGTCCTGGCCAAAAGCTGCCTCTGTTCTTTATTGCTGCCATCAACTTCTTCCTCTGATTTTACCTCCTCCTCAGCACCTTGATACAGATCTGAAATCCTGTCCAACACAATCATCATCATAGTCCTCATCCCCAGCTACTTTTATCAGACTTTTATATGTTATCATGAGGTCCTTGGACCCCTTCCCGATTCCCTGCTCTGTATTTGCCCTGAGTACCACTGTCGCTACTACTGCCCCTACCACCGTGGCTACGGGTGCCACTACTACACCACTAACACCGCTATGCATGGGGTCCCCTGCCCCCTCCAAAACCCGCTCCTTATGGATGTCCAAACACTTGACTATCAACAAGTTATCAACAGAAAGACTCTTTTGACTATCTGCCATAGTGAGTGATGGGGTTTTGTTGCCTCTTAGGAAAAAAGAAGGAGCTCCACTAGGAGTGAGCAGTGATGACAGAGGGGATGCCACTGAAAGTCGTTTTTGGGGCTGCAAGGAGGAGGATCAGGAGGGATTCTGTGAACACTGGCTCCAAGCCATGGTGTCAGACTTAGAGATGACCTCCATATCATCCTTCTGTAACTGAGAGGAGTACTGAGCCATCCAATTCACAATCTCATCCACTTTGTCCTCAATAATAATGTTGCACCTTTATGAAGCCCAGGAGAACTGCGGCCTACTACTACTACTACTACTACTACTACTACTACTACTACTAGATGCATGGATGGCTGCTACCCACATTCTGAATCTGGGAGGTCGGGGCATGGGTCTTCCATTTTGCACTCTTCTGTTTTCCACACATTTTATTATGAGGCATATAAAAAGTCAGTGGTTTCAGAACGGTACTAGCAAATTTGATATTTTTTTTGTTTTTTAAAGACAGAGGTGCAATAAAATGTCCCAAATCCCTCCCCTCTCACAAACTGCACACTACCCATGAATGGCAAATGCAATTTTTGCAGTAAAACGTATTTGAAATACACACAATGATGAGGTGGACTATCGCAGGAAACCTTGGAAAGTATCTCAGGATCTGGACCAGATGGAACGACTATATTTCCACAGATAAGATCTCCAAATACTTTGATTAGATATAATATTGTGATACGATTTATGGATCGAATAAAAATAAATAAATAAATAAATAATTAAAACAAACATGTGACAATATTCTGTTTTTTCTCCCCCTTAAGTCCATATGTTCCCCTTTGTCCCTTCCTTTCTCTCCCCTTCCTACCCTTTCCTCCCTTTCCCTCTCCTTCACCATTTTGGGCACTGGTCTTAAACTGATGCACACCAGTTGATTTCAATTCAAATTACCAGTTTATTTTGCATTTTTCTTTAACACATAATGTTTCTCAATATCAGGTTGAAAATCAATACCTACACATACAATATTCACTAGATTTATTGTTCCAGTGTATGTCTTTATAGTAATAGAGTCTTTATATTACTGGCTTTATATCAATACATTTTTAATTGATTCTCTGTACACACTATTGTGATTGTAATGGTGAATGGGGGCTGCGACAGGGACAAGCCTCCCGAACGTCACTAGAGAGGCTGGCCCGTCATGGCCTGCTATTGGATACCTCCCCGTCGCTAAATGTTTTGATCTACGTGATGGGGAGATGCAGCGGTGGCCTTGTCGGGAGCAGGAGCGATGCGAGTCCAGGGAGCGGGGTAAGTATGACCTACATTGGGGGCATGGACATTGGGGAGGTTGCTGATGTTAAATGCATCGTTCCTGATGTTAAATGCAGCTTTGCTGCTTTATAAATCCCACTCTTTATCTTGTGGCAATAGACAATGCTTTCAGTAACACAGCTATGAAAATGGCGTTATGTCTGCTGCATTATAATTGTGGTGAAATTATTAAACACTTTTTTACACAGAATAACACATGTTCACTAAAACTCATGCAATATTTTTGCAGTGATGATACACGACAGATCTTTTCAGCGCTGTGATGCAGTTGCCTTCCATTGCACAGCTTTCATGTGTGTTATGGATGCGAAATGTAGCAGAATTATTAAACGTTTTTTTACAGAATAAAACACATTTACTAAAACTAGGGGGTGACACTGCAACACTTTTTTTTAATGTAGAACTGGTTCTGATTACACTCCTTAAAGGGGTTGTCTCACCTGCTCATTTCAGTCCTCCGTGCCCGGCTCCCGGGGCACTTCCCGAGCTGCAGTTGGGCAGTTCCTCTGCTTTGAGTGATGCAGCAGGCAAGCGGTGCTTGGATAATATAATCCCGTCCCATGCCTGTACGTGCACACTCCTGAGGCTGCTAGTCTATCAGAATCACTAGCAGTCTCAGTGGAGCAGACCCTGTACAAATCGTGACAACCAATAATAAGAGGTTGCTGCAATCTGTTTCTTACATGAATGTGGAGATTGAGAGATGGTCGGTAATGGGAGCTAATGGGCATGTGTGAGGCCCTTGCGCACCTCACTCGCTCCATCAATTCCGGGCCACCAGAAAGGCTGGCTTTTTTTCTTTCTGAGCGCAATCGCAGCCACCGCTGCTGCATTGCAGCGGTGGCTCTAACCCCTAGAGAGGAGCAGTCTACAAAGAGGAAGAAGATAGTGGGGACCAGAGGCATTACTGCTAATGAAACTACATTAGTAAGTTACTTTACTCAGTGGTATAAAGATAATAATTTGATGAGGTGAGACAACCCCTTTAATATACCACAAATTTTCAAATATTCTCTCCCTATAATCTTCTTATACTGTCCCTAGCTTAGCGTTTCAATCTGCAGAGGCCGAGCCACAGCACAACTTCCTGCCAGGTTGCCGGTACAAAGTAGCCTGCTGCCCCCCCGGATTGGCTGATCTAAACTGTCAGCCTGTGAGGCAATCAGGGCAAGCCCTCCCCTCCTACTTCCTCCTAGTGTCATGTGAGCATCCTTCCTCCTCTTGCTTGTCTGCCCATGTACTGACTTCTGCCTGATTCCCAGATTCTGACTTTCTGCCACCTGACCTGTTCACAGTACTGACCCTGTGGTGTCTGCCCTGATCTTTGGACTGTTTTACGGATTTGCACAAACTCTCCTTGCCCTGACCATGGCCTGTTAATGACTATAGGTTTTTCTTTACAGCAGTGTCTCTTACCCCCATGGGTCAGCCGTTAACCACACTTGGACTACTTTAGGAAGTAGCTGCACAGTGGCTCCTTTTCAGCAAAGTATATATCCCTGTATAACTGTTAAAGGGTAAATACCAGGACACTGCCAGGAAAATGCCATTAGGTTTAGCCCAAAGTCAAACTGGTTGGCTGACAGTGGTGTCACACCCGCTGATCATTACAGCTAGAATGTTTCCTAATTCTTCTCTGACAGTCTCTGTTTGTTTTGCTAACACATTGCATTCTACAGCTGCATGTAAGGAGATAGATAACATCTTTAGTGAAGCAGTTTACAAAGGATGTCGTGGGGTTCGTTTTGCCCATTGTGGCACTTCTGAAAGAGGATCTAACTGTGATGGGGCAGCAGGCCAACCAGGAACTCCACCAATAGGTGCCTGAGATTTTATGTGAAAACCAGGACCTACTTCTTGTCACTGAATGCAGAAGACTTGTATGTGACCTATATTATGGCCTCTTCTGTAGGTAATTGAAGGGTATTGACTAGCCAAATCTCCCAAATTAGGTCCGGTCCAAAGAATCTTCAATACAGTATGTCTTACCTGTATGTTTCTCGTGCTTACACAAAGACAAAGTAATGGTTCCCTATAAGATGCATCTTACTTTCAATAATGCATTAATGCTCATGAAATTGTGTAGAAGTATAGGTTTCACTCCCCTTTTCTAAAATTCACATCCCAACTATAGCTTGGTTGAACTTCATGGACTTAGGCTAGTTTAACACTAGCGGCAGCCTTCTCCGGCAGACTGTCCCGGCGGGTGAACAGCCTGCCGAATATGTGCTGCCGCTAGTGCACGCATGCCGTCGGAGGTCCGCTCTGGCCCCATTGACTATAATGGGAGCGGGCCGGAGTTCTGGCGGCAGTGGGGCAAACATGCCGAGAGGCGGCCGGAATAAAACTATGACATCCGGCAGGCTGTTCACCCGCCGGAACAGCCTGCCGGAGAAGCCGCTAGTGTGAAACTAGCCTTATGTCTTTGTTCAGTTGAATTAACTATATAATTATGAGGGAGACAACATCTTTGTAGGAAATGGTTCTGTACGTCTGCTGTCTTCATTTTAAAATTAGATATAGAGGAGCCATTTCTTCTGGCTCTTAAATACTGGAGGTGGATTGATCTTATCTTGGTTACACTCATCTTCCATCATCCATCATCACTAGGCTTCTCAGTCTACAAAACAAGACTATTTTTTTAGTATTTTACAGTCCAGATAATCGTTTGCAAACTAAACACATCAGGAGAACAAATCTCTGGTAGTTTATTACAGTGTAACACGGCAGGTAAAATCAAGGGTTGCCTTCCATAAATTTACAGTAAATAAGGTTTTTCTATGCCGTGTGTGTGTCCAGCAGAAAAAATCTCTGTCCGTGATTTTTTTTAAATCTTTGCACTGCTCTTGCATCAAGCATATCATGCTGAGTGCACACAAACTGTCCTGACCGACAGTGTTTTTACTACAGCAGTGTCTGCCAAGGAGAAGAAATTGGCCTCTTTCAGACCCACTAAGATGTGGACCATGTGGAGATGCATGAAGAGGCTCTGGAAGCACTGAACAGTGAGAAGAACAAAAAAAATTGCCCGTTCGGTCCATCATATTAGTGAAAAAGCCATGCAGGTGAGGTGTGAACGAGAGACAGTTCAATAGGTAATGGAGCTGCGATAAGAAACAAAAGGGACATAATGGAGTGGCGAGTAAATGGTCACATGACATAGGCTATCGGTACTGTATATACGGTACCTGGTTGTATCAACAAATTGTTTCTTGTTTATGTATACATAGTTACATAGTTAATACGGTTGAAAAAATACATACGTCCATCAAGTTCAACCAAGGGATAGGTGGGGACGCCAATCCCAGAAGGAAGTGAGACTCAGATTTCCACACATTTTCATAAGCATTAATGTAAATTACTTTTAAGAATTTTATTTTTTAAAACTGTCCACTGTTCCTGCTGTGACCACGTCCTGAGGAAGTCTATTCCACAGATTTCCAGTTCTTAGAGTAAAGAAGTTTTGACGCTTCTGGAGACTGAACTTTTTCCTCTCCAGTCGGAGGCAGTGCCTTCTTGTCTTTTGATCGCATTTTACTTAGAACAGTTTTTCACCGTATTTTTTGTACGGCCCATTTATATATTTGTATAGGTTAATCATGTCCCCCCTTTGATGTCTCTTCTCAAAACTAAATACATTTAATTATTTTAATCTTTATTTATAACTAAGATCCTCCCCGCCCCTTATCAGTTTAGTCGATCTCCTTTGTACTTTTTCCTCCTGTAGTGCATCCTTTCTATGGACTGGTGCCCAGAACTGAACTGCATAATCAGATGAGGCCGCACCAGCGCTTTGTATTGTGGCAATATTACTGTACATCCCTGCCCGGTGAGTCCATGCCTCGTTTACTGCATGACAATATCCTGGTGGCCTTAGAAGCAGCTGATTGACATTGTATGCTGTTATTTAATCTACCATCTACAAGGACACCCAAATTATTTTCTATAAGTGACTCTCCCAGTATTACATCACCTAGGACATATGAAGCACAGAGATTATTACTACTAAGATGCAGAACTTTACATTTGTCCACATTGAACCTCATTTGCCAAGTTGATGCCCATCACTAAGTGTCTGAGTCAGCTTGTAGTTTATGGACATCTTCCATAGACTGCACAGTACTACAGAGCATAGTATCATCTGCAAAAATAGAAATGGTGCTATTAATCCCATCCTCGATATCATTAATAAATTAATTAAATATTACCCGGGACCATTCTGAATAGCAATCATTGACCACAACTCTCTGGACATGGTCCTTCAGCCAGTTTTCAATCCAATTACCGAATATACTTTCCAAGCCTATAGACCTTACATTACCAATAAACATCTGAGGGACAGGATCAAAAGCCTTTGTAAAATCCAGAAACACTACAAACACTACATCCACAGCCGCCCCTCTTTCCAGGCTACTACTCACCTCCTCATAAAAACAAATCAGGTTAGTCTGACAACTTCTCTCCTTGGTAAACCCATGTTGGTTATCACTTATAATATTATTTACAGTCACATACGCCTGCATATAGTCCCTTAAGAATTCTTTAAACAGTTTTTCCACAACAGAAGTTAAACTAACTGGTCTATAATTACCTGTGGAGGACCTAGATCCTTTTTTGAATATGGACACCACATTTTCCTTGCTCCAATCACTTGGCACTGTACCAATACCTAGAGAATAGTTAAATATTATAAACAGGGGCACAGAAATGACTGAACTGAGCTCTTTAAGCACTCTTGGGTGTAATCCATCTGGACCCAGAGCCTTGTTCACATTTACCTTATTTAACTTAGCTTGGACCATATCTACAGTTAGCCAATTGAGTATATTACTGGATGTACTAACAGCCGCAGCACCACAGATATCAGCTCCTTTCTCTTCTTTTGTATATATAGAGATAAAAAACCCATTTAGTAACTCTGTCTTTTCCTTATCTTCTGTGACTAATGTTATGCATATTTCACGTTGTTTTGGCCATAAGTTCCTGTAAGAGGAATGGTTGGCAAATGGTTGGCAGTAACAAGGTTAAGCACCCTGTTCCTCCACTCTTGGTAGGAGTGGGCTAGACCTACTTTCTGCCGGGAGAGGAAGTTGCTGTGTAACACTATAAGAGAGAGGAAGCACACTGAAGAGCTCCTGTTCCTGGTAAAGATTCTCCAGAGAGACCAACTCTAGTAGGCCTCAAAAAAAGAATTTGAGACAAGACAGCAGAGTCAGCAGCTGAGAACTGCATTACAGACACTGCTGCAAGGAGGAGGAATACTGCTCAGAAACCCAACTACCACTAGGCCAGATAAAGCTCAAGTCTAAACCTGACAATTGACACTTATACATACAAGTGATCATCTGCAGTTATCCAACCTGCCTCCATACCTCCTAAACCTGCACTTTGAATCTGATGCTATTGAATGTACCATGAGTAATATTTTGCACTTAGTAAAAAGAGACTGTTATACATTCACTTCTGGCCTCATTCTTCAAACTACATCTCCTCTGCGCCGATCCAATTTGGAACCAGACATAGAGGATTTGCCACCACCATGCCACTGCCGCTGTCTGCCTGCCAACTATGCTATTTTGTACTATATGGTTGCTGTTGCCGCCACTGCTACAGCTGCGATTCCCTGCTGCTAATCACTACTGTCACTTCTATTACCGCTACAGTTGCCACTACTACTACTACACACATCTACTGCCTTGTATGTTTCATTTTATGTTGCTTCTGTTGCGGCTACTATTGTGGCCTTGTGCCTTTTATTACCCCACTCTTTCCACATCCAACTGTATCGCTGATGCTCCCAATTAAAAGGAAGACCATTTTTCTAGGCTTGTTCAGAACAAGACACTCTTTCTTCTGACATGCATATGTGTATAAACAGTGGGATCTACCTCTGTTGAGGCCTAATTTTTGGACAATTAGTCCAACAACAAGCCACCGTTTTTTTTCCCATAACACGATATGCGTTTAAACACCCCGTGCACCTGGTAAGGCACAATTTTTGGAAGCTTTGGAATATAAAAAAGCATAACATAAGTGCCGGCACAGTGTATTTTTAAACAAGCTGTTTGTTATTGCCGTCACACATGCATTTACCCATAGCTGTGTATATCAGAGTCACTCTGGCATTACTTGCTAATGCTGTGATTCCATTCAAGAGCTTAGTGGGGGGTGTGGGGGAGAGCAAAAATTCATAAAAAATCTGAGTATTAAGAGATAAGTGGATGGTATATACCAATTTTCAAGGCAACTGAAGCTACTTCGATTCATCATTAATCAATTCCAGTGTGAATTGAATTTTTAAAAGAAATTAATGAACTGGACACAAAACAAATTTCAAGAAGTTTATTCATCTATAATATCATATGTTACCTGCACTCTACCTTCTCATAATTCACAGCATGCACAACCGGCATTTCACCCCATCATACATCCACATGTACATGAGCAGCATTCCACCAACTCATACATCCACATCACATGTAGGCAGCATTCCAACAATTCATACATCCCTTTATATGTTACCTGCACTCCACCTCCTCATATAGGAAATTCGTATCATATGTTAGCAATGCTAATAATAAATAATAATTAAAAATTGAATACATTTTAACCCTTTTTTATCTAATGACTTGTAAAGACTAATGATGCACTGACCGGGCCTAGAGGCATGCATGAGTGTGGGTAGCCGGATGGGTGCAGTAGTCATACTTGCAGTTTTTCTGAAGCTCCCTGGGCTGGCATGCAGTGATGAGAAGGGTGCAGCGGTTCTTACCTTCAGGGAAAACTTTGGTCATTGGGGTCCTCCTGCCAGGGCCGCCCTGGTGGGCTCTCCCTGTCTGGGGCTGCAGCGCTAGGCGAGCAGTTCTTAAGTCGCCCCCAGCGCCGTTACAGGGGGGCCAGAAGGTGGAGGTCCTTCTTAAATATGGCAGAGCGAGCACCTGCGTGCCCTGATGGCAGGTGTCAGTGAGTGTCTAAGTGAGTGTATATGTGTGTGTTTGTCAGTCAGTGAGTTTCTGTGTGTGTGTGTGTTTCAGTGGGTAGGTGTATGTCTGTCCAGTGAGTGTATGTCTGTCACTGATGTCAGTGAGTGTCTGTCAGTGAGATTCTGTGTGTGTGTATCAGTGAGTGAGTGAGTGTATGTCAGTGAGTGTCTGAGTGAGTGTATGGCCCCATTCATACATCTGCAATATTTATTTCCAGAATCACGTTCTGTTTTATGCTGATCCGTGTTTCCGCAAAAACCTTAGGTTTTTTTCAAAAGTGCATCTGCATCCCTTCTGTGTTTCCGTGTTTCCGCAAAAAAATAAAAAAGGATGGGAATAGATGTTGCTTGGGTACCAAAGGAAAAAAAGAGTTATGAAAATTGTAAAAAAAAATACTAAAGAATGAGGAAGGATTCACTTTGTCACCACACACTCATGACAAGCAGAGATCACGGAAATTATCTTTTTACTACAAAACAACAGTGAGATAAAGTTGTCACTATGATTTTGTAGTAAAAAGATTCACAGAGCAGGTGTCACGCATGGCAACCGCTCGTGTGAAATAGGCCTCAACTTCATTGCAGCTCAAGCATTGTTGTAAGAAAAAATAATTTAAGGTATTATTTACCATATCATAAAAAATAATTTATATTGTGCGACCGTTCTGTGTATTGAGGAACGCAAATTGTGGTCCCCAATGCGTGGAACAGATTGACAACTTTCTTGAGCATGTGGCCTTATTTAATAATAGGTAATAATAGGTCATCAGTATTAAAAACAAACATATATTTTAAAATGTTAACCTTTATTAACCCCCTCAGCCCCCCTAGCTTAAACACCCTTAATGACCAGGCCACTTTTTACAATTCCGCACTACACTACTTTCACCGTTTATTGCTCCGTCATACAACTTACCACCCAAATGAATTTTGCCTCCTTTTCTTCTCACTAATAGAGATTTCATTTGGTGGTATTTCATTGTTGCTGACATTTTTACTTTTTTTGCTATTAATAAAAATTTAACGACATTTTTGCAAAAAAATGACATTTTTCACTTTCTGTTGTAAAATTTTTTAAAAAAAACTACATTTCTATATACATTTTTCTCTAAATTTATTGTTCTACATGTCTTTGATAAAAAAGTCCAATAAGTGTATATTTATTGGTTTGGGTAAAAGTTATAGCGCTTACAAACTATGGTGCAAAAAGTGAATTTCTGCATTTTGAAGCAGCTCTGACTTTCTGAGCACCTGTCATGTTTCTTCAGGTGCTAGAATGCCAGGATAGTATAAATACCCCCAAATCACACCATTTTAGAAAGAAGACACCCCAAAGTATTCGGGAGGGGCATGGTGAGTTCATGTATCATTTAATTTTTTTACAAGTTAGCGGAAAATGACACTTTCTGAGGAAAAAAATAAAAAATAAAGTTTCCATTTCTGCTAACTTCTGGCAAAAAAATAAAATCTCCCACGGACTCACTATGCCCCTCAGTGAATACCTTGGGGTGTCTACTTTCCGAAATGGGGTCATTTGTAGGGTGTGTTTACTGTTCTGGCATTTTGGGCGGGGCTAATTAGAGCAGCCCTGTAAAGCTAAAGGTACTGTTGAATTTGGGCCCTGTACACTCAGGCTGCAAAAGTGTCACTCATGTGGTATCGCCGTACTCAGGAGAGTAGGCAATGTGTTTGAGGTGTATTTTACATATACCCATGTTGGGTGAGAGAAATATCTCTGTAAACTGACAACTTTGTATAAAAAAATTAAAAAACTTGTCGTTTACAGCGATATTTCTCACACACAGTATGGGTATATGTAAAAATACACCCCAAAACACATTGTCCTACTTCTGCCGAGTACGGCGATACCACATGTGTGACACTTTTTTGCAGCCAAGATGCACAAAGGGGCCCTAAAACCAATGAGTACCTTTAGGATTTCACAGGGCATTTTTACGCATTTGGATTCCAGACTTCTTCTCACGCTTTAGGGGCCCCTAAAATGCCAGGACAGTATAAATACCCCACAAGTGACCCCATTTTAGAAAGAAGACACCCCAGGGTATTCTGTGAGGGGTATGGTGAGTTCATGTAAAATTTTATTTTTTGTCACAAGTTAGTGAAATAAGAGACTTTGTAAAAAAAAAAAATATATATATCAATTTCCGCTAACTTGTGCCAAAAAAATAAAAATTCTGTGAACTTGCCATGCCCCTCACGGAATACCTTAGGGTGTCTTCTTTCCAAAATGGGGTCACTTGTGGGGTATTTATACTGCCCTGGCAATTTAGGGGTCCTAAAGCGTGAGAATCCAAATGCGAAAATGCCTGTGAAATCCTAAGTACTCATTGTTTTAGGCCCTTGCATTTGGCTGCAAAAAAGTCACCATGTGGTATCGCGGTATCAGGAGAAGTAGGCAATGTGTTTGGGGTGTATTTTATATACCATACTGTGTGTGAGAAATATCGCTGTAAACGACAACTTTTACATTTTTATACAAAGTTGTCAATTTACAGAGATATTTCTCTCACCCAACATGGGTATATGTAAAAATACACCCCAAATCACATTGCCCTACTTCTCCTGAGTACGGCGATACCACATGTGTGCCACTTTTTTGCAGCCAAGATGCGCAAAGGGGCCCTAAAACCAATGAGTACCTTTTAGGATGGCATTTTTACGCATTTTTCTTCTCACGCTTTAGGGCCTCTAAAATGCCAGGGCAGTAGAAATACCCCACATGTGACCCCATTTTGGAAAGAAGACACCCCAAGGTATTCCATGAGGGGCATGGCGAGTTCATAGAAGATTTTTTTTTGGCACAAGTTAGCGGAAATTGATTTTTTATAGTTTTTTCTCATAAAGTCTCCCTTTCTGCTAACTTTTGACAAAAAGTTAAATTTTTCACGGACTCACTATGCCCCTCAGTGAATACCTTGGGGTGTCTTCTTCCAAAATGGGGTCATTTGTGGGGTGTTTGTACTGTTCTGGCATTTTGGGCGGGGCTAAACTGTGAGCAGCCATGTAAAAGCTAAAGGTACTCGTTGGAATTTGGGCCCTTTGCACTAGGCTGCAAAAGTGTCACCATGTGGTATCGCCGCACTAGGACAGTAGGGCAATGTGCTTGGGGTGTATTTACATATACCATACTGTGTGAGAAATATCTCTGTAAATTGACAACTTTGTATAAAAAAAAAATTAAAAAGTTGTCATTTACAGAGATATTTCTCTCACCCAGTATGGGTATATGTAAAAATACACCACAAAACACATTGCCCTACTTCTCCTGAGTACGGCGATACCACATGTGTGACACTTTTTGCAGCCAAGATGCGCAAAGGGCCCAAATTCCAATGAGTACCTTTAGGATTTCACAGGGCATTTTTACGCATTTGGATTCTCACGCTTTAGGACTCCTAAAATGCCAGGGCAGTATAAATACTGACATGTGACCCCATTGTGGAAAGAAGACACCCCAAGGTAATCCGTGAGGGGCATGACGAGTTCACAGAAAAATAAAAATTTGGCACAAGTTACGGAAATTGATTTTTTTTTTTTTACAAAGTCTCATATTCCACTAACTTGTGACAAAAATAATATTTTGCATGAACTCGCCATACCCTCACGGAATACCTTGGGGTGTCTTCTCTAAAATGGGGTCACATGTGAGGTTTTGGTACTGCTCTGGCATTTGAGGGTCTCCTGCAATCATTACACGTATGGCCAGCATTAGGAGTTTCTGCGATTCTCCGTATATTGAGCATACGGGTAATGAGATTTTTTTCCGTTCAGCCTCTGGGCTGAAAAAGAAAAATGAACGGCACAGATTTTTTCATTCGCATCGATCAATGTGGATGAAAAATCTCAGCCAAAATCAGTGACTGCGGTGCGGTGGGCTGGGCGCTAGCTACCTAACAAGTAGCTAACTAACTGGCGGTGATAAGGGACCCTTATGCCCCATTCACACGTCCGAAATTCTGTTTATGGAATGGAATTGCGGACCCATTCATTTCTATGGGGACAGACTTTGTCCCGCTGGATCCGGAATTGCGGATCCGCACTTACGGGTCTGCACTTCCGCTCCGCAAAAATATAGAACACGTCCCTTTCTTGTCCGCACTGCGTACAAGAAAGCATTTTCTATATAGTTCTGGCAATGTGCGGATCTGCAAAATGCGGAAAGCACATTGCCGGTGTCCGTGTTTTGCGGATCCGCGTTGCGGATCCGCGGATCTGCAAAACACATATGGACATGTGAACAGAGCCTTACAGGGGGGTGATCAGTGACAGGGGGTGATCAGGAAGTCTATATGGGGTGATCAGGGTTAACAAAGGGTCAATAGTGGTTATAAAGTGAGGAGGGGTGGGGGGGGTTAGTGTAGTGTTTGGTGCAACTTTACATTGTTACCTGGTCCTCTGGTGGTCGATCCCAGTAAATGGGACCAGAGGACCAGGTATTAGGTATATCAGACGCTGTTAACAACACAGCGTCTGATATACCACTTTGATCTAATTTATTTTACATGCGCGCGTTCTCAGCAGATCTCGGCTCTCGCGAGATGACGCACGGATGCGTCCAGGAGGAATAAACCTGCCGCCGCCTGGACGCATCCGTGCGTTCGGCGGTCGGGAACAGGTTAAAGAAAAGGTCATGTGATATTTTTATAGAGCAGGTTTTTACGGACACGGCGATACATATTATGTGTAGTGTATTAAATTTTTTTAATTTTTGTTTAGTGATAAATGTGTTTTTTTATTTTTATTTTTTTCTCTTTTTTAGATATTTTTTTGACCCAGACCCATTTGGTTCTTGAAGATCCAGTGGATCTGATGTCTGTATAATACAGTACAGTACACTATATAGTGTACTGTATTTTGTACTTTACACTGTCTGGTCAGACATCTGCCTTTATCAGAAGTCTGATCAGAGTTACCATTACCATAGCTAGCAGGACGCCTGTGAAGATGTCAGTTTGCCATGGTAACCATAACCCGCTGCTAGAACAGAGCAGCGGGTGATGGGGATGGGGCCCCCCTCCCTCTGTGATCCCATCAATAATCAGGGGCTGCAAGGGCACAGCAGCCCCCGATGGGAGAGGGAGCAACTGCGGCATGGAAGGGGTTAAACGGCTGGCATCTGCACCAGCACAGATGTCAGCCGTTTCTAGCAGAGTGTCAGCAATATGCTGACACTCTGCTATACCCACTCGGCCACCAATGAATATTAGAGAGGAGGCAGACGGGGGATCGCAACACACCGTCACAGACCGCGGGGATCAGAAACTTCAGAAAGCGCTGAAAACCGCAGGTCTGAATTGATCTGCGGTTTGCAGTGGTCGCCAATGGCAGTACAAGGATACTAGCGGCATGGCGGTTACGACAGGCAAGTTTCAAAGTACCCTTACAGTATAAAATTTAGAAAATTTTTTGATTTTTACAACATGCATCTGACAGATTAGATCATGTGAAATTTTTATAGAGCCGGTTGTTACTGATGCGGCAAATTTTTTTGCGTTTTAAATAAGAAAGCTTTTTATAAAAAAATGTATTTTTATGTCTCCATATTAAAACCACAGTTTTTATTTTAAATTTTGGGCTTCTGTCTTATGTATGGGCTAATTTTTTGACGGATGAGTTGACAGTTAGATAATTAGTTAATATTAGTTAATATTTTAGGGTGCAGACCATTGCTGCATAGCAACGGAAAACTGCTGTGCTGCGGAATGCAGGAGTGCACGGCGTCATAGCAACCAATGACGTCGCGTGCTCCTGCACTCGCCACCACTGTAGGCCGGGTTTTCACAGACTGTTTAAAAACAGATCCGAACTATTTTTTATACTTACCGATTTTCTCCTTTTTCGGCATTGATGCAGCGGACCATGCAGTTGGCAGCAATTCTTTTGCAATTTCCGCCCAACGGCGGTCTTTGGTTAGACGAGACGTTCATGATACACCTCTGCACGTGTATCCCATAGTGCAGGGCGCTCTTGAATCATTATTAAGAGCTTCTCCACGTTGATAGCTGCCATTCTTCTCTTCTGCTCTTCCGCCACACAACTTTCCCTGGCTCAAAAAGTCACGATAGGAGGCTGTTCTTTTTTTTTTACTTCCTGCCTGCGGATCCGCAATTGCGGATGACATGCGGAAGACATTTGGTACCTTTCCGCATGTCATCCGCATTTTTGCGGACCCATTTAATACAATGGGGCTGCGGACCGCAAATGCGGCCAAAAGTAGGACATGTTTCATTTTTTTTGTGGATCCGCATCACGGAAATGTGGATGCGGACAGCCTACTGAAATGCTGTCCGCATCTTTTACTGCCCCATTGAAATGAAAGGGCACGCAGCCGTTCCGCAAAATTGTGGGACAGATGCGGATTAAAAATTGAGTAAGTCTGTCAGTGAGTTTCTGTGTACATCATTCAGTGAGTGTCTGGGTGAGTGTATGTCTGTCTGTCTGTCAGTGAGTTTCTGTGTATGTCATTCAGTGAGTGTCTGAGTGAGTGCATGTCTGTCTGTCAGTGTGTGTATGTCTGTCAGTGAGTTTCTGTATGTGTGTCAGTGAGTGAGTGTATGTGTGTCAGCGTGAGCGTCTGCCAGTGAGTGAGTGTATGTCTGTCAGTGAGATTCTGTGTGTGTGTGTCAGTGAGTGAGTGTATGTGTGTCAGCATGAGTGTCTGTCAGTGAGTGTGTGTATGTCTGTCAGTGAGTTTCTGTGTGTGTGTCAGTGAGTGAGTGTATGTGTGTCAGCGTGAGTGTCTGTCAGTGAGTGAGTGTATGACTGTCAGTGAGTTTCTGTGTGTGTGTGTCAGTGAGTGAGTGTAAGTGTGTCAGCGTGAGTGTCTGTCAGTGAGTGAGTGTATGTCTGTCAGTGAGTTTCTGTGTGTGTGTGTCAGTGAGTGAGTGTATGTGTGTCAGCGTGAGTGTCTGTCAGTGAGTGAGTGTATGTCTGTCAGTGAGTTTGTGTGTGTGTGTCAGTGAGTGAGTGTATGTGTGTCAGCGTGTGTGTCAGCCCGTGAGTAAGTGACACGAGGGGGCGGCAAAATGGATCTTTGCCTAGGGCAGCAAAAATCCTTGCACCGCCCCTGCCTGATGGCAGTCGAGGTGCCCTGGATGTTGCTGTTTTATGGTGCAAGGCATGGTAACTGTTGTCGTGACACCAGCACCTTGCGGTGCAAATGTCGTGCAGTGTGGTATATTGATAAGACCGGTTTTGGTACAACAGATCCACAGCTCTTCAGATCCACTGAAGCCGGTCGACAGGTGATCCACATAAGCACTATTCACATGAAATCTAGTCTTTATAGTTCACGCAAGTAATTCTCAAAGGTTGTATATGGAGGCTGGCTTCTCTCTATTACAATCAGACTGTTCAATATCTCCTTTTCCCGACCTAAAGGTATGCACTTTCTCTATCATCAGATAGATAGGCATATGATATTCACAGTATCATCAAGGTAATAAAGACTCTGAACAGGGGAACCTTCCTGTCTTTTTATGATGGGCGGCTTGTAGCTTACAGTCTCCCCACCACATGCAGAGGAGGCTACAGCCAGATTAGCTTCCTTGGCAAAGTAGTCCACAATCCCTTTGTACAGAATGCCTTCTGTAGATCTTTCTCCTTCTGAAGGACTGGCACATAAACTGCTTATAGTCTGTAAGGGAATTGGGTCTCCCTACAGGATCTGCTTCTTGCTACTCTGAGGTCTTCACTCCTCAGCAGATAGCCACGGCCTCCAGAATCTTCCTCCTAGAGAGGAAGGGTGGAGCCAGCCATTTCTAGCCACATGGGACCTTCCACTCTCTATACAAACTTATGGTATATGTAGTGCATGCATTGAATACATGAAATACAGTGATATTAACACTGTCAGTGCTTTGTAGGACACTGCACCCCCACCCCTCCCTACTTTTTGGAAAGCCATCCTCGGAGCACTCCTGCCACAAAGATCACAAAGGTCACCTGTAAGACAGAGAGAGCAAGAATGCATATTTACGGTACCATAGTTTTATTCTTTTTACTTTTCATACTTGTCTTCTTCCTGCAATAGACCATAGTTTTATATATATATATATATATATATAAACATGGGATCCTGCTCAACGTAGCAAAAAAGGAGTCGTTTATTCAGGCGATAAAATATTCCACATACAGGACAGTCTTGTCTACGCGTTTTAAACCCCTCACATCACAATTATTTTTCATGAGTAAGGACCTAATGTGAGGGGTCTGAAACGCGTAGACAAGACTGTCCTGTATGTGGAATATTTTATCGCCTGAATAAACTACTCCATTTTTGCTACGTTGAGCAGGAGAGAGCTGGCTCAGCTTGTGTGTATATATATATATATATATATATATATATATATACGGTATCTGGAGCAGTCAAACATAAACATACAATGTAGTTAACAGCATGGTTGGTAAGAGTCATAGTCATCTGGAAACGCTGGTCTGGTACAGGGACAGGAAAGTCCAGGATAGTCCATAATAATGAAAACAGAGGCAACTCAGGAAGCTCAAAGGGCATGAGTCTGTTCCCTTGGCACAAAGCCTGTTGGTTGCAGAACATCAGGGAAGGCTAAGATTCATTAAAGTCCATCTCCAGGCACATGATTTGAACATTACAAACAAGGTAAAGGAGTCTTTAGTGAGTCCATAAGGCAGGGTTGTTGGTAGCCCACAAACAAGGTAACAACAAGTCTACTGGCTCTGTAGCTCCAAATGGTCTGTAAAGATAGTCACAACTCAATCCAGGTACCAGACAGGTAGTTTCCCTATCGTGATTCGGTTAGATCTTCGTAGTGGCTGTGGTTCTTCCTCAGGTGTTGAATCTGGGCAACTTGGTTCCCATCCATCCACAGAAGACTCCTCATAGGATGGCACTTCTGGTTGATGCAGAGATGGAGTATTTCTAACAGGAATGAGGAAGCTAAGCAATGGCATAAGAAACCAATGCAGGGGATCTGAGTCCAATAATTGTTTTCCTATTGACATTAGTGGTTCCATTGGAGCAGATGGCTTTGGTTCCTCAGGTGGTTGCTCTTTACTTGGAGTCTCTTCCTGAACAGTCTCTTTTAGGCATAATTTGAGACAGTTGTGATGCACTACTTGGGGTGCTCTGTTTTCTTTGGTAATCTCATAGACATCTGTCCCAGCATAGCTGTGATGATGATAAGAGCTGTGATTCTCTTTCCCATTTTCTATCCAGTTTTTCTGGTACAATGGTTATTTACATGGTCACCAATTTTGAAAGGCTCTGCTTTGCCAGATTGGTCATAGTCTCTTTGTTGTTTTTGGCGTGCATTTGCCATGCGGATTTGAACACTCTCTTGAGCATCAGCTAAACATTTTTGATGTTCACTCACCCAATCTGTCTGTGGTGAAGGGTTGATGGTGTCTGGAACTGATACATTTAAGGTGAGGTCTGCCGGTAGCTTACCTTGACAGCCAAACATAAGGTAGTATGGAGTGTATCCAGTAGAACAATGGATGGTGTTGTTATAGAGGTAAACCAGCTCAGGTGGCAAAGTCAGCCAATCAGCTCTTTGGTCAGCTTTAGAATCTTAATGAGTTTGATTCATTTTTTCACAAAATCCATTACCTTGAGAATGATAGGCTGTTCTGAGCTTTTGACAATTTTGGAATGAGCCTAATTCTTGGAAGAGTTGGGACTCAAATGCAGATCCCTTGTTTGTTAAAATCTTCTCAGGGCATCCATAAGTTAACATGAAGTTTCTCCAGAAAGCAATTACAGCTGTTTTGGCTGTTAGGTCTTTCACAGGTACAGCAACTACAAATTAGGTGTAGTGGTCGATTATGGTCATGGAATAAGTATATCCTGAGTGGCTTGGTTCCAACTTGACATGGTCAACGGCCACTATCTCCAGAGGTGTACGGCTCACAATGCGAGATACAGGAGCTCTCTGATCATATTTCTCACCTTTTCCAATGGCACAAGTGCAACATTCTGAACCCCCTTGCAATATTTCCTTTTATTCCAATCCAGTATAAACTTGCAAATGGTGGCTTCTGTTCTCTGTACACCGAAATTTTGGAATCTTTCATGGTACATCTCAAGGATAATTCTGCCATCTCGGTGAGGTATTACAATTTGATGCAGTTGATCACAGGTAATGGGATCTAGGGTTCTTTTCAACAATGTTGCATGAAAAGTTGTTTCTGCTGTTTCCGTAGCTTGAGTAGCGCAGGGTCTGCAGCTATTCTGCAGATTCTCTCCAGCATTTTATCACTGGTGAATAAGTCTTGTAGTTCTCCTAACACTCGACTTTTAACTTGAAGCTTGACCGCTGGCATATCTTTGCTTCTTCCCTAGTCTTTCCTTGGTCTTCTCTAGTAGGCAGACAAGATAAGGCATCTACATTCTCATTTGACTTGCCTGTTTGGTAATTGACCTCGGAGTTGCAGTTTGCAAGATGGGAGGCCCATCTCTGCTCTAGAGCTCCTAATCTGTCTGTGTTCTGGTGCACCTGGGGTTGTTATCAGTATAGGCCATGAATGGTGTTTAGCAGTCATCAGCAGTCATAAGAAATTACTCTTTCCTTAGCATCTTGCATTAGAAACAAGATAGCTCCTGGGCCTTTCTTACTTGCCTATGTGTAGTGGCGGAATGGCTGACTGTAATCAGGATAGCCTAGCACAGGTGAATCAGTCAACTTCTTCTTCAGGAGTTCTTCATGCCACATCGATAGGATTTAGGTATTTTGATACTTCTTTGGATGTCCTCACAGGGGTTCTTGAAGCGGTTCAGCAGTCTGGGCAAAGTGAGGCATGAAGCGTCTGTAGTAGCCTGCAAAACCAATAAAACTTCTCAACTCTTCTACGGTAGTAGCAGTAGGCCAGTTCTGGACTGCAGCTGTCTTCTCTGGATAAGGCTTCACACCTTCAGTCCTTCGGTCCAAAGGTGATCCACGCAAGCACTATTCACATGAAATCCAGTATTTACTGTTGACTTAAATAATTTCCAATGATTGTATACTTTTCTCTCTCATAACTGTTCAATTTCTACTTTTTTCAGTCTAAAGAAATGCACTCTATTCTCTATCATTATATATATATATATATATATATATATATATATATTATCTCTGAACAGGGGGCCTTTGGTTATGGTGGACAGCTTGTATCTTATAGTTTCCCCACAACATGCAGAGGAGGCTATAGCCAGATTAGTAGTCTGCAATCCAGTTATGTTGGCTAAACCTTCTATCGGTCTTTTCCCTTCTGAGGGCTGACACATAAACTTCTCGTACTCTGTAGAGTAGCTGCTCTGAAGTGTTCACTCCTCAGCAGACAGCCATAGACTCCAGAATCTTCCTCGGGGAAGATCAAGAGCTTATTGTCTACTGAGCTTGGTAATAACACAGTATGCAATGATCTCCCTCTAGTGGTGGCTGCAGGTAAGCAGGATTTTATATTGTTACTCAACTGTGCAGAGGATTTCAAGTTCAAGTTCAGGAAAATGTTTCTGTGTCCACTAGAAAGATATATTAAGATAATAGTCGGCTCAGTATTTTGGACTTATATGGCTAGTGTTCAAAGGTGGCTATTCACATAGTAACAGTTCATGGTCTATCTAGATAGTCTTTTCTTTGCTATTAAAATGTTAAATGTTAAAATGAGTCAGGATGTCATTTCTTGGGACAGTTTCCTGTATTTGCGTGCAGACAAGTGTGAAATATACTTGACAGCTTAAAA
This sequence comes from Bufotes viridis, assembly GCA_033119425.1. NCBI lineage: Eukaryota > Metazoa > Chordata > Amphibia > Anura > Bufonidae > Bufotes > Bufotes viridis. The sequence continues at coordinate 580,323,806 of CM065590.1, forward strand.
AAATACAGAAACAGATAAAGAACAAAGACAGAATGGAATGAAGACTGTCCGGAAACATCTTCCCATAGAAAGACTCTACAAAAGCCAGAGCAAGAATCGCAAAGTGACTGTTCTACGATTTACAGAACATGGGGCACAGGTAAGAGGGAGAGGATTTACATAATATATATAGAATGTCTTTATGATCGATACCCAAAGCAATTACTATCTATCTATCTATCTATCTATCTATCTATCTATCTATTATCTATCTATCTATCTATCTATCTATCTATTATCTATCATCTATCTATCTATCAACAGAGAAAACATCAGCACTTGTCACAATAGAAGAGATCTATCTATCTTAGTACATCTAGTTAGAATTCCTAACACAATGTAATATCTTAATGTTTTAGTCTTTTTGTCTATTGTGTTACTTGATATTCAATAGAAACCAGAATAATGTAATCATTTACGGTATTTAATATCTATCTCATATCTACAGTGGTGCTTGAAAGTTTATGAACCCTTCAGTTTCTCTATGTTTTTATAAATTTAACCTAAAACAATTTTTTTAATTCCCAAGACTATGGATAGCCCTATTGATATGTCATTGCTGTATCTGACTTACAGAGCCAAACACAAATAGAAAGTAGAAAGAGTCAGCACTCTCCAGGCACGGGCTGTATAAATCTTTATTAATAACAGCAGATAAAACAGTAATACAACAATAACATGATAATAAAACAGAGTACATTATAATAAAGTAACACTGTCCCATAAACAAGGCCATCCACCAACAGGTCATTCTAGGGTCACACTAGGGGAGGGTGGTCGGGAGGGGGTCAGTTTATCGCAGGACAGCAGACTCAGCAGATAAGGGTGGGTTCACATTACCGTTAAAAATTCCGTTATAGTGTTCCGTTATAACTAGAGATGAGCGATTTGAAGTTGACTAAATGGAATTTAATCCAATTTCAGGAAAAACCCGATTCGCACCGAATCCGAATTTTCTCACGCTCGTGGTAACAAATCGCATTTTTCCTAAAATGGCTGCTGCACATGTGAGGACATGGAACAAGGGACTCTGGGAATGAGGGATCACCCGCAATGCCATGCATGCAGCCAATCAGCAGCCAGCCAGTCCTTGTCATGTCACAGCCCTATAAATACCCTCAGCAATTCGTGATTCAGCCATTTTCCAGTGTACTAAGTGCAGGGACAGACGTCAGCAGGTACAGCTCTGTAATTCCAGCAAACCGTTCTTGTTATTGGGGTGCAAGTGTAACCCTCTTCTTCTTACACCATCTGCGACACCTCCAGCTTTCGCACTCACTCGGTCACAGCTCCTAGGAGAGGACTCTAAGGGACGACACTCAGGTCTTCTGTGGGTTAAAGCTTTATTGAGGTGGAGTGCACTTGGCTGGAGCCTGTAATACAACAGGGAAACACTGCCACTATCTGGTATACAGCCAGGTCACCAGCCCACCTATATCATAACAGGCAGTCATTATATTACATTCCCACATACATGTTACAGGATATAACAAAGCATACAGAAAAATGAACAAGAGAAAATCATTTACAAAGATATTGCAGCAGGGTGACCTGGGATACAGCATGTCTTACAGCCATTTTAGGAGAGCACATGGTTCTCTAACTCTACATCATTTACCCAGCCTAGCATGTGCTGCGGGGCTTAAAGGCTGCTAAAAAAACATACAGTCACCTCTTTACATTCTACAGAACTATTATGGGTATATATCATAACTTTTACAATAGATAAATGAACTTTAGCTTTAGAGAACTTAGACAGAGATCCTACCTCCTTCACGGTAAATGTCTGCACTGAGGAGACCAAACCAAGTAGCAGAATACACAGGGGCTTTCTGGAAGAGTCCACTGTAAAGACTCTGTCTGTTAAAACTTTCCTCAGTTATCTAATAGCACATTTGAAGAGGTTTATTTAGCATGTCCTGACTCTCTGTTAACAGCTTATGAATATATGGAACTATATTTAACAAGTGCTCATTGCTGCAGCTCCTGTATATTGGTATGACAAACCTGCAGACTGGATATTTGGTGAAGCTTCATGTGCTTCATATCGACTGTACTACATTTTCCCCTCCTGAATTTCACCAAATATATAACACTAAACAGTACAATATAACGTGATAGAAAACTCCAATGTGAACAAAATTGTATACTTCAGTTTGGACATTCTAAGGTATGTGAGCATATGTCTATACAGGATGACTGTTTCTTGGACTCTCTTTTGAAGGACCACTTAAGGACTACTTGGAGGGTTTGCGCTCCCTCACGTAGTAAGTATTACAAAGTGCCTATCTACACAATGCTTAATGCAAGAAATATAACAGAATCCCCTTTGTTAAGACATAATACTTTGTGCTCAACTCAGCACCTACATACTACAAAACATGTCTTGTTGTGTTTTTCTGTGATATCTATTTAGTTATAAGAAACTACAGTACTACTACTTCTAGTAACTCTCCTTCTTCTAGGCACCTAGATATCTTGGTATTCACTGAGCAGATCAGTCTGTTTACTGGTCTAACAATTCTTCCAACTCTTGTTTGAGTTCCCTGTTTGAATCAGACTGGATTAGATTGGTCTGCTTCTTCTCAGATGATGGTTTAGAATTCCAAGTTTGAGCAGTTTGACCCTCTGACAAAGATAACGTCTTGAATAAGTCACCTTTATGACTGGTTTGTAAGTCTTGACTCCCAAATATCAGCAAGTTTACGTTTTCCTCTTTCTTTCTTATTCACAAGAAGAACGTGGTCTCCAATACTGATTGGTAAACCCTTGATCCTTTGGTTTTATCCTCTGGTCTGTTTGTTTTGCTCTTTGCCAGAATGTTTCTGTGCCATTTCAATTGCTTCCTTCAAGTCTTTTCCTAGAGCAGCAACAAATTCATCATAGTCCTTGACCGTTTCATCTCTTAACACATTCCTGAACATTATGTCAACAGGCAGTCTAGGAGTTCTTCCAAACATGAGGAAAAAGGTGGATAACCCGTGGTTTCATGTACAGTACAGTTATATGCAAAGGTTAGCGTTTGAATCATCTGCGGCCACTTATTCTTTGATCTTGGTGGTAGAGATCGCAGCATGCTTCCTAGTGTACGGTTGAAACGCTCTACTTGACCATTTCCCATAGGATGGTATGGTGTTGTGTGAGATTTCTCAATACCAGCAATCTGTAAAAGTTCACTAATTAGTTCACTTTCAAAATTAGCTCCTCTATCAGAATGCAATCTTTCTGGAAATCCATAGATGCAGAAGAAATTGTCCCAAAGTTTGCATGCCACTTGCCTTGCAGTTTGGTTCTGACATTGGAATGCATGAGATAGTTTTGTAAAGTGGTCTGTAACCACTAACACATCAACACTTTCATTTGTGCTGTTCTCTGCGGACCAAAAATCAATGCATACAAGTTCTAATGGATGATTTGTAACTATGGATTCAAGAGGGGCTCTTCCTTCTGGTTCTGGAGTCTTGCTCACTACGCATCTCTTGCACTGTCTCACATAGTTTTTGATGTCTGCTTCCATGTGAATCAAAAAATCGTTCTCAGGCCAAAGAGATTGTTCTGTCCTGACCTTGATGTCCAGCGTCATCATGAATACCCTTTAGAACATTACTCCTAAGTGAATGAGGGACAACAAATTAATAAATTTTGCTTTCTGATCTATGTTTTGAAATCCTATAAAGAATTCCATTATTTAACTTCAATTTATCCCAGTGCTTCAACAACCGCAAAGTGTTTTGAGATTCAAAACGGCGTTATCTTCTGGATGGTCTTCTTCTCCTGTGAACAAAATATATGGCCCTTGCCAGTTCATCATCTTCATTTTGTTTCCTCTGAAGGTCTCCCAACGAAAATTTGGGGAGTGGGACAATTCCCTTCTGCAGCACAGCATTCACATGTTTTCTGTGATTCTTGTTTTATATGTATTGAATGTGCCATTGCATATGGCTGGTAAGCATTCTGTTGCACCTGGAAGCCGGTGTCACATGGTCTGTTGTAGGTGTAGCTTGAGGCCTCATTTGTTCCCCATTGCATTGTTGGTCCTGCAATGCAGGTGAGTGGGAGGGGGCTTTAGGCTGCTTAATACCTTTTCAGACCTTGTTCACACACCATAGGTAGTCTAGTGGTAGGACCCCATGCCATGCTGAGATACCGTGACGTGGTGTTTGAAGGGGCTCCGATATGTTCCTGATTGGAAATATTGGCGAATCTCTCAGCTTTTAACATCCGAGTGAGGGATTAGCCAGTGTTGTCAGTTGCTTATCCATGTGGTGCATCTTTTTTCTGTGAGTTATGTGTTTATATATTTTCATCCGCACATGTTTTATTTTGTGTAGGATGTTTGTGTGGTGCTTGTGGTTCGCGCGGTATCCTCCATTGTATGCAATTTTTGCTGGGGATAGCCGTTCGCTGCGAACCACATGCGGAGGAACTACTCCCCCAGTTAGAAACACGCCACAGTGTTTGGGGTTTGGAGCAGTCCCACCCATTTAGGCCACGTTTATTTCTGTGATTCTTGTTTTATATGTATTGAATGTGCCATTGCATATGGCTGGTAAACATTCTGTTGCACCTGGAAGCCGGTGTCACATGGTCTGTTGTAGGTGTAGCTTGCGGCCTCATTTGTTCCCCATTGCATTGTTGGTCATGCAATGCAGGTGAGTGGGAGGGGGCTGTAGGCTGCTTAATACCTTTTCAGACCTTGTTCACACACCATAGGTAGTCTAGTCGTAGGACCCATGCCATGCTGAGATACCATGAAGTGGTGCTTGAAGGGGCTCCAATATGTTCCTGATTGGAAATATTGGCGAATCTCTCAGCTTTTAACATCCGAGTGAGGGATTAGCCAGTGTTGTCAGTTGCTAATCCATGTGGTGCATCTTTTTTCTGTGATTCACATGTTGTCCTAGCAGGACTGTATATGGTTTGGTAACATGTCCTGGTCGCAAATGATTTTCGAACATAGCTTTAACTTCATTGTTCGTAATGAAAACTCCCTGGTGGTTCACTGATAGCTTAAATGACTTCTGAATAGAGTCCTTCTCAACAGTTGTACACAACTTCAGTAAATCTTGGTATGGTTCGCTTCCTATCCTGCTGTTGATACTTTGTCTGACAAATGGCTCTCGACTCAGAAGATCAGCTGGAATATTCTGTGTTCCTGGTACATATTTTAAATCAAAGTTGTAAGGTGCAAGCTTGGCAACCCATCTTTGTTCACAAGCATCCAACTTTGGCTTGGTCATAATGTAGGTTAGAGGATTGTTGTCTGTCCATGCTGTGAATCTGTGTCCTTTTAACCAGTGGCTAAATTTGTCACAAACTGCCCATTTTAAAGCTAAAAATTCCAATCGATGAGCTGGATATCTTGACTGAGATTTTGTTAAAGTTTTACTGGCAAAAGAGATAGGCTGTACTTTCTTCCCACATTCAGATAGTTGACTGAGTACTGCTCCAAGTCCACCCATAGAGGCATCAGTAGCCAAAATAAAGGGCTTGTTAAAGTCTGGATGCTTCAGTGTCACTGTCTTCTGAAAAGCATCCTTCAAATTTTTAAACGCATTCTGACATTCTTCATTCCAACTTTCCGGACTCAAATTTCTTGTCATCGCCTGCTTTCACTTGAAACGTTTTGACTTCCCTTTTCCTTGTGTTGGCTCTGATGTTAGGTTGTACAGTGGTTTTGCTATTCTTGAAAATCCTGGTATGAAGTGAGAATAATAATTCGCCAATCCCAGAATAATGTAATCATTTACGGTATTTAATATCTATCTCATATCTACAGTGGTGCTTGAAAGTTTATGAACCCTTCAGTTTCTCTATGTTTTTATAAATTTAACCTAAAACAATTTTTTTAATTCCCAAGACTATGGATAGCCCTATTGATATGTCATTGCTGTATCTGACTTACAGAGCCAAACACAAATAGAAAGTAGAAAGAGTCAGCACTCTCCAGGCACGGGCTGTATAAATCTTTATTAATAACAGCAGATAAAACAGTAATACAACAATAACATGATAATAAAACAGAGTACATTATAATAAAGTAACACTGTCCCATAAACAAGGCCATCCACCAACAGGTCATTCTAGGGTCACACTAGGGGAGGGTGGTCGGGAGGGGGTCAGTTTATCGCAGGACAGCAGACTCAGCAGATAAGGGTGGGTTCACATTACCGTTAAAAATTCCGTTATAGTGTTCCGTTATAACTAGAGATGAGCGATTTGAAGTTGACTAAATGGAATTTAATCCGAATTTCAGGAAAAACCCGATTCGCACCGAATCCGAATTTTCTCACGCTTCGTGGTAACAAATCGCATTTTTTCCTAAAATGGCTGCTGCACATGTGAGGACATGGAACAAGGGACTCTGGGAATGAGGGATCACCCGCAATGCCATGCATGCAGCCAATCAGCAGCCAGCCAGTCCTTGTCATGTCACAGCCCTATAAATACCCTCAGCAATTCGTGATTCAGCCATTTTCCAGTGTACTAAGTGCAGGGACAGACGTCAGCAGGTACAGCTCTGTAATTCCAGCAAACCGTTCTTGTTATTGGGGTGCAAGTGTAACCCTCTTCTTCTTACACCATCTGCGACACCTCCAGCTTTCGCACTCACTCGGTCACCAGCTCCTCCAGGCATAAACTCTAAGAGGACTCTAAGGGACGACACTCAGGTCTTCTGTGGGTTAAAGCTTTATTGAGGTGGAGTGCACTTGGCTGGAGCCTGTAATACAACAGGGAAACACTGCCACTATCTGGTATACAGTCAGGTCACCAGCCCACCTATATCATAACAGGCAGTCATTATATTACATTCCCACATACATGTTACAGGATATAACAAAGCATACAGAAAAATGAACAAGAGAAAATCATTTACAAAGATATTGCAGCAGGGTGACCTGGAATACAGCATGTCTTACAGCCATTTTAGGAGAGCACATGGTTCTCTAACTCTACATCATTTACCCAGCCTAGCATGTGCTGCGGGGCTTAAAGGCTGCTAAAAAAACATACAGTCACCTCTTTACATTCTACAGAACTATTATGGGTATATATCATAACTTTTACAATAGATAAATGAACTTTAGCTTTAGAGAACTTAGACAGAGATCCTACCTCCTTCACGGTAAATGTCTGCACTGAGGAGACCAAACCAAGTAGCAGAATACACAGGGGGCTTTCTGGAAGAGTCCACTGTAAAGACTCTGTCTGTTAAAACTTTCCTCAGTTATCTAATAGCACATTTGAAGAGGTTTATTTAGCATGTCCTGACTCTCTGTTAACAGCTTATGAATATATGGAACTATATTTAACAAGTGCTCATTGCTGCAGCTCCTGTATATTGGTATGACAAACCTGCAGACTGGATATTTGGTGAAGCTTCATGTGCTTCATATCGACTGTACTACATTTTCCCCTCCTGAATTTCACCAAATATATAACACTAAACAGTACAATATAACGTGATAGAAAACTCCAATGTGAACAAAATTGTATACTTCAGTTTGGACATTCTAAGGTATGTGAGCATATGTCTATACAGGATGACTGTTTCTTGGACTCTCTTTTGAAGGACCACTTAAGGACTACTTGGAGGGTTTGCGCTCCCCTCACGTAGTAAGTATTACAAAGTGCCTATCTACACAATGCTTAATGCAAGAAATATAACAGAATCCCCTTTGTTAAGACATAATACTTTGTGCTCAACTCAGCACCTACATACTACAAAACATGTCTTGTTGTGTTTTTCTGTGATATCTATTTAGTTATAAGAAACTACAGTACTACTACTTCTAGTAACTCTCCTTCTTCTAGGCACCTAGATATCTTGGTATTCACTGAGCAGATCAGTCTGTTTACTGGTCTAACAATTCTTCCAACTCTTGTTTGAGTTCCCCTGTTTGAATCAGACTGGATTAGATTGGTCTGCTTCTTCTCAGATGATGGTTTAGAATTCCAAGTTTGAGCAGTTTGACCCTCTGACAAAGATAACGTCTTGAATAAGTCACCTTTATGACTGGTTTGTAAGTCTTGACTCCCAAATATCAGCAAGTTTACGTTTTCCTCTTTCTTTCTTATTCACAAGAAGAACGTGGTCTCCAATACTGATTGGTAAACCCTTGATCCTTTGGTTTTATCCTCTGGTCTGTTTGTTTTGCTCTTTGCCAGAATGTTTCTGTGCCATTTCAATTGCTTCCTTCAAGTCTTTTCCTAGAGCAGCAACAAATTCATCATAGTCCTTGACCGTTTCATCTCTTAACACATTCCTGAACATTATGTCAACAGGCAGTCTAGGAGTTCTTCCAAACATGAGGAAAAAGGTGGATAACCCGTGGTTTCATGTACAGTACAGTTATATGCAAAGGTTAGCGTTTGAATCATCTGCGGCCACTTATTCTTTGATCTTGGTGGTAGAGATCGCAGCATGCTTCCTAGTGTACGGTTGAAACGCTCTACTTGACCATTTCCCATAGGATGGTATGGTGTTGTGTGAGATTTCTCAATACCAGCAATCTGTAAAAGTTCACTAATTAGTTCACTTTCAAAATTAGCTCCTCTATCAGAATGCAATCTTTCTGGAAATCCATAGATGCAGAAGAAATTGTCCCAAAGTTTGCATGCCACTTGCCTTGCAGTTTGGTTCTGACATTGGAATGCATGAGATAGTTTTGTAAAGTGGTCTGTAACCACTAACACATCAACACTTTCATTTGTGCTGTTCTCTGCGGACCAAAAATCAATGCATACAAGTTCTAATGGATGATTTGTAACTATGGATTCAAGAGGGGCTCTTCCTTCTGGTTCTGGAGTCTTGCTCACTACGCATCTCTTGCACTGTCTCACATAGTTTTTGATGTCTGCTTCCATGTGAATCAAAAAAAATCGTTCTCAGGCCAAAGAGATTGTTCTGTCCTGACCTTGATGTCCAGCGTCATCATGAATACCCTTTAGAACATTACTCCTAAGTGAATGAGGGACAACAAATTAATAAATTTTGCTTTCTGATCTATGTTTTGAAATCCTATAAAGAATTCCATTATTTAACTTCAATTTATCCCAGTGCTTCAACAACCGCAAATTGTTTTGAGATTCAAAACGGCGTTATCTTCTGGATGGTCTTCTTCTCCTGTGAACAAAATATATGGCCCTTGCCAGTTCATCATCTTCATTTTGTTTCCTCTGAAGGTCTCCCAACGAAAATTTGGGGAGTGGGACAATTCCCTTCTGCAGCACAGCATTCACATGTTTTCTGTGATTCTTGTTTTATATGTATTGAATGTGCCATTGCATATGGCTGGTAAACATTCTGTTGCACCTGGAAGCCGGTGTCACATGGTCTGTTGTAGGTGTAGCTTGCGGCCTCATTTGTTCCCCATTGCATTGTTGGTCCTGCAGTGCAGGTGAGTGGGAGGGGGCTTTAGGCTGCTTAATACCTTTTCAGACCTTGTTCACACACCATAGGTAGTCTAGTGGTAGGACCCCATGCCATGCTGAGATACCGTGACGAGGTGTTTGAAGGGGCTCCGATATGTTCCTGATTGGAAATATTGGCGAATCTCTCAGCTTTTAACATCCGAGTGAGGGATTAGCCAGTGTTGTCAGGTGCTTATCCATGTGGTGCATCTTTTTTCTGTGAGTTATGTGTTTATATATTTTCATCCGCACATGTTTTATTTTGTGTAGGATGTTTGTGTGGTGCTTGTGGTTCGCGCCGGTATCCTCCATTGTATGCAATTTTTGCTGGGGATAGCCGTCGCTGCGAACCACATGCGGAGGAACTACTCCCCAGTTAGAAACACGCCACAGTGTTTGGGGTTTGGAGCAGTCCCACCCATTTAGGCCACGTTTATTTCTGTGATTCTTGTTTTATATGTATTGAATGTGCCATTGCATATGGCTGGTAAACATTCTGTTGCACCTGGAAGCCGGTGTCACATGGTCTGTTGTAGGTGTAGCTTGCGGCCTCATTTGTTCCCCATTGCATTGTTGGTCATGCAATGCAGGTGAGTGGGAGGGGGCTGTAGGCTGCTTAATACCTTTTCAGACCTTGTTCACACACCATAGGTAGTCTAGTCGTAGGACCCATGCCATGCTGAGATACCGTGAAGTGGTGCTTGAAGGGGCTCCAATATGTTCCTGATTGGAAATATTGGCGAATCTCTCAGCTTTTAACATCCGAGTGAGGGATTAGCCAGTGTTGTCAGTTGCTAATCCATGTGGTGCATCTTTTTTCTGTGATTCACATGTTGTCCTAGCAGGACTGTATATGGTTTGGTAACATGTCCTGGTCGCAAATGATTTTCGAACATAGCTTTAACTTCATTGTTCGTAATGGAAACTCCCTGGTGGTTCACTGATAGCTTAAATGACTTCTGAATAGAGTCCTTCTCAACAGTTGTACACAACTTCAGTAAATCTTGGTATGGTTCGCTTCCTATCCTGCTGTTGATACTTTGTCTGACAAATGGCTCTCGACTCAGAAGATCAGCTGGAATATTCTGTGTTCCTGGTACATATTTTAAATCAAAGTTGTAAGGTGCAAGCTTGGCAACCCATCTTTGTTCACAAGCATCCAACTTTGGCTTGGTCATAATGTAGGTTAGAGAATTGTTGTCTGTCCATGCTGTGAATCTGTGTCCTTTTAACCAGTGGCTAAATTTGTCACAAACTGCCCATTTTAAAGCTAAAAATTCCAATCGATGAGCTGGATATCTTGACTGAGATTTTGTTAAAGTTTTACTGGCAAAAGAGATAGGCTGTACTTTCTTCCCACATTCAGATAGTTGACTGAGTACTGCTCCAAGTCCACCCATAGAGGCATCAGTAGCCAAAATAAAGGGCTTGTTAAAGTCTGGATGCTTCAGTGTCACTGTCTTCTGAAAAGCATCCTTCAAATTTTTAAACGCATTCTGACATTCTTCATTCCAACTTTCCGGACTCAAATTTCTTGTCATCGCCTGCTTTCACTTGAAACGTTTTGACTTCCCTTTTCCTTGTGTTGGCTCTGATGTTAGGTTGTACAGTGGTTTTGCTATTCTTGAAAATCCTGGTATGAAGTGAGAATAATAATTCGCCAATCCCAGAAATGATCTGACCTTCTTTACCGATGGTGTTTTGCCATCTTCTTCCATCAGGTCATTTGCAGCAACGCTTGTTATCGCTGATACCTTATCTGGATCTGTGGCAATCCCTTCTGGTCTTATGATATGGCCCAAAAACTTCACAGTGCTTCTTAAAAATTTGCATTTCTTTGGTGCTAACTTTAAATTGTATTCACGTAATCGGCTGAAGACCATCTGGATTCTCTCAAGAGCTTCTTGTTCATTCTTGCCGAACACCAGCAAATCATCTAGATAGCATAACAACCCCAGATAGTTTTGGTCACCAAAAATTGACATCATCATTCGAGCGAAAGTTGCAGGACTGTTGCATAATCCTTGTGCCATACGGTTGTACTCAAATAGCCCAACAGGTGTGATACAAGCTGTGTACTTTTTATCATCCTCATGGACTGGAATGTTGTAAAAACCCGATGTTAAATCCATTGTACTGAACCAACAGTTTCCACTAAGGGATGCCAGAGCATCAGCCTGATTTGGTAAAGGATAGGCATCCTTAATTGTTCTTGCATTCAGCCATCGGAAATCTGTACAGATTCTGGGTTCTCCTGATGGTTTCCATGCCAACACAAGTGGTGATGCCCATTCACTGCTAGACTTACGAATAATTTGCTTTTCTTCCATTTCATTCAAAACTTCACGCATTTTCTGAAAGTGTGCCGGAGGGACTCTTCTATAAGGGAGATGAAAGGGTCTGTCGTCAGTTAGACGTATTCGATGACAAAAGCCCTCGGCTTCTCCACAATCCAGCCTTCCTCTAGAAAAGATCTGTTCATTAGAAACAATCAGCTCACCTAACTTTTGCTTCCAGTACTCTGACACTTCACATGAGTCTATATTCACTTCCTCTAATCCAAGATTTTTCAGCATTGTTCTTATATTTTTACATTCAGAAACATCTAATGTAGAATGCTTATTTTTTCCTTTTAGTGCTATTAAGAGTATCTTCTTGTGCTGAGCATTGCTGGGATAGCAGTACTTCTTCTTTGCCACTAAGATCAAGATCTTCTAAAGCTATACAAGGGTGTACATCAGCTATTTTTGCATTTCTTCTAATTGTGATTTGCTTGTTGGTTGTATTAATCAATTTTACAGGGATCCATCTGTCGCCCCATAGTGGTGTGACTGTACGCCCTATCAAGACATTTCTTGGACATGTCTTGGATGTAGTGGGCTCCACAATAACTGTACTACCAACTGATAACGCTGCCTTCTTTTCAAGCTTTCCCCACACTAAATGCTCTTGAAATGGTTGCATAGTAATGCAGGAATTAAGCTTTACAGTGCCCACTTTCTCTGGGATCCTATCACCTCTCCATCGGGTCACATTGGCTAGTAAATTCATGAAAGAACTCGGCCTGGCTTCACTGCCCTCCTCAGGAGTAGCTAACATTGCCCAAAAACTCTCATCTTTCTTAAACTGGTGAGTAATATGCTTAATCACATTTGTTCCAATAATTATATCATCTACTTGTCCTGGTACTACTAGCATTGGAACAATCATTTTACAGTCAAACATTTCTAGGTGTATGTCATAAACGGACTTTGGCTTTACTTTAATACCACCACAACCCACAAGTACAATATCATTTAGTATGGCAAAGCATGGTTTCAGCAATTTGGACTGTATAAGTTGCTGCTCGGTTTGCTCACTGATGCTACACACCATTGAGCCACTGTCAATCATAGCAGTTAACTTACACTTTTCTTGAACCGTAACAGTAGTATGGAACAAGTTGTCATAGGGAGCAATTTTCTGCAAGTGTTGAAATATCACCTGTGTTTCTTTTGGCCTTTCCTGAACACACTGATTATATAACACTTCCATATCTCCACATTCATCAGTAGATGGGGTCTGGGAACATGGGCCTACACTATACCCCTCTAAGTGCAGGCTTCTTAGTTTAACTGTTGCGACCTTTTCATTGGACATGCTTGCCTCTGGTGGCCAGGTTGCCAGCAGAGGAAGCACAGGTTGTTCATCATACAATGCGCCTTGGTAGAGTGGTTACTGTTTTTACAGATGTGACAAGCAGCGGGCCTTTTTCCAGGAACTGAAGAACCTGCTGCTGGTGCCCCAGGATGTTGGCAAGTATATTGAACTGGTACAACCTTTTCAAGCAATGCAATTAATTTGTTAATATTCGAATCTTCTTCCTCCTTACTGCATAAGGGGACTATGTTCTTTACCCTAGGTTCTGTAGGGGTTAAGTCTTCAGAAATTTCTCATTTTTTTGTTACAAGACTCTGGGTCATCTTATTCTCAGCCCTCAACCTTTTGTCTCTGTGGTAACTATCCATCATTTCCTGTACCTCACTGACTGTCCATCTCTCGGCAGGTTTACACCTAAGCATGCTTTGCAATTCTGATTCTGGACAGTGTCGGATAAACATCATTGCTACCTCATGCCCTGGGTCCTCCACACACTTTCCCCGCCCTTTTAGACATTCATTAGCAAGATCAATGACACGGTTTAAATGAATCCAGTAATCTAGGCTACTCTCACCAGGTTTAGGCAGTGTGGAATAAAAGTCTGCCAAGGGAGTCACGGTGGAGATAACTTCCCCAAAATGTTGTTTCAGTATATTGTCACATAGCCACGGCTCATTGCGGGACAAGTTTTACTTTTTAACGCTACCTTTTATTTTTGCATGTGATGTAGTGGGAAACGGGAAAAAATTACAATATCATTTAGTATGGCAAAGCATGGTTTCAGCAATTTGGACTGTATAAGTTGCTGCTCGGTTTGCTCACTGATGCTACACACCATTGAGCCACTGTCAATCATAGCAGTTAACTTACACTTTTCTTGAACCGTAACAGTAGTATGGAACAAGTTGTCATAGGGAGCAATTTTCTGCAAGTGTTGAAATATCACCTGTGTTTCTTTTGGCCTTTCCTGAACACACTGATTATATAACACTTCCATATCTCCACATTCATCAGTAGATGGGGTCTGGGGAACATGGGCCTACACTATACCCTCTAAGTGCAGGCTTCTTAGTTTAACTGTTGCGACCTTTTCATTGGACATGCTTGCCTCTGGTGGCCAGGTTGCCAGCAGAGGAAGCTACAGGTTGTTCATCATACAATGCGCCTTGGTAGAGTGGTTACTGTTTTTACAGATGTGACAAGCAGCGGGCCTTTTTCCAGGAACTGAAGAACCTGCTGCTGGTGCCCCAGGATGTTGGCAAGTATATTGAACTGGTACAACCTTTTCAAGCAATGCAATATATTTGTTAATATTCGAATCTTCTTCCTCCTTACTGCATAAGGGGACTATGTTCTTTACCCTAGGTTCTGTAGGGGTTAAGTCTTCAGAAATTTCTCATTTTTTTGTTACAAGACTCTGGGTCATCTTATTCTCAGCCCTCAACCTTTTGTCTCTGTGGTAACTATCCATCATTTCCTGTACCTCACTGACTGTCCATCTCTCGGCAGGTTTACACCTAAGCATGCTTTGTAATTCTGATTCTGGACAGTGTCGGATAAACATCATTGCTACCTCATGCCCTGGGTCCTCCACACACTTTCCTTGCCTTTTAAGACATTCATTAGCAAGATCAATGACACGGTTTAAATGAATCCAGTAATCTAGGCTACTCTCACCAGGTTTAGGCAGTGTGGAATAAAAGTCTGCCAAGGGAGTCACGGTGGAGATAACTTCCCCAAAATGTTGTTTCAGTATATTGTAAATAGCACTTGGGTCCATTTTTATATCAATAGTTGGATTATTCCTCACCCCAATTTTCACTACTTCTTTTGCACGGCCCATCAATTTATCCATTATCTCTTTACCACGCTCAACAGTTTGGTAACCTTTCTTATCAAGAAAAGACTGCATCATCTCCTCCCACTCATACACACTACACTCATCACTCTCATCTCCCCGAAATATTGGCGGTTCTTTTACATTTGCTTTTAGTACAAAATTTAATTTAGCCCAATCCTGAGTTTGCTGGTAACTCTCTGGTGTGAAGGAATCCTGTTTGTTATTATGAGCTGACAGACCTTCTATTATAGAGTGGCTAATCTGCTGCCCAACCTCCCTTATTACATCCGACAGAACCTGCGAATTCTGAAATGTGTTCTGCATATCGCTGGATGTACGTCTATCATGGGAGTCAGTAACATGGCTCATGTTTTCTGCATATGTCCTGTTCTGGCCTGACACCAGAATCATTAGATGCAAATAACTTAGACCTTGTAAATAAGCTCCCAGTCTGGTCTACCATTGTGGAAAAACCTGCATTAACATCATGTTTATCAGATGCATTCATATTCTGTGACTGTTTATACCGGAGAACCCCTCCCTAGTACCAAATGGGTGGAGTAGTAATGTCCTGGGGGAAGTCTGCGGTGTTCTGATATATTTTTCGCAAGTCTGGTCATGTGATCCCTTAGATGACCAGAATAGAAGCCCGGCTGTTGAATATGACGCGTCGAGATACACCTCCCGTCATTGATGCGCTGCCCGCTGGTCGATGACGTGGTACCAGCTGACCCGGTCACATGACCGGGCTGCGCGGGCGGAGCCTAACCAAGCGCGCCTATTTCAAGATGTGCACGGCGTGCAGGTAGGAGGATAGCATCGGACACAGGCTTCTGTTCCCTGGACCTGACTCTCCCCCACTGGCCTTTAAGCACTGGGTACATCTGGAGGGACACGCAAGTAACGGGTCCCTTGACCCCAGCATTTATATGGAAGTGCTGTGTTATCACATGGCCATGTTGGGACATATATGTATCTAGCTTTTATATCTGAGCAATCTGTTTATCGTTCTAATATCGAATCTACTTGTGTTTTTCTACCATTGAACCTGTAGGAATGACTACACTGCGGTTGGATATTGGGTACTGCCTGTGGATTATGTACATATATAAGTGAACATCATTATAAGCTTTACAGGGTACTAGAAGTGGTTGAGCTTATTATATCGTTATATCACTATGGTTCATCGTGTTGGACCGGGTTTATATAATTGAACTAGGGGAGCTATCATTTTTGCTCCTCCTCTGGTGTGAGATCCCCTGATGATCCAACTCCTCTTTGGGGTTGGTGAAACGCGTCGGGATATGTTGTGATTAGACAATTGGGATATGTTGTGATTAGACAATCCATTGCTACTGTCCATCATTTGGGTAATACCTACTACCTTGTACACCCGGTATATACATCCTTTGGTTGCTCTTAGCAACAGCAGTTGCAACGAGTACTCCCACACAATATTAGAGAGTACCAACAGTACCAATTTAGATTTAGCTTGTCCGTAGGCCCACCATGCAATTTGCTGTGAGTGGTTGACGTGACTACAACACTACGGACGACTTATTTATTTGTTTATGTGTATCAGCACTTTTTGGTGGTGGGATCTGTCCTGTGGCAGGGTCCGACAGGGCTTCCAGGAGGTTCCTGACACGGGATCGCCCCTATCGGGGCGGCTATTCCGTCTGTAGGCAGGGCCATAAGAAATAGGGTCTAATTAGGGATAATATTTCTCTCCCTTAACATCCCTCTGGTCCCTCAGACGGCATTGATTCTTTGTCTCAGAAATGCTCATATTTTAGATTTACTCAATAAAGGTTATATTTTAGTGTAACATTCACGGTGATATTTTTCATTTTAGAAAGTTCCAGAAGAATGCAGACTCTTAGTCAAACCTTTCAGGTACAGTCCGCTTATTACACGTGTCCACTTGTCTGGATCGCTGCTGATGACTTTAAGGTATCTTCACTGGTCACTTTGAGCAGAATGATGAGATCCGAGTCACGGCACCAAATGTAACCCTCTTCTTCTTACACTATCTGCGACACCTCCAGCTTTCGCACTCACTCGGTCACCAGCTCCTCCAGGCATAAACTCTAAGTGGACTCTAAGGGACGACACTCAGGTCTTCTGTGGGTTAAAGCTTTATTGAGGTGGAGTGCACTTGGCTGGAGCCTGTAATACAACAGGGAAACACTGCCACTATCTGGTATACAGCCAGGTCACCAGCCCACCTCCTTCACAGTAAATGTCTGCACTCCAAATATATTATAAAACAGTGATCGTATAGTGGATTTTACATTGAACAAGTATATGAAGATAACAGCAACATAACTGTAATACAACAGGGAAACACTGCCACTATCTGGTATACAGCCAGGTCACCAGCCCACCTATATCATAACAGGCAGTCATTATATTACATCCCCACATACATGTTACAGGATATAACAAAGCATACAGAAAAATGAACAAGAGAAAATCATTTACAAAGATATTGCAGCAGGGTGACCTGGAATACAGCATGTCTTACAGCCATTTTAGGAAGAGCACATGGCCTAGCATGTGCTGCGGGGCTTACAGGCTGCTAAAAAAAAACATACAGTCACCTCTTTACATTCTACAGAACTATTATGGGTATATATCATAACTTTTTACAATAGATAAATGAACTTTAGCTTTAGAGAACTTAGACAGAGATCCTACCTCCTTCACGGTAAATGTCTGCACTGAGGAGACCAAACCAAGTAGCAGAATACACAGGGGGCTTTCTGGAAGAGTCCACTGTAAAGACTCTGTCTGTTAAAACTTTCCTCAGTTATCTAATAGCACATTTGAAGAGGTTTATTTAGCATGTCCTGACTCTCTGTTAACAGCTTATGAATATATGGAACTATATTTAACAAGTGCTCATTGCTGCAGCTCCTGTATATTGGTATGACCCTATTGCAAACCTGAAGACTGGATATTTGGTGAAACTTCATGTGCTTCATATCGACTGTACTACATAAGTGCTGTTTGATACAGCCATTGGTGGCCACAAAGATAGAGAGAAAGAGAGGCGCTCATAGGGTAAGTATGTTTGGTGAGTTGAGAGGTTAGGTAGGATATGGTTTGCTCACCTATTGTGCTTGCACCAATTTGGGCGCAACCACAATGTAGGCCAGGTAGAAAAGGTTATTGGTTGGTGCAGCCTCGATTCTTCCAATCCCCTTGGGTAGGAGCCAACCCACCACTTGGGTAGAACAGTCGAAGGAAGAGAAGACGCTGGACCTATTGAGTCGAACGTATGGACCGCCAGGGGTGCACTTAACACAACCGATTGTTTCAGCAGTTTCAGTTTAACTGCTGAAACAACCAGTTGTGTTAAGTGTGCCCCCTGCAGTCCATACGTTCGACTCAGGTCCAGCGTCTTCTCTTCCTTCTACTGATACAGCCATTAACAGGGTTTATTGCAAGGAAATATTTATATGTCTAATTTGCCCTTGTGTGGTGCAGTTATATGTTCTAAAGCATTTTTTGCTTGTATTAGAAAAAACTTTGGAGGCAGCGGGGGAGCCAGCAAGTCGCTAGCGTGGCCGGGAGTCAGCAAAGTGGCAGCAGTGGGAGGTCAGGAGCCAAACGTGCCCGGGGTAGACTACCTGCTTCGCAGGAGCCTACCTGCCCGGAGAGTATTGGTGCAGGGGTTCACGGAAGCATCGGTGGTAGCAGTCAGTCAGTGCGGAGTGTTGGGAGTAAAATCACCTACTCGGCAGTGTGACAGTTTTTTGCTAAGCCGCCAGAGGAGGTGAACATGGCTATTTGTAGAATCTGTTGGTAGAAGGTGAAGCGTGGCCAGGGTGCCAATGTTGGCACCTCGACCTTGCATCAACATATGCAGCGTCACCAGTGGCCTGGGAGAACCGTGGCTCTGATGTGGTGGTCCAGCCTGCCGCAGCAACCATTGCATCACCTAATGGCATGCAACCAAATTCAGGCAGTCAAGGCTCCACCACCTCAGCCGAAGAAGGCTGTCTGTCTTTCCGATCATCTGCTGGTCCTGATGCTTCTGCTCCTCCTCCTACTCTCGTCAGTAATTCCGTCAGCAATCGATCACCGAAACGATTGCCAAGAGACAACAGTATGCATGCACTCATCCAACGGCGCAGAAACTGAATGTGCTCCTGGCCAAGTTGCTGGTGCTGCAGTCCCTCCCTTCCCAAGTGGTGGACTCTGCACCTTCCAGAGAACTGATGGCTTTTGCCGTCCCAAGCCATGATTTACATGCCAAAAAGGCAGTAGCAGCCTTACACACATATGTAGAACAGGAGGTGGGCCAGTCCTTCAGCCTGTCGGTGTCTGCCAAAGTGCACGGCAGCGACGACTTGTGGAGCTGTAACTATGGTCAGGGACAATACATGTCCTTTACGACCCACTGGGAGAATGTGATTCCTGCACAGCCACACCAGCAACTTGGCCAAGTGACGCCGCTTCTGCCTCTATGTTCTCACGGCGTTGGTCCTGTGACAATGTCCGCCTCTGCCTCCTCATCCTCCACCATGTCCTCAGCCTCCACTGCAGGGACAATTCACAGTGCCCCTCTAGCATACCACATGTGCAGGGAACGGCGGTGTCACGCTGTTCTGCACCTCATTTACCTGGGCAAACAAAGTCACATAGGGGAGGGACTGCTCCGTGTCCTTCATCAAGAAATCGAATCGTGGCTTTCTTTGCGACAGCTCAAAATCAGAACCATGGTGACCGACAACAGGAAGAAAATGATGTCTGCACTGCGTCAAGGAGGGCTGAGCCATGCACCCTGCATGGCACACGTGTTCAATCTGGTTGTTAAGTGGTTCCTGAAGTCTTCCACCCATCTGCAAGACGACCTAAAAATGGTCAGGAAACTGCATGCACTTCAGCCACTCGTACACCGCAAAGCACACCCTCCTTGAGCTGCAGCGGCAGAACAGCATCCCCCAGCATAGGGTGATATGTAATGTTTCCACCCATTGGAATTCCACCCTCCATATGTTGGACCTACTATATGAACAGAGAAAAGCCATAAACGATTTCTTGATGATCCAAGTGGACAGGAGTACTCCCCTGTGTATTTTCCATGTCCGCCAGTGACAGCTCATGTGTGACACCTGCCGTTTGCTCAGGCCCTTTGAGGAGGCCACGATATTTGTCAGTCGCCAATCGCCAGGACTACGGGATGAACAACGTCATTCCACTGCTTCATGTCCTGGAACAGATGCTGGTAAATCTGACTGGTCAGGGGACTGGAGACATGGCGCCTAGATCTCACGGCCACATGAGCCCTGTGGGGGCTGAACTCGAGGAGGAGGAAATTGGAGCACAAGCAATGTGTAGAGAAATGGGTGGTTTTTATACACAGGTGACAGGAGAGGAGGAGCAAGAGCTGCCAAAGGAGCTACAGGGAGATGAGGAAGACGAGTCAGAGGATCCAGACACACCGTGGCAGTATGCAGTGGAGATGGAGGCAGGGAATTCCTCCGAGTCACTTGCACAAATGGCCCTCTGCATGCTCACTTGCTTGCGTACTGACAGCCATATTGTCAGCATTCGGCAGTGGGATGACCGGACCAAAATGGGAGCCTTTTTTACACCCGCTGAGAGGGAGGACAAACTGAACTACTATAGAGACATCCTATGTAGTCAATTGGCTACTGCCTATCTGCACCATCGTCCATCCTCTCGCTGGTCTGACTGGGGGGGCTCTCTGTGCTCACGTTCCTCTGCCAAGGCTGCTGTGGCAGGGTGGGGGGTGGGAGCAGTTCCAACTCCATCAGCAGCAACTTGAGTCTAGAGTCGCTGATGAGCAGCTTTATTCACCTGCCTAGTGAAGAAGCTACTCACCAGCAGCAGCAGTTAGACCTGGAGTAGGACCTAAACCAGCAGGTGGTGCCATACTTGGACAGCACCCTGCCACCCCACATTGAAGATCCGCTGGACTACTGGGCAGCCAAACTGGATTTGTGGCTGCAACTGGCAGAGTTTGCCCTGGAAACCCTGGAAGCTGTCCTTCCTGGCCAGTAGTGTGGCATCAGAGCAGGTGTTTAGTGCAGCAGGGGCCATCGTTACCCCAAGAAGAACTCACCTGTCCACCCAAAATGTGGAGAGACTGACCTTTGTCAAGATGATTCAGGTGTGTATCAGCCAGGATTTCCACCCACCAATGCCTGATGCATCAGACTAGATCATCCATGGTGCCACCCTAACACTTTGACAAAAGAGACTGGTTTCTTCTGGCTTCTTGCCTCACATCTGATGCCAAGTGCTCCTTTTTCCAGCCTCCATCTTCAGCTGGTACTGGTATTGCCTCCCCACTCTGTCAACGGGTCACTCTGTGGTCTCCTGATGCTGCTGCCACCTCTCCATTCAGGTCTCCTGATGCTGCTGCTGCTGCCACTTCCACACTGTCATTGTGCCACTCTTTGGCCTCCTGATGCTGCTGCCACCCCCATACTGACATTGTGCCACTCTGTGGCCTCCTCCTGATGCTGCTGCTGCGACTACCTTCACAATCTGTCATTGTGCCACTCTGTGACCTCCTGATACTGTTGCTGCCACCTTTAAACTGTCATTGTGCCACCCTGTGGCCTCCTCCTGATGCTGCTGCTGTTGCCACCTTCACACTCTGTCATTGCACCACGCTGTGGCCTCCTAATGCTGCTGCCACATCCACACTGTCATTGTGCCACTCTATGGCCTCCTTCTGATTCTGCTGCTGCCACCACCTCCACATTCTGTCATTGTGCCACTCTGTGGCCTCCTGATACTGCTTCTGCCATCTTCACACTGTCATTGTGCCACCCTGTGGCCTGCTCCTGATGCTGCTGCTGCTGCCACCTCCTCATTCTTTTATTGTGCAACGCTGTGGTCTCCTCATGCTGCTTCCACCTCACCACTATGTCATAGGGCCACTCTGTGGACTTCTCATGCTGTTCCCACCCTCCCCACTTGATGACTGGGCGAATATTTTGCCTTTGGGCCTGGCTGACATCATTTATTTGACCCTTCTTCTGATCTGTCAGAAGGAAAGAAAAATGAGATGGATCCTGGTTAAAAGGCCTGCATGACATGGTCCCTATTTTGTATCAGAATTGGCTTATGATTTGGTAGCCAAAAGCAGAAGTGGGTACAAAACACAGAAGACATGCAAATATTCCATTTACATGTCATCTCTGTTTTGGATCCACTACTGTATTTTTTGGCTTCAGCAATACTGATGGATTACTGACCAAATACTGACCAAGTGAAGGTGGATGCTCCACAGACAGAATCCATTTTTGGGGGGTTATTGTTCTAACAGTGAATTGGTGTAAAAGGAGTGCGCTATTTCACACTATAGTAGGACCTTGAGCCTCTGCATGGTTCTGTATACCTGGCGCTAACATTGACCTGTAAGGCTAAGTTCACACTTGAGTTATTTGGTCAGTTTTGGCCCCGTAACTGCCCAAATAAGTGAAGTATGCAGTGATTCTAAGAGCGACGCCTGTCATCTGCATGTCATACTGACTCACTGTATTATGTCACTACCAAAACAGACTCCCTATGCATATTACTGCAAGACACAGTGTTCTACACCACTATAAAGGCTCTCAGCAGCCAGGATAGCCGTTTTTTAATGCGATTCGCCACGAAAAAATTCGTATCGAACCAAATTTTTACGGAAAATTCGTTGAACAGTCCGAATCAAAGTTTTGAGAAATTCGCTCATCTCTAGTTATAACAGAACGTTCTTTTAGACTTGAATGCTGGTTTTGAGGTCAAGGAAGCACACTGGAAATGTAGATGAATGTAGACACAGGCAGAGCAGGCTCAGCGTTTGACATGTATACAGACTCGGCAGATGGATTGGGAAAACTGAGCATGATCCAAACTAAACTAGATTAGAAAGTGGAGGAGTACACCGGGGGTAGTACATTAGCAACACAGGCAGAAGATAAAGCCGCAAAAGCACAAATAAATCGCAGAAGTTCTAGACTTCATAACACCTTTGCTGGTCACCAGGGAACCTAGTGCTCAGGTACTCTCTGCATGGAGACTCAAATACTCAGGGACCCCAGCCAAGAAGTCAGAGGTGAGCACTAGAGATGAACGAAGTACTGAAAAATTTGATTCAGCTGCTTTGCCGAATTTTACAAAAAAAATTGCTATGTAATTAATTACTTTGTCATGAAGCGCATTTCTATGTAAGTAGGGGGTGCAATGACAGGAAACAGTGATCGCGCCTGCTGCTGCCATTGTACCCCTCAGATGCAGTGTCCATCGCTGATGGCGGCATCTTATAGTAATCTTAAAAGGTAAAATAAAAAGATACATAAAATCATACTTACCTCATCTATTTGACTGTGACCTTGATTGAAGCTAGAGTGTGAAATCTTGCGCAGCTCAAGATGACATCACCAAGTCAGCCGGCATGGTGACTTGATATGTTACCGCGCAGGGATTTCATGCGGGATCTTCAACCAAGATGGCAGCGGCCGGCTCTGTGTTTTTCTTGTCTTGTCCAGTAGCAGACAGTGTATGAATTACAGTGTTTGCATTCCCTATTCCTGCATCATCTAAGGAGGATTTTCTTTCTTTCTTTCTTTCTTCTTTCTTTCCTTCCTTCTGCTTTTTGTTCTTTTGTTTTTTCTCCCTCTCCTTCTCCCTCCCCCCTTATTTATTTATTTCTCTTTCTTCACTTCTGCTTGTCTTTCTTTCTTTCTTTTTTCTTTCTTATATCTACTTTTGTTTTTCTTTCTTTCTTTCACTTGCTTTCCTTCTGCTTTTCGTTCCTTTTTTCTTCTGTCTATCTGCTTGTCTTTCTTTCTTTCTTTTATTTCTTTATTTTACTTTTTTTCTGTCTATCTGCTTTTCTTTCTTTCTTTCCTTCCTTCTGCTTTTCTTTCTTTTTTTCTTTCTTTCTTTCTTTCTCTTTCTTTCTTCTGTATATCTGCTTTTATTTATTTATTTCTTTTATCTGCTTTTCTTTCTTTCTCTTTCTTTCCTTCTGCTTTTCTTGCTTTCTTTCTGCTTTTCTTTCTTTCTTTCCTTCCTTTCCTTCTGCTTTTCTTTCTTTCTTCAGTCTAACTGCTTTTCTTTCTTTCTTCCTTCTGTCTATCTGCTTTGCTCTTTCTTTCTTTCTTTCTTTCTTTCTTTCTTCTGTCTATCTTCTTTGCTTTTTCTTTCTTTATGTATTTCTTCTGTCTGTCTGCTTTTCTTTCTTTCTTTTTTTCCTTCTGTTTTATGTTCTTTCTTTCTCTTTCTTTCCTTCTGCTTTTCTGTCTTTCTTTCTTTAACTTCTTTCTTTCTCTTTTTTTCTATCTGCTTTAATTTATTTACTTCTTATGTCTGCTTTTCTTTCTTTCTTATTTTCTTTCTTTCTTTCCTTCTGCTTTCTGTTCTTTCTTTCTTTTTTCTTTCTTCTGTCTATCTGCTTTTCTTTCTTTCTGCCTTTCTTTTTTCTCTCTTCTGTATATCTGCTTTTATTTATTTATTCCTTCTATCTGCTTTTCTTTTTTTCTTATTATCTTTCTTTCTCTTTTTTTCCGTCTTTCTTTCCTTCTGTTTTTCGTTCTTTCTTTCTTTATTTTTATTTTTTCTATCTATTTGCTTTTCTTTCTTTCTTTCATTTCTTCTGTCTATCTGCATTTCTTACTTTCATTCTTCTTTCTATCTGCTTTTCTTTCTGCTTTTTCTTTCTTTTTCTTTTTTCTGTCTATCTGCTTTCCTTTCTTTCTTTCATTTCTTCTGTCTATCTGCATTTCTTACTTTCTTTCTTCTTTCTATCTGCTTTTCTTTCTTTCGTTCATTTCTTCTGTCTATCTGCTTTGCTTTTTCTTTCTTTCTTTCTTTCTTCTGTCTATCTGCTTTTCTTTTTTTGCCTATATGCTTTTCTTTCTTTCTTTCTTTCTTTCTTTTTTTCTTCTGTCTATCTGCTTTTCTTTTTTTGCCTATATGCTTTTCTTTCTTTCTTTCTTTTTTTCTTCTGTCTATCTGCTTTTCTTTTTTCTGCCTATATGCTTTTCTTTCTTTCCTTATTTATTTTCCTTACTGACATAGTGCTGCCATATTCTGCAGCACTTTACAGATGTTATCATCACTCAGTCTCCAGTGGAGCTCGCAATCTACATTCCCTATCAGTATGTCTCTGGAGTGTTGGAGGAAACCAGAGAACCCCAAACATGGGGAGAACATCCAAACCTTGTCCTTGTCCTTGTCCTTGGTGCTATGTAACTGGCTGTAATGTGTGTATTCTCTTCTAAACAAAGACATACGGTACTACACGTACTCTAATTGGCAGATTACAGTCTAGCAGTGATAGTTCCTCTTCTTGTGTGAAATATGGCGGCCTATATATCCTTGTTACACCTGTATGTGACTTTGAAACTGGAGCAGGGACAAAGCACAGGAGGAAATATCTGCTATTGGTTATTATAGCAGCTGCAAAGCGAGGCTTTCTCCTCGGTAGACACAGTGCAAGCAGATGGATATATCTGTGTGGACCTGGAAGAAGTGCAGAGCATTCTTAGTGGTGGGAGGTGGTACTGCAAAGTTAGACTATTTATTTGAAGGATAAGAACCCAAACAGAACCCAAAATATTGCGGCTTCCATATGCACAAATACTTTGAATAATTATTGTATATGAAAGTTTATGAACCCATAATGAGTCTAAGGGCTACAAAGGGGGTGTAATACAATGGAGTTATACAATAATACAGCTATATGGCTATTATAGCTATTTTGTGTGTCTATTTAATGGTTCTTCTTGTTCTTATAGATGAGGATAGATCCTGAGGGCTCCATTCATTAGCTGACACAGATTCTTACCAATGGCAGTCCGCATTGCTCTTTTCATTTCTCTAGGTAAGTCGTGTGGGGTGACAAACTTTTCATCTGAAGTCATATGGTAAATGTTGGTTACAAACATCCAATTGGTTATCTCAATAGGAGCACTGTTGCATTTTGCCTTTACTTGTAATATATAAATATATACTCATGGACAAAAAAATACCGCACCCAAATAGAAACATCGGATTGCTGCAGAACTGGTCTTAGCCAGGCATACATGATTATAGTGATTACCCACTGGTTCTTGCCACAAGAGGGCATACAAGTGTTTCCCCTGCTGCCCTATAAAAATGCTCTCAGAGGCTACTTTTGGGTAGTGCGCCTCTTGGGGAGAGATCGTTGACTGCTAGACATGCCTCTACAATGCACTTGAAGATATTTTGCCCAGATGGGGGTACATTACTGGACTGAAAGAAGCAGGATGGTCGTTTCAAAGAATTGCCAGCATCTAGGCCATTCTGCCCTAGCTGTTAGGAGCAGAGGGTACATAAGGGCACACACACATAGTGAATGGACTCAGGACTGCCCAGACAGATGACCTGTTGAGAGGCTCATTTAATCTGCCAACAAGCAGAGGCAACTCCCACAGTTTTGTTGTACACATCTAGCTACAGGTGACGTCTTCGTTACACACCTCCGTCTCTGCCCGAACCATTTCCAGACGTTTAGCAGAAGGAAATTCGGTGTCGTGGAGCCCATTACCTGTTCTGCCACTGACGATCAGCCACCATCACCTTCGTTAGCAATGGTGCCGTGAACAAGAAACCTGGTCTACTATGGACTGGAACCATATCATCCATAGAAATTAATCTAGGTTCTATTTTAGATCCCAAGACAGTCAGGTTGGATTATGGAGGCCTCGTGGTGACCTCTTCAACCTGCCTTTGTTGTTGAGCGACACCCTGCCCCGCCTGCTGCTGTGAAGATCTGCGGAGCCATCACATATGACAGTCAACCCTAGTAGGGATACCAGGGACTCTAACAGCTCAGTGGTATGCGCAGGACATCCTGCCACCATGTGTTCCTCTCATGGCCAGGGCTTACAACTGACATTTTTCAGCACGATAATGCTCGCCACATACAGCAAGGGGTTCCCAAGAATGACGCCGCCAGATTACAACACTTCCTTGGCCTTTACTTTTCTCCAGATTTATTAAAAATTGAGCATTTAAAGTCAGCAACCTACAAGTGTGCAGGATCTGCAGGCCCATCTGTGGGAAAATGTGCTGCAGGATACCATACAGAACCTGTATGCATCCATGACCAACCGTATCTCATCTTGTATCCAGACTAGAGGCTGTATCTCACCTTGTATCCAGGCTAGAGGCTGTATCTCATCTTGTATCTAGGCTAGAGGCCGTATCTCACCTTGTATCCAGGCTAGAGGCTGTATCTCATCTTGTATCTAGGCTAGAGGCGGTATCTCCTCTTGTATCTAGGCTAGAGGCTGTATCTCATCTTGTATCCAGGCTACAAGCCGTATTTCAGCTTGTATCCAGGCTGGAGGCCGTATCTCATCTTGTATCCAGGGTAGAGGCTGTATCTCATCTAGTATCCAGGCTAGAGGCTGTATCTCATCTAGTATCCAACCTAGAGGCTGTATCTCATCTAGTATCCAGGCTAGAGGCTGTATCTCATCTAGTATCCAACCTAGAGGCCGTATCTCATCTTGTATCCAGGCTAGAGGCTATATCTCATCTAGTATCCAACCTAGACGCTGTATCTCATCTAGTATCCAACCTAGACGCTGTATATCATCTAGTATCCAGCCTAGAGACTGTATCTTATCTTGTATCCAGGCTAGAGGCCGTATCTCATCTTGTATCCAGGGTAGAGGCCATATCTCATCTAGTATCCAGCCTAGAGGCTGTATCTCATCTAGTATCCAACCTAGAGGCTGTATCTCATCTAGTATCCAACCTAGAGGCCGTATCTCATCTTGTATCCAGGCTAGAGGCTATATCTTATCTAGTATCCAACCTAGACGCTGTATCTCATCTAGTATCCAACCTAGACGCTATATATCATCTAGTATCCAGGCTAGAGGCTGTATCTCATCTAGTATCCAGGCTAGAGGCCGTATCTCATCTAGTATCCAGACTAGAGGCCGTATCTCATCTAGTATCCAGGCTAATTTCACTTTCAAATTATCTAACCCCAGAGATTTAGATACTTTTGCCATTCACAGACATGTGTTATTGGAAAGTATATAAAAGTCTAATATTTTTTTTAAATGACATTTTTCACATATAGAAAGTTTATATACAGAATCTGCATTATTTTGTTCAAAACAACAAAGTGATTTTCTTAATTTCCGGAGAACCCCTTTAATAGATGGAACATGATCTAAGTGATATGCATTATCTTGCGATTGTACAAATCTCACGAAAATATAATGAATCTCTTCTACTGTAACACAAAATTAATACTTTTCTTTTCCAGCTGCATTCGCTGTGCTGCAAGCAACGTCTTCATCCGCAAGTATAAATCTAAACTTCTAAAATAAAATCTCTACTACAGTAATATTGATCACTAACGAAATGTTCTGTCCACCAGGTCTTCTCTACCCATATGGACCTGGGAAGGACTCTGTCTGCTCCAAAGCAGATGATGGCTCATCACCATTGATAAAACTTCATTCTAGTATTAAACTTTTTGGGAATGTGTCATCATCTCTCTATGTGAGTAATATGTGATCAGCAAGTGATGGAGAGATAGATAGAGAGATAGATAGATATGAGATAAATAGAGAGATAGATAGATAGATAGATAGATAGATAGATATGAGATAAATAGATAGATAGATAGATAGATAGGAGATAGATAGATAGATAGATAGATAGATAGATAGATAATAGATATGAGATAGATAGATACGTAGACAAATAGATACACAGACAGACGGTGGCTCAGTGGTTAGCACTGGGTCCTTGCAGCACTCGGGTCCTAAGTTCAAATGCAGCCAAGGACAAGATCTGCAAGGAGTCTGTATGTTCTCCCCGTGTTTCCTCGGTTTCTTCCCACCCTCCAGAGACATGATGATAGGGAACGTAGATTGTGAGCTCCACTGGGCAGTGATGATAATGTCTGTGAAATGCTGAGGAATACGTCGATATAGATGAGTAAAATAAATAGATACCGTATAATGACCCTTTTCCTCTCCATTGGTTCTGTTCCAGGTAAACCATAATGGTTTGCTGTCTTTCGCGTCCTCCATCGTAGATTTTACACCAAGAGATCTTCCTGTGATAAACAGTAACCCATTCTTAGCTCCATTCTGGGCGGATGTGAACAACGCCATAGCAGGCGACATTTATTATCGGCAGAGCACTGACTCGGACCTACTCAGCCAGGCTTCTTCTGATATTCGCTCCTACTTCAACGTCTCCAGCTTCTCTGCTTCGCTGGTGTTTGTGGCCACCTGGCACAATGTGGCTTATTATGGATCCAGCTCTTCATCCAGCGTGGTATGTCTCCCTCACTATGTGACGTCACTCATAGAGACCATAATGTTTTCAATTCAGGAGAGAGAACATATATATGTACATTTCTATACAACAATGAGAGACATCTATAGGGTCATAGACTTAGAGCCCTAAAAACCCTAATTAATTAACCACATGACGACCGCCCATAGGATATCTCTGTCTATCTCTGAATGGATGTTTCTGAACGTCCATTCAGAGACGGCAGCTGCCGAGCGGGGCAACCCAGAGAGAAGGCAGGGACAGTGCCCGAGTGTCCCTGCCTTCTAAATCGCTGCAGACACAGCGCTCGGTGCTGTGCGCTTCCGGTCCTGGCCCGGAGGTCATGTGACCACCGGGACCGGGTAAGTGCAGGAGCTGTCAGGTCTCTCACAGACCACGATCAGCCCTGCACTGAGGCTGTACTGTGCAGTATTATGCTGTACAGCCTCTCTGGGGGGTGAATTTCACCTGTAACTGGGGCTACTATGTTAGCCCTAGTTACAGGAGAAATCATGTCCCCCAGAGGTCTTGTATGACCTTATGGGGGACTCAAAGTAAAAAAATAAATAAAAAAAAATAAAGTTTAAAAAAAAATGGTTTAACAAGTAAAAAATAAATAAATCACCAATTAATTTAAAAAATAATGTTAAAAAAAAAATATAAAATTGGACACATTTGGTATTGCCGCATCCGTAACGGCCGGCTCTATAAATATATCAAATGATCCACCCCGTCCGATAAACACCATAAAAAAAATAAAAACTGAGTCAAAAAAAGCTATTTTTGTCATCTGATATCACAAAAAGTGCAACAACTAGTAATCAAAAACGCGTAAGTCCCATAAAATGAAACCAATAAAACCGTCACCTCATCCCGCAAAAAATGAGCCCCTACATAAGAAAATCGCTCGAAAAATAAAAAAAACTATAGCTCTCAGAACATGGAGACATTAAAACATCATTTTTTGTTTCAAAAATGCTATTACTGTGTTAAAGTGAAATAAATTTAAAAAAAGGATACATATTAGGTATCGGCGCATTCGTAAAATCCAGCTCTATAACAATATCGCATGACCTAACCCCTCACATGAACACCATAATAAAAATAAAATAAAAACAGTGCCAAAAAAGCCATTTTTTGTCAACTAACATCACATAAAGTGCAACACCAAGCAATCAAAATGGCATATTCCCCTCACAATAGTACCAATCAAACTGTCACCTCATCCTGCAAATAATGATATCCTAACTAAGACAATCGGTCAAAAAGTAAAAAAGCTATGGCTACCAGACTATGGAGACACTGAAACATCATTTTTTTTTTGGTTAAAAATATGCCATTATTGTCTAAAACTTTAATAAATAATAAAAAGTATACATATTATGTATTGCCGCGTCCGTAACAACCTGTTCTATAAAAATATTACATGACTTAACCCCTGACATGAACACTGTAAAAATAAATAAATAAAAACTGCTAAAATAACCAATTTTTTGGTCACCTTGCCCCATAAAGTGTAATAATGAATAATCAAAAAATCATATGTACCCAAAAATGGTACCAATAAAAACATCAGCTTTTCCTGCAAAAAGCGAGCCCCTGCACAAGACGATCGGCAGAAAAATTTTAAAAAAATGGCGTTCAGAGAATGGAGACACAAAAACATATTTTTTTTCAAAAATGCTTTATTATGTAAAACTGAAACAAACAAAAAAAGAAAGTAGACATTTTTTATATCATTTCGTCCGTAACAACCTTCTCTATAAAAATAGTACATGATCTACCCTGTTAGATGAATGTTTTAAAAAATAAAAACAGTGCCAAAACAGACATTTTTTTTGTTATCTTGCCTCACATAAAACGTAATATAGAGCAATCAAAAATGATATGCACCCCAAAATAGTACCAATAAAACTTATCCCCTAGTTTCCAAAATGGGGTCAATTTTTGGGAGTTTCTGCTGTCAGAGTGCATCAGGGGGGCTTCAAATGGGACATCTAAAAACCAGTCCAGCAAAATCTGCTTTCCAAAAACCATATGGCGTTACTTTTCTTCTGTTGTCCGCCCTTACAACAGTTTACAACTACATGTGCGGTGTTTCTGTAAACCACAGAATCAGGGTAATAAATATTGAGTTTTGTTTGGGTGTTAACCCATGATGTTTTAAAGAAAAAAATGGATTAAAATTGAAAATCTGCCAAAATAGTGAATTTTAGAAATTTCATCTCCATTTTCCTTTAATTCTTGTGGAAAGCCTAAAGGGTTAACAAAGTTTGTAAAATCAGTTTTGAGTAACTTGAGGGGTGTCGTTTCTACAATGGGGTCATTTATGGGGGGTTTCCACTGTGTAAGCCCCACAATGTGACTTCAGACCTGAACTGGTCCTTAAAAAATTGGGTTTTGGAAATTTTCTTAAAAATTTTAAGAATTTCTTCTAAACTTCTAAGCCTTCTAAACGTCCTAAAAAAATAAAATGACATTTACAAACTGATGCCAACATAAAGTAGACATATGGGGAATGTAAAGTAATGAATATTTTGTGAGGTATCACTTTCTGTTTTAAAGGCAGAGAAATTGAAATTTTGAAAATTACACATTTTTCGAAATTTTTGGGAGATTTGGGATTTTTTCATAAATAAAGGTGAAATATATTGACTCGAATTTATGACTACCATGAAGTACAATGTGTCACGAGAAAACAATCTCAGAACAGTTTGGATAAATAAAAGTGTTCCAAAGTTATTACCATATAAAGTGACACATATCAGATTTGCAAAATTAGGCCTGGTCAGGAAAGTGGCAAATGGCCCGTTCTGGAAGTGGTTAATGACTTCATTAATAAATCACAGGCTTCCCGGCTCCATAGACATTGTGACATCACTGGCCTCATTCTATGACATCACCACCCAATCACAGGCTACCCGGCTCCATAGACATTGTGACATCACTGCCCTCATTCTATGACATCACCATTTAATCACAGACTACCCTGCTCTATAGACATTGTGACGTCACTGCCATCATTCTATGACATCATCATCCAATTACAGGCTTCCCTGCTCCATAGACTGTGTGACGTCACTGCCCTCATTCTGTGATCACATCATCATACAATCACAGGCTACCCTGCTCCATAGACTTTGTCACTTCACTGCCCTCATTCTATGACATCACAATCCAATCACAGGCTTCCCTGCTCCATAGACTGTGTGACGTCACTGCCCTCATTCTGTGACATCACCATCCAATCACAGGCTTCCCTGCTCCATAGACTGTGTGACGTCACTGCCCTCATTCTGTGACATCACCATCCAATCACAGACTACCCTGCTCCATAGACTGTGTGACGTCACTGCCCTCATTCTATGACATCACCATCCAATCACAGGCTACCCTGCTCCATAGACTGTGTGACATCACTGCCCTCATTCTGCGACATCACCATCCAATCACAAGCTACCCTGCTCCATAGACTGTGTGACATCACTGGCCCTCATTCTGCGACATCACCATCCAATCACAGGCTTTCCTGCTTCATAGACTGTGTGACGTCACTGCCCTCATTCTATGACATCACCATCCAATCACATGCTTTCATGCTCCATAGACTGTGTGTCGTCACTGCCCTCATTCTATGACATCACCATCCAATCACAGGCATCCCTGCTCCATAGACTGTGTGACGTCACTGCCCTCATTCTGTGACATCACCATCCAATCACAGGCTTCCCTGCTCCATAGACTTTGTGAAGTCACTGCCCTCATTCTATGACATCCCCATCCAATCACAGGCTTCCCTGCTCCATAGACTGTGTGACGTCACTGCCCTCATTCTATGACATCACCATCCAATCACAGGCTACCCTGCTCCATAGACTGTGTGACGTCACTGCCCTCATTCTATGACATCACCATCCAATCACAGACTGACCCTGCTCCATAGACTGTGTGACGTCACTGTCGCTCATTCTATGACATCACCATCCAATCACAGGCTACCCTGCTCCATAGACTTTATGACATCACTGCCCTCATTCTATGACATCACCATCCAATCACAAGCTACCCTGCTCCATAGACTGTGTGACATCACTGCCCTCATTCTATGACATCACCATCCAATCACAAGCTACCCTGCTCCATAGACTTTGTGACGTCACTGCCCTCATTCTGTGACATCACCACCCAATCACTGGCTAGCTTACTCTATAGACTGTTTGACCTCACCGCCTTTGATCTATGACATCATCATCCAATCATATGCTGCATAGACTGTGTGACCTCACTGCCCACACTCTATGATATCATCAGTCAATTACACGCTAACCTGCTACACAATGAACATGAGCACAAGAAAAGAAGCAGATACCAAGGTGCTGTCTGCAAAAAAAGTGTTAAAATTTATTTTTTAAAAGCATAAAACCATATAGAAGCCTGGTATAACGCGTTTCAATGTCCGGCCGCCTTGTGCATCAGATACAATAAAATGGCTTCAGAACAAGGTTTAAATAGCAAGTTTACTACGAAGAACAATATGGCATCAAAATCCACTGGTATCAAAACATAGCACTACAATCCACAGGAATAAAAAATATAAGATTTTTTGATAAGGAAAACTCCACAAAAATTTTAAGCAGAAAGAAAATAGTACAACACTAAGAGAAACTGATAAACAGTTTTGGCTAATACTTAGATTTCATTATCAGAATATGAAAAGAATGAGCACTAGATGGCAGTGTAACTCAACAAATTAGTTACAAACAGTAAGGCCCTTTTCACATGAGCAAGTTTTCCGCGCGGGTGCAATGCGTGACGTAAACGCACAGCACCCGCACTGAATCCTGAAACATTTATTTCAATGTGGCTGTGTACATGAGCGTTGCTTTTGAATGGGGCTGCTTGAATAACGCATTGCATCCGCAAGCAAGTGCGAATACAATCCGTTTTTCACTGATGGTTGCTAAGAGATGTTGTATGTAAACATTCCGTTTTTTATCACGTGCGTGAAAAACGCATCAAAATGCATTGCACGCGGAAAAAACTTAACAACTGAACGCAATTGCAGACAAAACTGACTGAACTTGCTTGCAAAATTGCATGTTTTTAACTGAACGCACCCTCAACGCATCCGTACCTAATCCGTCACGCTCATGTGAAAGAGGCCTTATTCGTTGATTTACACTGTCATCTAGTGGTCATTCTTTTAATATTATGATAATGAAGTCTAAGTAGAACTATTAATCACTGTTTCTTATTGAGTTGTAACAGTGGCGTAGCGTGGGGGGGCGGTTACATCAGGAGCCAAATTGCAGGGGGCGCCATGCAGCAGGCATTTCAAGAAGGGCCATGGGAGCCTCAGACCCCTGTAACATTTAGTCCCATCTAAATAACATCACTCCCTTCCACAGCCGCCATCAACATACAGTCCCATGTAAATTACATCACTGCCGCCCCCAGCCCCCTCCGACATACAGTCCCATCTACAGGTCTGCTCAACACTAATTATCATCCATTCACAGACTAATCTGCTACATAGACTGTGTGACATCACTGCCCTCGCTCTATGACATCACCATCCAATCACATGTTAAACTGCTGCATACACTAGGTGTAACCTAACTCCCCCCCTGTATGACATCATCAGCCAGTCACAGACTAAACTGCTACATAGACTGTGACCTCACTGCCCCCACTCTATGACATCATCAGCCAGTCACAGACTTACCAGCTACATAGACTGTGTGACCTCACTGCCCTCACTCTATGACATCATCAGCCAGTCACAGACTAAACTGCTACATAGACTGTGACCTCACTGCCCCCGTTCTATGACATCATCAGCCAGTCACAGACTTACCAGCTACATAGACTGTGTGACCTCACTGCCCCCACTTTATGACATCATCAGCCAGTCACAGACTAACCTGCTACATAGACTGTGTGACCACACTGCCCCCGCTCTATGACATCATCACCTAATCACATGCTAACCTGCCATATAGACTGTGTGACCTCACTGCCCTCACTCTATGACATTATCAGCCAGTCACAGACTTACCAGCTACATAGATTGTGTGACCTCACTGCCCCCGTTCTATGACATCATCACCTAATCACATGCTAACCTGCTAAATGGACTGTGTGACCTCACTGCCCTCACTCTATGACATCATCAGCCAGTCACAGACTAACCTGCTACATAGACTGTAGGACCTCACTGCCCTCACTCTATGACATTAGCATTCAC
This sequence comes from Bufotes viridis, assembly GCA_033119425.1. Taxonomy (NCBI): domain Eukaryota; kingdom Metazoa; phylum Chordata; class Amphibia; order Anura; family Bufonidae; genus Bufotes; species Bufotes viridis. The sequence goes on from CM065590.1 coordinate 580,359,292, forward strand.
AGGCTAACCTGTTACATGGACTAGGAGTCTAAGTAGTAGCCTAGAACTATTAATCCGTTTCTTATTGTGTCGTACAGGAGTGTATGACCTCACTGCCCTTACTCTGTCATAGCACATAGCTGATAGTTTTGCATATTTGTAGGTGAACACGTTCCAGGCCGTCCTGTGCGCTAATGGAAGTCTTACTTTTATTATGTTTAACTATGAGAGGATTGCGTGGACTACTGGGACCTTAAGTAGTGGGGACAGCAAAGGACTTGGAGGGACCCCAGCTTTGGTAAGTACCAAATATCTTGCAGAAAATCCCAAGAAGCCAACTCAACCATGTATAATTTCTCCAAATCCTCTGCATAGACATAAAGTTACATGATAATATTTTATTTCCCAAAAGTCACCAATAGGAGGAGCTCAGGAGCTTATTGCATATAGATTTAATATGCAGATCCGTGTATAAGAGAAGCAAAAAAATGTACCTTAAAACATGACGTTTATTAAATCTATTAAAAGACCAAAGATAGACCCAAATTATAAGAACCGGCCAAGTGAAGGCCAGTAACCATGAAATGGTGGGCACAGGTGAGGAGAAAAAGGGGACAGACACAAGAAAAAACAGGCCCCTCGACAGAGCTGGGTCTCTGAGCACTAAATCACCCTAAGTCTGTACCCTGCCTGTAAAAACTCCTACACAAGTCCCTAAAAAACGCCCTAACCAACACCGTGATGGACATGCCCAGCTATTCGTCCTAATAGGAAAGAAAGGGCTGAAAGAGTGGTGCTCAAAAAGCCCACACCAAATAGGTTCAAAACAATGATGGAAAAACCACATATGCTCACAAGAGGGCTAAGGATGATGATACCCCCCTGTAAACTCTGTCCCAACGCGTTTCCTTGGCAATAATGCCAATTCCTCAGGGGACTAACAGAGTAATGTTCAAAAGAGCAAATATAAATTACAGCATACCACAATAGATCACTTAGAAAAATGTGGGCGCAATCCAAATAAATCAAGCATCTGTCATGAGTACGGCCGCACTCTGGTTGAGGTAAGTAAATTCGGCTATACTCATCTTAATCCTGCAGACACATCCACGATCCAGGGTGTCTCCCTGCATTCATGCCAATCTCAACAGCGGTCGAGGCGCCTGTTTTTTCTTGTGTCTGTCCCCTTTTTCTCCTCACCTGTGCCCACCATTTCATGGTTACTGGCCTTCACTTGGCCGGTTCTTATAATTTGGGTCTATCTTTGGTCTTTTAATAGATTTAATAAACGTCATGGTTTAAGGTACATTTTTTTTGCTTCTCTGAATAATAGGGTACCTTTATACGCTCCGGTTTTTAGATCCATGTATAAAAAGTATACTGTTTGGTCCTAAGGAGAGTTGAGCAAACATCTGGAAGTTCCGGTTTCGACGGGTTCGGCCGAACTTCACAAAAAAGTTCGGGTTCGGGATCCGAACTTAACCCGAACTTGACCCCCGAATCCCATCGAAGTCAACGGGGACCCGAACTTTTGGGCACTAAAATTGCCCTAAAAATTTAATGGAAAGGGCTAGAGGGCTGCAAAAGGCAGCAAAATGTGGGTAAGAGCACGGCAAGTGCTCTGCAAACAAATGTGGATAGGGAAAAAAACTTAAAATAAAATAAATAAAAATTTAAAATTATTAACCTGCAACTCGGAGGAGTAGGTGGATATGGAGTCGGAGGTTCAGGAGGCTGTGAATGTGGTGTTGTAGGTGGAAGCGGCGATGGAGGAGGAGGTAGCCAGCTAACAATGTATTTATTTTATTTTAATTGGGGTAGCCCCCAAAATAATGGGACAAATAAAAGAAAAGAAATCAAAGAATAAGTGCACTTCAGTACAAGAATGTCTGGTTGAGGCCGGTAAAAATGTCTATTCTGCACAGACGGCTGCGTTTGTCTGTGATAACGCCCCCAGCTGTGCTAAACACACGTTCAGACAATACACTGGCTGCAGGGCAGGCCAGCAACTCCAAGGCATAAAAGGCTAGCTCAGGCCAGGTGGACAATTTGGAGACCCAGAAGTTGAATAGGGCCGAACCATCAGTCAGTACGTGGAGGGGTGTGAACACGTACTGCTCTACCATGTTGTTCAAATGCTGCCTCCTGCTAAGACGTTGCATCAGGGGCGGACACAGACACCAGAGTCCCCTGTGCAAGGAATGTCCCTGGGCCGCCCCCCCCCCCCCAAACTACACATACAAATATAAATATATATGTGCAAATAAAAAATATCTTGTGAATATGGATCAATATGTTTACAGTATGTATATATATTTTTTTTATACTAGTTCACGCCTCTGCCCAAAGTATAACTATACATAAACAGTCCCCTTAATGCCCCCACTTAGTAATTATTCCCCCTTTGTACCTGTACATAGTAGTAATGCCCACACTGTGCCCCCTTCACAGTAGTTATGCCCACAGATGCGCCCTTTCACAGTAGTTATGGTCAGATATGTGCCCCCTTCACAGTAGTTATGGTCAGATATGTTCACCCTCACAGTAGTTATGCCCAGATATGTGCCCCCTCACAGTAGTTATGGTCAGATATGTGCCCTTTCACAGTAGTTATGGTCAGATATGTTCACCCTCACAGTAGTTATGCCCAGATATGTGCCCCCTCACAGTAGTTATGGTCAGATATGTGCCCCCTCACAGTAGCTATGCCAAGATATGTGCCCCCTCACAGTAGCTATGCCCAGATATGTGCCCCCTTCACAGTAGTTATGGTCAGATATGTGCCCCTTCACAGTAGTTATGGTCAGAAATGTGCCCCCTCACAGTAGTTATGGTCAGATATGTGCCCTCTTCACAGTAGTTATGGTCAGATATGTGCCCCCTCACAGTAGTTATGGTCAGATATGTGCCCCTTTCACAGTAGTTATGGTCAGATATGTGCCCCCTCACATTAGCTATGCCAAGATATGTGCCCCCTCACAGTAGCTATGCCCAGATATGTGCCCCCTTCACAGTAGTTATGGTCAGATATGTGCCCCTTCACAGTAGTTATGGTCAGATATGTGCCCTCTCACAGTAGTTATGGTCAGATATGTGCCCCCTCACAGTAGTTATGGTCAGATATGTGCCCTCTCACTGTTGTTATGCCCGGATATGTGCCCCCTCACAGTGGTCATGGTCAGATATGTGCCCTCTCAAAGTAGTTATGCCCAGATATGTGCCCCCTCACAGTAGCTATGCCCAGATATGTGCCCCCTCACAGTAGTTATGGTCAGATATGTGCCCTCTCACTGTTGTTATGCCCGGATATGTGCCCCCTCACAGTGGTCATGGTCAGATATGTGCCCTCTCAAAGTAGTTATGCCCAGATATGTGCCCCCTCACAGTAGCTATGCCCAGATATGTGCCCCCTCACAGTAGTTATGGTCAGATATGTGCCCCCTCACAGTAGTTATGGTCAGATATGTGCCCCCTCACAGTAGTTATGGTCAGATATGTGCCCCCTCACAGTAGTTATGGTCAGATATGTGCCCCCCTCACAGTAGCTATGCCCAGATATGTGCCCCCCTGACAGTAGCTATGCCCAGATATGTGCCCCCTCACAGTAGTTATGGTCAGATATGTGCCCCTCACTGTAGTTATGTCCAGATATGTGCCCCCTTCACAGTAGTTATGCCCAGATATGTGCCCCTCACTGTAGTTATGCCCAGATATTTGCCCCTCACAGTAGTTATGTCCAGATATGTGCCCCCTTCACAGTAGTTATGCCCAGATATGTGCCCCTCACTGTAGTTATGCCCAGATATGTGCCCCTCACAGTAGTTATGTCCAGATATGTGCCCCTCACTGTAGTTATGTCCAGATATGTGCCCCTCACTGTAGTTATGCCCAGATATGTGCCTCTCACAGTAATTATGCCCAGATATGTGCCCCTCACAGTAGTTATGTCCAGATATGTGCCCCTCACAGTAGTTATGTCCAGATATGTGCCCTCTTCACAGTAGTTATGCCCAGATATGTGCCCTCTTCACAGTAGTTATGCCCAGATATGTGCCCTCTTCACAGTAGTTATGTCCAGATATGTGCCCACATTGCAAATGGGGGTGTTACTATTACTCCTAGAGGCCTCTCTCTCTGTAACTGCCGTGCTCTCTCCATTTTGACATGGCCAGTTGTGATGCCATTTTCACTGCCAGTCCCTGTCAAAGTAGACAGAGAGAGGCAGTTGCAAAGAAACCGGAGCCCCTAGATGTAATGGCAACGCCCCAGTTGCTCCTAGAGGGTAATTTGCATAAATTAAAACATCATTTTCCTCAGCCATGCGGGCACATATGAAGATGGGACCAACACAGATGCCTTCAGCTGCCAAGCGCACATGTAACAGGTCAGCCGGGGTCATACGGACAGAACTGCTGACAGATATCCTTTAAAGCAGTTGTCTGGGTTCAGAGCTGACTCCGAACATATCCCCTTCTCGCCCCGCTCATCACCTCTGACATTTCATACTCCGACGCTCTCCCTTGGCCTGTGCTGTGTTCTGTTTACATCCCTAGCAGTGTTCCCGGTGATGTCACCGGCACTGATGGGCGGCTTTACAGGCTAAGGCAACGCTAAAGCCCGGTGCTCACTACTAGATGGAAGCCCCCACCATAGTACCCCTACAGTGCCCTCAGTACTAATAAGGCACCCCTAATAGAAATAAGGCTAATCTACATGACACTCCTATGGAGCCCTCAGCAGTAATGCCGCCATCACTGCCCACAGTATTGATAATGATCCCTGCAGGGCCCCCTGTAAGTATAATACCTCCTGCCATACCCCCTGGAGTTATTATCCTCTCTGTAGTACCCCCATAAATTATCCCTGTCCTCTCCCTCCAGTCTTCTATACCATGAAGTCCCATGTAAATAACACCAGTCCTCTATAATATCCAGTCCCATGTAAATAACACCAGTCATCTCCCCCCAATCTTCTGTAACATACAGTCCCATGTAAGTAATAGCCATCTCCTCCCTTTAGCCCCTCTAACATACAGTCCCAGTTAAATAACATATTTCCCTCCCACTAAGCAGGGAGGAGGTATAATGGGGAGAACCACAGCTCCCAGCATTTCTCTGGCACTTACACTCTTTCCATGGCCTCACAGGTCTCCACTGCTGAGCGCTGCTTCTTTCTGCACTGGTCACATGACCGTGACCTCATCACAGGTCCTACCACCACTGCCAGTGTTGAAAAGATCACATGACTATGATGTCATCCAGGTCCTTCAGCTATGGAGTTTAGGCAGAACAGGCAGCAGATTCACAGTGAGTCCTAATCAGCCGCCCCCCCCCCCCCTCCCTTCCTTTCCAAACGCCCCAACCCCTGACCTCCACCCCAAGGCAACCAGGTTACAGAGGAAGGGAGGGAAAAAATAATAATAATAATTTAAAAAAAAAAAAAAACTTCTGCGTTGCATATCAGCTGGTGGTGGCGGTTGCTGTGGCGTGGTGATAAAGCTTTTCCACATGCCGGCCATGCTAACCCTGCCTTCTGAGGTGCTGGCCGTGACACAGCTGCGTTGTCGACCTCCTCCTCCTCTGCCTTCACCTTGTGCTTCCACTTGTCCCCCGTGTCAGTTGGGAATGCCCTCAGGAGCGCGTCTACGAGCGTGCGCTTGTAGTCGCGCATCTTCCCTATCACACTCCAGTAAGGGAATTAAGGTGGGCATGTTGTCTTTGTACCGGGGATCCAGCAGGGTGGCAACTCAGTAGTCAGCACAAGTTACAATGTGGGAAACTCTTTGGTCATTGCACAGGCACTGCAGCATGTAGTCGCTCATGTGTGCCAGGCTGCCCAGAGGTAACGATAAGCTGTCCTCTGTAGGTGGTGTATCGTCTGTATCCTCCGTATCCCCCCAGCCACGCTCCAGTGATGGCCATGAGCTGCGTTGGGTGCCACCCTGCTGTGAACCCGGTTCCTCCTCCTCTACCTCCTCCTCCTCGTCCTCCAGAACTGTGCCCTGGCTGGCCACATGTGTACCTGGCCTCTGCTGGTGCAGGAACCCATCCTCTGAGCCACTTCTAAATGACCAGCCTGAAACCCTGTGAAATGCCCCTCTTCCTCCTCCTCCTGTGCCACATCCTCTTCCATCATCGCCCTAAGTGTTTTTTCAAGGAGACATAGAAGTGGTATTGTAACGCTAAGAACGGCGTAATCAGCACTGGCCATGTTGGTTGAGTACTCGAAACAGCGCAACAGGGCACACAGGTCTCGCATGGAGGCCCAGTCATTGGTGGTGAAGTGGTGCTGTTCCGCAGTGCGACTGACGCGTGCGTGCTGCAGCTGACACTCCACTATCGCCCGCTGCTGCTCGCACAGTCTCTCCAGCATATGTAAGATGGAGTTCCACCTGGTCGGCACGTCGCATATGAGGCGGTGAGCGCAAAGGCCGAAGTTACGCTGCAGCGCAGACAGGCGAGCAGCATCAGGGTGAGAACACCGAAAGCGCGCACAGACGGCCCGCACTTTATGCAGAAACTCTGACATGCCGGGGTAGTTTTGAAGGGACTTCTGCACCACCAGATTTAGCACATGCGCCAGGCAAGGGATGTGCGTCAAACCAGTTAGTCCCAGAACTGCAACGAGATTTCACCCATTATCACACACCACCAGGCCGGGCTTGAGGCTCACCGGCAGCAACCACTCATCAGTCTGCTGTTCTATGCCCCTCCAAAGCTTCTGTGCGGTGTGGGGTTTGTCACCCAAACACATGAGTTTTAAAATTGCTTGATGACGTTTACCCCGGGCTATGCTAAAGTTGGGGGTGAGGTTCTTTCGCTGACCGGATGAGGAGGTGGCAGAAGAGGAGGAGGAGGAAGCGGAGTAGGAGGAGGAGGCAACAGGAGGCAAAGAATAATGCCCTGCGATCCTCGGTGGTAGAAGAACATTCGCCAAAACGCTTTCCGCCTCGGGCCCAGCCGCCACTACATTTACCCAGTGAGCAGTTAGGGAGATATAGCGACCCTGGCCGTGCTTACTGGTCCACGTATCTGTGGTTATGTGGACCTTGCCACAGATGGCGCTGCGCAGTGCACACTTGATTTTATCCTCCAATTGATTGTGCGGGGAAGGGACAGCTCGCCTGGAAAAGTAGTGGCGGCTGGGAACAACGTACTGGGGGACAGCCACCGCCATCAGCTGTTTGAAGCAGTCCGTCTCCACCAGACGGAATGACAGCATTTCAAAGGCCAGTAATTTTAAAATGCTGGCATTCAGGGCCAGGGCTCAAGGGTGGGTAGGTGGGTATTTCCTCCTTCTCTCCAATGTTTGGGAGATGAACAGCTGAATGCTGCCGTGTGACATGGTGGAGATGATTGGTGATGATGTCGTATGTGGTGGTGTTGGTGGCACATCCTCTATTGGTTGCTGGGTGGCAGGTGCCACTGTGACTCCAGAGGTGGAGGAAGAGACAGAGGCGGAAGCAGGAGGAGCATGAGAGAGTTCCTTGTTTTTAAGGTGTTTACTCCACTGCAGTTCATGCTTTGCATGTAGATGCCTGGTCATGTAGGTTGTGCTTAGGTTTAGAATGTTTATACCTCGCTTCAGGCTCTGATGGCACAACATGCAAACCACTCGGGTCTTGTCGTCAGGACATTGTCTGAAGAACAATTAACTCCTTGGAGCTGGCTTTGGTGTGCTAGGACCCTGGGTGCGGTGGGCAGTAGCAGGCGTACTGTCTCGGGGATGGCCGCTCTGCTTTTGCAGCCTGCTCCCTCTTTTGCTGTGCTGTTGCCTCTGTGCGACCACCGCCTCTTCCTCAGAACTGCAAATGTCAGTAGCATGAACTTGAGTCGAGTTGGGGTCTAGGACCTCATCGTCCTCCACATCATCTTCCACCCATTCTTGACCCCTGCCCTCCTCGTCGGTCTGCACATTGCAGAAAGCCACAGCAGTTGGCACCTGTGTTTCGTCATCATCAGAGACGTGCTGCGGTGGTCTTCCCATGTACTCATCCTGCATCATAAGTAGTTGGGCATCAGTGCATTCAATGTCTTCCACTTCTGGGGCAGGGCTATGGTTATGGCCCTGGAAAACCCTGCCAGCAGAGTCATCAAAAAGCATAAGAGACTGCTGCATGAATTGGGGCTCAGACTGCTTGGCTGCTTTGCAAAGGGATGAGGTAAAAGACTGATGGGCATGGGCTGCAGGTGCCAACTCTGAGCTTTCTGCAGAGGACCGGGTGGGAGATAATGTGAAGGAACAGGAGGCACTGTCAGCCACCCAATCTACTATCGCCTGTAATTGTTCTGGCCTCACCATCCGTAGAGCAGCATTCGGGCCTACCAAATAACGCTGCAGGTTCTGTCGCCTACTCGCACCAGAGGAAGGTGTTTCACTTGGACCTGTAGTTGGCGCTAAACGGCCACGTCCTCACCCAGCAACAGGAGCTCCACCAACACCACCATGACCAGGGCCACATCCCTTATTTAATGTTCTCCTAATTATTTGCGCTCAACCACCAATCTAACAGATGGTTTATCTCCGGTGTCAATCTAACTGCCAATAGTCAACCATTAAGTTCACTAACACTAGGGCAGTGCCCGTGTCATAAACAGAATACATTTCTTTAGGTCAGACAACAGTGTAACGGCGCAATTCAATACAATTACTTCACTATCACCAAAAATGTGATTTTTCAAACCAACAACGTAACAGCAGAGGTCAACGGTTTAATTTGACTGTCAGAAACACAGCGTACACCACTAATGTGCTATCTACCACAAAACCTGTGTGTTTGCAACCAACTATGTAAATGAGGAGTTCAAAAAATTACTTTAAATGTCTGAAATACAGGGTAGGCGTCAGATCTGCTATGTAGCACAAAACCAGTGTTTATTGCAGCAAACTACAGAAATGCAGTCACTGCTAAATTTTTAAATAGGTTTTTCAGCGTTCTATACAAATGTGCCCTGTGGAACAGAAATACGGGTTTATTTCCCCAAAATACAGAAATGCGGTATGTCACTGCTGAAATTTAAAATACGTTTTTGTGCTTTATATGCACAAGTGCTCTATAGCACCACAATACAGGTTTTTGCCCCCAACTACGGAAATGCACTATGTCACCCCTAAATTATAAAATAGATAATGTAGGGGACTTGAACTGCCAGAAAAAAGGAATTTTTCCTTCACTGAGCTACCAAAAAAGGATTAGACTGATGTCCCTGGCAGGCTGGCACACATGCAGGTCACATGCAGTTCCAAGGACAATGCAGTGGCTAAAATGGCCGCCGACCCCCACTTCAGTAACAGATGGATTAAAAAAAATATTTTGCAGTTTCACTGGCCTCAGGGACGGGTACAAAAATGTAGGATTGCAGTAGCACCCTCCCTCAATAATTGCTTTAGCTTGAAGATTTCACACCACCAAGCTCAACAGATTTCTTCCCTAATCTCTCCCTGAGAGCACCGGCAGCAACCTGTCCCTCCACTAAGATCAGCAGAGTGACGTGCGGCGCTACATGATTCCAGCTTATCGAGGCTGGGTCACGTGCTGCACTTGGCCAATCACAGCTATGCCCTTAGTAGGCATGGCTGTGATGGCTTCTTAGGGCAAAGTAGTGAAACGCTTGCTGATTGGTTGCCCTGCAGCCTTTCAAAAGGCGGGAAGAAATCACCGAACAACTGACCCGAACCCGAACTTTTACGGAAATGTTCGGGTCCGGGTGCGAAAAATCGTAAAGTTCGGTACGAACCAGAACTTTACAGTTCGGGTTCGCTCAACCCTAGTCCTAAGCTCCCCCTAGTGGTGACTGCCAGTAGATAAAAAAATATCATTTGTTTTTTTGGAGTGGAGTTGGAACTCTGCGTTACACTATAAAGCTCTGACCGTTATATAAACGCATTAATAAAGAATCAGCACAGAGTTTTGGAATTGCCACAGTCTCAGTGCGACTTTCTGTCTCATACATACTGTATATTATCATTGTAACTTTATATTTTTCTTACTGTTTTGCTCTTGACTCTCACAGGCCGGTGTAAATAGTGGCTCTTATACTGGTTATTACAAAATCCCTGGATCCCAATCAGCAGATATTATTAATATAACGTCCACCAGTAATGTCAACTTCCCTGGACGCTGGGTCTTCAGAGTGGACAATTTGCATCCGGAAGATGCCAGCGGGGTTGTAGGTAAAGTACACGCATAGATGGTTCCATAAAAAATTCTAAAGGGTCTAAAAATGAGTGTTACAATGATACTTACTATTCCTTTGGCTGGTGTTTTATATAAATCGGATATAACCTGATATTATATTTTAAATATTTTAGCGTGTGCTCTATAGTGTATATTTTATCACAAATATCGCGACTTCGAGAATGAGTGCCGATTTGCGCAATCACGAATATATCGGAGCACTCTATCTCCATATAAAGCCATTGTAATGTTTTGCCGTGCCAACCATTTTCTCCAGTCTCAGGAAACTTCTAGCAAATTGAAAAATGTAGCAAAAGTGACCCAGGTCTGTATTGCGCGCGCATTGCGCGAATATTACATTGCCGATTTTCGCAATCAAGAAGAATTTATGATGAGTATTCGGACAAATATTCGCAAAATATTGCGGATTCGAATATTGCCCCTGCCGCTCATCACTAGTGCTCTAATCATGTGATATGTTTTCCTTTTAAATTGTGTCTGTGCTCATGAAAGTAGTACTCCAAAATGACAGCCCACGATCCTCAGGTTGGTTGCACGGGAAGGGGCTATCCCCATATAGCAAAAAAGGAAAAAATCCCAGCAACGGTGGCTTCTTTTTTGAATGCTGCTTTAATCACATCAAGTAATACAAAATTTAAAGGGGGATGCGTTTCGGCTCGTCCAGCCTTTCTCAGCCTTTTTACATGCAGTGGTTGAGAAAGGCTGGACGAGCCGAAACGCGTCCCCTTTAAATTTTGTATTACTTGATGTGATTAAAGCAGCATTCAAAAGAGAAGCCACCGTTGCTGGGATTTTTTCCTTTTGTGCTCATGAAAGGACGTACCCTGCATCATCAACCAATCACAGACTTGCTTCATAGACTGTTACCTCCCTGCTCTCACTCATCCATCATCCAATCACAGTTTAACTTGCTGCACAGACTGTGACATCACCATCCAATCACAAACTGACCTGCTGCACGAACAGTGTGACCTCACTGCACTCACCTTGTGACATCATCCAATCACAGACTGACTTGCTGCATGCATTGTGATCTCACTGCTCTCACCCTGTGACATCACTATCTACAGCATCTAGGCCCGCTCCCAGCAACGGCAAACTAAATATCCCCCTCTCCATTTATACTTTGTGCTATTAAAAAAGTCTAAATAAATTAGAAGCAAATTTTTTTTTCTCGTGTATAAAAAATGAACGCAAAAAAATACTAAAATAAAAATGTCATGAAAATAAAGCTTCACGTATCCCGAAAAATTAGCAGCAAAAAGTATTTAAATAAACAGACGGAAAACAATGTTATTGTTTTTAACTGTTCTAAAAAAATTAAAATGTGTCTGGCCATGAAGGGTGAAAGTATATATTAACTGGGACATTGATGGCATAGCGCTAACCTGCGGCCCTCCAGCTGTTGTAAAACTACAACTTCCACAATGCCCTGCTGTAGGCTGTTCGAGCATGCTGGGAGTTGTAGTTTTGCAACAGCTGGAGGGCCGCAGGTTGAGCATGCCTGCGCTAGGATATGCCATCAATGTCAGATAGGTGCTGGTCCCGCCTCTGGGACCTTCTCCTATCTCTGGAACAGGGCCCACAAACGTGTTTGAATGTGAAATGGTGCATGAAAATCAATGTCATTCAAATATTTACAAAAATATTTTAGTTTGTGTTACAATTTGGATACATGGAATCCTCAATGCGGTAACATTTTTTACATGCAGTGTAATTGTCTTACTGTGGTAATGGCTGTATGTGTGTACTGTCCTACAATGGGTTGATATGGACGATATCACGGATATGGAGACGGCTGTGCGGCGTAAGTATATTATTTTCTATACCTATATAATCTACACTGTGCTGTTATATGTGATCGGAGCAGGGCAGAGCTCCACCACAATTTTTCAACAGACACGGGAAGGACCTTGTCGCGGTTCTGTTGCTCACAATCTGTGGACATTACTGCTGCCAAAATTAAGAGTGGCGGAGGAGTTGGACACCACAACCGGTGATTTTTTTAAAAAGGGAGAAAAAAAGCTTCAGAGCTGGAATCTGAGTGAGATGCAAGGGGAAACTGCGCCTCTTTCTCAGTGCACTAGTTTGGATACTTTTTCCCCATCAAGTTGTTATCCCTTGTGTATCAATTTTTTGAATTGGACCCTATGTGCTATTAAGACCTATGGATGTGATAGATAGTGGCCCCTCCCCCATCAGGACCCCACTCTGGTAGGCCTCTTGCACACGAACGTGTGCGCCCCGCGCCCGTATTGCGGACAACATTTGCAATACACGGGCACCATTCCGTGGCCATTCCGCATCATGGATGCAGACCCATTCATTTCAATATTTCAATGGGTCCGCAAATCCGGTTATGCGGAACGGTGCAGAACGGAATGACAGAACGGAACACTACGGAAGCACTACAGAGAGCTTCTGTGGTGTTCCGTTCCGTACTTCCGTCCCGCAAAAAGAACATGTCCTATCTTTTTTGCGGAACGGGCAGATCCTCGATCCGCTGCGGCTGCCCCACGGTTGGTGCCCGTGCATTGCGGCCCGTAATTTGCGGTCCGCAGCACGGGCACGAGGCGCACACGTTTGCGTGCAAGAGGCCTTAGCAAGGGCAGAGAGCTTTTATCACATCTGATCAATGAGGGTCTCTTAAAGAGGAGTCTGTTTTAGTAACTACATGCATTCCCAGCCAGATCCATTGTGATTTGCTGATATCAGGGACAGCTTTAATATTAGTGCACGTCTTCTTCATGAGACTCTCCCAATAAGCAGCAGTATTTTCCACAGGTTGTGCTAACGCTTCCTCCGATTTTTTGCTTCTTGTGATTGGATAAAAAGGAGCATCAGAACTTGATATATAGAGGTGTCCACCCTTAACTAATCTTGAATTTAGTTAGACTTTACTTCTGATGAACCAAATAAAATACAATATTACAACATATTACCGAAAACCCAAAGCATGCTGCAATTCATAACACAGCCACTGGGTGACACACATAGAGACAGAATAAAAATCATGTGACACAATATCTCAAAATTATGTTTTTTGCAATGTTGAGTTAGATATGGACACATGTGAAGCACTCCACTGAAAGATGACTGTCACCGAAAAATGCAATGCAATCCACAGGCAGCATGCTATGGAGCAGAAGCTGAGCAGATTGATGTATAGCTTAGTGGGAAAAAAATCTGTTAAACTTGTCATTTGTACATTTATATCTCTGTTTTTCCGACTTAAGACCGCCCTTGTGTATAAGGCCTCTTTCACACGACTGCATACGGCGGATACGCAATACATGAGGACCCAGCCGTGTGCGTTCCGCATCACGGAGGCGGATCCATTCATTTGAGTGGGTCCGCAAATCCGGAAATGCGGTACATAACCACGGAACGGAAGCACTACGGAGTGCTTTCGTAGGGTTCCGTTCCGTGCTTCCGTTACGCAAAAAGATAGAAAATGTTCAATATTTTTCCGGAAAAGACGGATCGCGGACCCTATTCAAGTGAATGGGTCCGCGATCCGCATGCGGCTGGCCTACGGTCGGTGCCTGTGTATTGCGGACCGCAATTTGCGGTTCGCAAAATGGCCACGCGGGACACACGTTCGTGTGCAAGAGGCCTAACTATCAGTGACTGACAGCTATTAGTGACTTACAGCTATCTGTATATACACTTACACGGAGCATGCTATCAATCACTGATAACACCTCCCCAAGTACAGATATAAGGGACTGACAGCTATCTCTGTATACACACTTACACAGAGGATGCTATCAATCACTAATAATACCTCCCCTGTGTACAGATATCAGTGACTGACAGCTATCTCTGTATACACACTTACACAGAG